>JASPKZ010002709.1:0-487500 GCA_030220185.1 Diploptera punctata | reverse complement strand
AAATTTCTTGCATCCAAGAGTTTCGAGCTTCCTGAGAAAAAAATACATTTATTTGTTTGTTTATATCCTACAGATGTTGTTGAATGTTTAAACATCTTTCTGTGTAAAGTTTTATTTTCCTTCTCTACTCGTCCCTATCCTATCCACCCATTTCATGTCCTCCAGTCCTCTTGTTTTCATTCCAGTTCTTATTTCTTGCATCCATGAGTTTCAAGATCTTTCGTTCTTTCTTCTTCCAGGTGGACATCATTCCAATGTTTTTCTGGGTAGCCTTTCTTCTTGCATTCGTCGTACATGTTCATACCAATTTAATCGCTTACGAATATATCTTATATAATATACTATTGAATTTTAATTTTTTTCTGGTATGACTTTTTTTAAACATCTTGCTGCTTTCCTCAATAAAACCCTTTCCATTGGCATAAGTTTTTGTTCACTTTCCATGCTTCAGCTCCTTTGTGACAGTACTTCTCACTATTGAATAAAATATTTGTAACTTATTTTTCCTAGTTATATGTCGGTTCATTACGACACCATTTAACATTGCTGTTATTACTCTACCTTCATTTATTCTGTTTTTAATGTCACTTTCTTATCTATTCTCTCTATCTATTTTTACCCGAAGGCTGGGTAATAATAATAATAATAATAATAATAATAATAATAATAATAATAATAATAATAATAATAATAATAATAATAATAATAATAATTTCCCCTGCCATATTGATTCTACTATTTCTCAATACCGATGTCATCCCTTTCGTTTCATTTCGTTTGGTTTCGCCTGCCCCTGTAACGGTGCGAAAACCCGGTCGGCCGGCTTCCATGTGTATCACAGTCCTTCAATACTAAGGCCTTTATCTCAACTCATAACTCCACCTGGCAATACGCCGGACGCGAGTAGAGAGTTTGCATTTTTACAATAGTGAGAAGTGAATAGAAATGAACTTAATCATATTTATAAAAATATAAGATTCATAATAATACAACATTGGCAGCGACTTCCTGTTTTTTAATGTTTTTATTTGCCTTACTTTGTTTCACTGTTACCTAACTCACTGGCCCTACCTAACCCGGAGGTTCATGGTCGTGTGGATATAAGCTTTCCATACATTTCTATCCTGAGCTACATTATTTTCAGTTATTTCCTGTATAATTCATCTCCGTTATATCATGATTAAACTTATTCTCCGACCTCATTATTGGCCTAACTACAGGACCTTTTCCCTCTAGTTTTCCTACAAGAAGATTCCATCCACCTCTTTCATTCCCATTCGTGTCACATGTCCTGCCCATCGCAGTCTAAGAGACTTAACAGTTCTTATTATAGGCCTATATGGTTTCCCATAAATATCATGTAGATCACCGTTATGTAGTCTTCTCCATTCATCTGTATGTTTAACTCTCTTTCGTCCAATATATGTTTCTAAAAACTGTATCCTCAAATACTGGTAACAATTTCTCCTCACTTGAAATAAGAGGCCGAGTTTCACATCCATATAATATAAATGGAAGAATAACCGCTTTATACATTTTAATTTAAGTTTAACTTTTTTTAAAGAAGTTATAATATATAATAGCATGCGTTTCCAGAATTTAGCCAACTTTTAATTTCTTTCTGCAACTCATTATTTTCTTAATTATTTTTCCCAGTACTTGAATTCAGCCACTTCTTATTTTTTATATTTATATATTTATTTTCTTTTACGCATATACAAATACAAGGGTATTACAAACATCCTGATCAAAGGAGATATTTGAAATCCCCTACCCATTGGGAATCTAATCCGAGTCGTCATCGGTGTGGAAAGTAGGAACTTTCCCAACAACGCCACGGTATCAGACTGCTTCGAAGCTAGACGGACTGCTAACAGTCTATCTTTATTGTGTCCGTAGCAGGATACTACATTATACATTTATAAATACTAATAGTTTTACCTAGTATTTCCCTCCCGAAAAGCAGCGCGGAATTTTAAATGACAGACGAGAGTTTCGATCACACCGACACCCCTTCTTATCAACACTCACAATCAAGATTAGAGCTTAGATCTGTTAATTACTATTAATGAAGAGTGACATCGGAAGAGCTTTAGGTCGACCAATGAGAGAGTAATACCTAGAAATTGTACTGCGTAATGAATGAGTCGTCTTCTAAGGATTTGACAACGATTTATTGACATGTGAGGGACTATATTTATAATACAACACAACCAGAGTTAATTTAATATGAAACACCAATTAAGTTTCCATAATTTATTGAATACCCTAGTAAATATAGGTCTGCTATTACAAAACAATGTGATGTAAAGCATATAGTGTTACTTAAGAAAAGGCTATGCTGATTTTATCAATACAATTAAGCACTATAAGCTCAAAAATAGTAATAAACAACTTTGTACCAAAACATATTATGTGTTTTAAATATTTGGGATACATTAGTAATCACAATATTAAGAGATTCCGGGTTAAGTGGCCGTGGTCCATTACTGGTGTTTTTTCCAGATGTATCTCCCTCCTGGTCGGAGGCTCGATCAGGAAACACTACCTATAATTACTCGCTACTGAAGATGCCCGAGAGAGAAACATCTAGAACAAACACCAGTCATGGACCACTGCCACATAGCCCGGAAATCTTAATATAATAATAATAATAATAATAATAATAATAATAATATAATAATATGTTTTTATTTATATACAGGATTTTAATGTTTACACATCTTTCTGTGCCTAAAGTTTTATTTTTCTTCTCCACTCGTCTCTCTCCATCCAATCCAAGTCTTCCAGTCCTCTTGCTCTCATTCCAGTTCTTATTTCCTGCATCCACGAGTTTCGAGGTCTTCCTCTCCTCCTTCTTCCAGGTGGACACCATTCCAATGTTTTCCTGGGTAATCTTTCTTCTTGCATTCGTCGTACGTGCCCATACCAATTTAATTGCGTATACCGTATATAATCTACTATTCAATAACCAAAATTCATTTTTTATCTTATGACAGTGTTTCTTATTTTGTCTAATTTTGAACATCTTGCTGCTCTCCTCAAGAAATCCATTTCCATCGACATAGGTTTTTGTTCTAATGTATAATATAATACTAATAATTCCTCATAATAATAATAAATAATAAGAATAATAATACGTAATAATAATAGAAATAATAATATAATAATAATAATATAATACTTATTATTATTATTATTATTATTATTATTATTATTATTATTATTATTATTATTATTATTATTATATTATTATTATTATTATTATTATTATAAAATATCTTTCATTGGATACACCATTTGAGCTAAAATGTAATTCAGGAAGGATATGTAATGTTAAAAATATTTAGGATCCATTTTAGATAAAAAATGAGCATTCAACTACAGAAATGGAAAGAAGAATAACTGATGGAAGAAGAACCATTGGTATGTTAAACTCAGTGCTTTGGAATAGAAATATAATATACAGAACAAAGAAAACTATATTTCAAGTTCTGTTACAAAGCATTTTATTATTTGGGTCCGAAACCTGGACAGTAAGTAGAAAACAAGCTAATAAGCTGTTAACAGTAGAAATGGATTTTTGGAGGCGATCGACAAGAATTTCAAGAAGGGATAGGTCAGAAACAGCACAATAAGGGAAATCATGCAAGTTAAAAAAATATTAGAAAAAAATAGAAGAAAAATGTTTGAAATGGTATGGACACCTCATAAGTATGGAAGAAGAGAGAATACCAAAGAAGATCCTTAATTGGAAAGCTAATGGAAGAGGCAGACCTAGAGAACGTTGGATAGATGGAGTGAGGAGAAGTATGGAAGCTAGAGATCTAAGGGAAGAAGATGCTGTAGACCTCTGGCGACAAATCACTTTGGGTTGAAGGAGAAACACTGTATTGTGAAATATTATGATAAAAAAAGCCAGTTAATACATGCACATTATGTAGGTAAGCATCAAGATAGCAAACAGAAATGTATATTTATTTTACACGATTCTAATATCCAGCAGCCTCTGATCTGAAAAGCAACTAAAAATGATAGGCAGTATAATGAAATTTCTACGACATGTAAAAGGTTACGCAAAGTGGATAAAATCAAAAATGAAGATTATAGATAAAAGCTCATGGTATAACCACGGGATAAAAGAAAAACCCGTGTACAAAGAAAGCAAAAAGGAAGACTCCCTGAATTGGGTTTAGATAATCAGGAAAAAGAGATCTTGAAAGGGCGAGATGGAGGTGGAGAAATCTGTGATGACGGAACAGGTACTTGTATTATATTTATACTATTATGAGTAAATGATGATGAAGAAATTAAAAAAAAAATTGCAACTTAACTAGAAATCCATTATGATATAGATCAATTTCCATTTATTACAGAAAATAACACTAATGTAAAAGCGAAAATTTGGAATCTCAAATGGTTTGGATGTTTGTTACTCAATCACGTTTTTTTTTTATTTACATATATGTTACAACCCGTGTTTCACCAATGGTATATCACGGGATATTTACAGTTTTACAATTGTTCAATTATTGTTCTAGTTGTTCTTGTAGTTGACGGAAGATCCTCGTAAGAAATTCTGCAACGTTGACTGTGTTAAAGTGGAACTTCAGAATATTTGGCGGAGTAGCAATTTGTAGTATAGCTGGTCGATCTCTGGAGAACATGTTGCATTCAGTCATCAGATGGTGGGCCGTCTGCAGTGATTTTTCTGGGCAGTTGCAATGAGGTGAAGCAGTTTTGTTCATTTTGTGTAGGTAGGATTTAAATAGTCCATGGTTGGTGAGAAATTGTGTGGTTATATAGTTAGGCCATAGGGATAGGGACAGTCTATAGGGTATGTTGGGGATGAACATTTTGGTATGGAAGGCGTCATTTGATTTGGTGTAAATTAAATTCCAGATTGTTTCATAGTATTCTTTTAATAACTGCTTGCCTCGTGTTATAGGGATGGAGTTATAGTCGATAGTATTTTTGTAGCTAGCGGCTATTTTAGCCAGATAGTCAGCTCTTTCATTCCCTCGAAGACCTGCGTGACCTTTAACCCAGTGGAGGTCAATCTTTCTCGTCTTTTTGAGTACGATTAGCTTTTCTCTGGTTTGGAACGCCAAAGGGTTGGTTGATTTTCTATTAGCTATGGCTAGAAGAGCGGCTTGTGAATCTACGTGGATAGCATATGTTGAAGTTACGTCTTTTTGTAGTTCAATCCATTCAACTGCCATTTGAATTCCAAGGAGTTCAACGGCTGTACTGATTTTGTTTAAAGTTGTTAGAAACTCTATATCCTGGATTAGCATATGGACTACTTTATAAAGTATAATTAGTTATTCATAGGTTTTATATATCTATATATTATTTATCAATCTGAAAATATATAAAAATGTTATTCTTCCTGTTACATTAAAAGGATGCAAAACATCGACACGTACTTTAAGGGAAGGGAAACAATTTTCGAGTATTTGAGAAATAAGTTCTTACGAATTTTTTGGACAAAGATAGACGAACAGACACGTGAATGGAGAAGACTGCATAACAGGAGCTACATTAACTTTTTGGGAACCGTATGTAATAAGAACAGTTAAGTCTCGCAGACTGCTGGGCATTACATATGGCACGGATATGGAATGAAAAATGGGCATGGAAACTCTGTAAGGAAAACTAAAGAGAAAGCGTCCAATAGGTAAGCTAAGAATGAAGAGGGAGAATAACATTAACCATGATTCGAGGGAGGTAAATTATACAGAGGATGACTGGAAAATATTAGCTCAGGATAGGAGTATATGGAGAGCTTATGTCTGTGTGGCCATGAAACTACGGATTCAATTGTGCCAGTGAGTAGTTATTAGTTATATATATATATATATATATATATATATATATATATATATATATTGATATGAAAAGAAAAAAGAATGCTTTATCCCGACTCAAGCATTCTTTTTTCTTTTCATATCATATTTGCCTTCATTGCCAAATGTCAAAAATATATTTATAATATCTATATATAAAAGCGTTACTGCTATAAAGTAAATATTCTCTTTAAAAATTTGCTTAACTGTTATGTTAGCCGCGAGATGGCAGTTGGAATAAATTTCCGCTACCTCTTGTGTGAATTGAGAATACTACATGTATAAGAAAATTGTATGCTTGTATTGGAATTCTTGGGTAGCTCAGTTGGTTAGAGCGCTAAAGGTACAGACTTTAGAGACTCGAGTTCAAATCCCGACTCAAGCATTCTTTTTTCTTTTCATATCATATTTGCCTTCATTGCCAAATGTCAAAAATATATTTATAATATCTATATATATATATATATATATATATATATATATATATATATAAACTAATAACTACTCACTGGCACAATTGAATCCGTAGTTTATATATATATATATATATATATATATATTATAATTAAATCTTTAACATAGAGCAATGCAAGCTTAATATGGTATGATAAGAAAAATAAATGCCTGGACGGGATTCGAACCCGGATCTCTGAGTCTGTACCTCAGCGTGATATCCATTACACTACCAGGCGAATCCAATTCAAACACTACATATATAAGAAAAATAAGTGTTTGAATTGGATTCGCCTGGTAGTGTAATGGATATCACGCTGAGGTACAGACTCAGAGATCCGGGTTCGAATCCCGTCCAGGCATTTATTTTTCTTATCATACCATATATATATATATATATATATATATATATATATATATATATATATATATATATAACTAATAAACTACTCACTGGCACAATTGAATCCGTAGTTTCATGGTCACACAGACATAAGCTCTCCATATTATATATGTGTGTGTGTGTGTGTGTGGATGTGGTGTGTGTGTGTGTGTGTGTGTGGTGTGTGTGTGTGTGTGTGGATGTGTGTGTGTGTGTGTGTGTGTGTATGTGTGTGTGTGTGTGTGTGGATGTGTGTGTGTGTGTGTGTTGTGTGTGTGTGGTGCGTGCGTGCGTGCGTGCGTGTGTGCGTGTGTGTGTGTGCGTGCGTGCGTGCGTGTGTGCGTGTGTGCGTGTGTGTGTGGTGTGTGGTGTGTGGTGTGTGGAAAGCAACGGGAAGCTACCACACCTAAAGCTGCAAGCATAGCATGAAAATTGAAGTGAAGCACCTGCCCTCGGGCATAATTACTATAGATGGATATATATATATATATATATATATATATATATATATATATATATATATATCAGCGTGATTAGTTATAGATAGGCTACAATTCTCGAACGCTTATGTAGAAGGAATCTCATTAATCCATTCATGTTTCTCACTAATTAGAAGAGAGGCATTTGCTACCTTAAGATTAAATTTGTATACATAAGACTTACAATCTGGAAAATATGTTGTGGGATAAGAGACCCCTAGCTCATTTAAGGGGACGAGAAGGGATGACATATAAAAATAAATAAATACCTCCGATATCAATGTCAAACCTTAATTTTTAGCAGCTAAGCTCATTGTTTACAGCATCCATGATATTTAAGCCCAAGTTTGATCCCTAGGATCCCCAGAGGGCGACATGTAAAATCGGTCTAAAACGACTGTCGAAATCATAGTTTTTGGGGCCGGTGAGATGAGTAGTGAAACTCCTGTTGATTTTAAATCCAAGTTGAGCCCCTATCGTCATGGAGGGATGTGAAAAGGTGAAAAATGTCCAAAATGAACGAGATTAGTGAAGAATCCATAGATTTTGGGATTGCTGAGATTTAGTGATGTCGTTTAAATTCAAGTTCATCTCCCTTCGGCAAAGGGGGGGGGAGGATAAAAAATAAATTGTTCAAAATAAACGAAATTAGTGTCGATTCTATACTAGTTTTCTGGGTTCCTAAGCAGATTGGTGAAAAAAGAGATAAATAAATCTCCAGGTAACGCTTAACTAGTCCTTATGTATAAAAATGACGTCTATAATTGTTTTGGACTCCAACACAAAAATAAAAATAAATCAAAGGGAATCAATACATATAGCAGGAGGAGCCAGACAAGGTTGTCCACTATCAACCACTCTTTTTAACGTTTATTTTCACGACATGATAAGATCATGAAAACAAATGGCGGCTGGAAATATAGTAATAAAAACAGTAGCCTTTGCAGATGACCAGATTTTAATAGCAAAAATAGAGGCCGAACTACAAAGAATGCTATATAAACTAAACTAAATATCAAAAAAATACAACATGGAAATATCATCAGAAAAAAAAACAATGGCCCTCAAGGGCGCTCATCCAGTTCGGACAAAGATAGTATTAGAAATTAAACCAATAGAACAAGTGGTAAGATATAACTTCCTAGGTTGTGAAATATCATACACAGCGGAAACAGATATAAATAACAAACTAAATAAGTTTAATTATATAACAGGAACACTAAAAAGAACTTTGAAAAATAAAGCCAGGAAAGACTATAATGAAATTATACAAGACAATGGCAGTTTCTATTATTACTTATGGATCCGAAACATGAACAGTGACAACACAACAATCTGCCAGAATACAATCTGCTGAAATGAAATTCCTCAGACCAATAGCAGGATATCAAAGAACAGACAAAAAAAAACAGAAATAAGACAACAACTAAAAGTAAAGGAATTAAACACAACTATAGTGAAATACAGAACAAACTGGAAAGAACACTTGGCAAGGATGAGTGAGAATAGAATACCAAAAGCAGCATACAGCTATTCACCACGAGGAAGAAGAAGTTTGGGAAGACCAAGGAAAAGATGGAAAGAGCAGCAATTTGGAGCCGGAACAGGCTAGTAAATAAGAAAGAAGAAGAAGAAGAAAAAACTATTTGATCGATTTGAACGGTGTTTTTACCACAATTTAGAAAGCTTTTTTGAGACAATTAGCGTATATAACATATTACCATACTTACTATAGGGCTGGAGCTAAAAAAAAAGTGCGTCGCTCACAGAAAAATTAGTTTTTGGACTCTTAAATGGCTTACGCTGCCTAAACCATAACAACAAATTAATGTATCCAGGACTGAGTATCTAAAAAAAATCTATAAAAAAAAGTCCGCGACATCATATGTCTATCTTTACGGATAACTCACAATAACCATATTTGTGTTTCAGCTCATTTATGCCAAGATCGGGATAAGTGGATTCCTGGGCAACGCCGGGTAATCACATTACAAAGAATTTTCCAACAACAAAATGTTAATTCCTATAAAATAAATATGTTAGTTTATACATTTAATTTACAGTGTTCTGCCCTAGGGCAGGTCTTTCACTGCTATCATAGCATTTTCATTCTATGCTTTCCAAGCTTTACTAGGGAATTATAGGTGTGGTAGATCCCTTGCTTTCCACACCGAGGGATGATGATGATGATGATGATGGCCAGATGATGTTCAAGGACTTTTTGGGCCTCAAAGCTACCTGACATTTGTCTTACAGGTAAGGAAAACCCCCGGAAAAAAAAAAAAACACACAGGAAGCTTGTCCCGACCGGGAATCGAACCCGGGCCCGCTGCGTGACAAGGCAGCACGCTGTTCAAATTATTTTTTGCACGATAGTGCGTTCTGTCGTACTTACAGCAATGACTGAAAATTAAATTTTCTAAATTTCAGGAACTAAATAACTGTACTGTAATATTACAAATTACCTACTTAGTGCCCTTTATGTATACCACGTACAATGTATATACAAAAATATATCCAAAAGGTAGTGTTAATGTACATTATACGAAACAAATCACTGCATTCTTAATGAATTGAACTTTATTTGAAACAATATAAAACAATAAATTCGTACTTGCCGCCATTTTATCCCTGATTGGTGTTACGGCTACTGCGGTCTCAACTAAATTATTTTCGGCATTTACCGTATAAACATTGGCCAGACTGTTAACGTTAGTCAATTGTTTATAATGAACGCAAATATTTCCAACAAATATGTTATTATTTTATTATTATTTGTTATTTAGAAACTGTCGACATTTCAAATGATATGCGGAACTATACATAAAACATTAAAGAATAAAACAAGAAGAGATACTAGATTGAAGTTTTATAAAACATTGGCAGTTCCTGCATTACTCATGGGAGCGAAACTTGGGTAATGACCAAAAAATTACAAAAATAGAATACAAAGCGCAGAAATGAACTTGCTTAGAAGAACAAAAGGCTGCACAAGACTGGATCGGATAAATAATGAAGATATAAGAACAGAGTTAAATATATATCCATTGAATGAGAAAATCAAAGAATATAGAGAGAAATAGTTTACACATGTGGAAAGAATGGATGTAACAAGATTACCAAGAACAGCATTCAACTACAAACCAAGAGGTTCAAGGAATGTAGGAAGGCCAGTGAAAAGATGGACAGAAAAACTGTGAGGTGGAACAGGCAATTTCTGCCTAGCCCGTGAAGTGAAGAAGAAGAAGAAGAAGAAAAAAACACTCGCTATCGCTCGGTTTTTAATCATTTCCTCGTTTCTGTAAAAACCACTTCCCAACCTCGCATCGTAATATACCATTGTCCACGCGAACGACGTCGCTAGTTTATTATAAATCTGTTATTTCAATGAAGTTAAAATGTAATCAGCTGATATACATTAAAATTATTACACGCTTTATATTAGCTTGACCTGTATCTATCTATCTATCTATCTATCTATCTATCTATCTATCTATCTATCTATCTATCTATCTATCTATCTATCTATCTATCTATCTATCTATCTATCTATCTATCTATCTATCTATCTATCTATCTATCTATCTATCTATCTATGTAACTGAATATTTAAACGCATTTTTCACCCACTTAAAATAATTGGATTGACTTGAAATTTTGTATACTTGTAAAGGACCCGTGACAATACAATAATTTCATATTTCTTTTTCTAAAATCCTGGCCAGAATCATCAGAAAATCAAAAAAACTGTCTTTGTATTTATGTAACGGAATCTTTGAACACGATTTTCACCCACTTAGAGACATTGGATCGACTTGAAACTTTGTATACTTGTAAAGAACCCGTGACAATACAATAATTTCATATTTAGTTTCTAAAATCCTGGCCAGAATCATCAGAAAATAAAAAAAAAGTGTCTTTGTATTTATGTAACGGAATATTTGAACACGATTTTCATCCACTTAGAAACATTTGATCGACTTGAAACTTTGTATACTTGTAAAGGACCCGTGACACTACAATAATTTCATATTTTATTTCTAAATTCCTGGCCAGAATCATCAGAAAATAAAGAAAATAAAATAAAACTGGTATAATAGGTTATGGACTTGTCGACTTTTTAGTCAATCGTTGTAAGAGCTCACTTGGGAGAGCGGTGAACTAGTGGTATATAATTTCAGTACTCCATAGGTCGCTGGTTCGAATCCGGCTGGGGAGGTTTTTTTTTAGAAGAGTAATACTTTTAGCTCATACTACAATAGTATCGAATTTAAAGATGTTTACATTCATATCTTATTCTGTAAAATATTAAAACTAAAAAATAAATAATAGTTTTAAAAAACTAAAACAGCATGCTTTATTAGAAAACCGAACTCAAAAATGAAAAATAATTTTAATTTCCAACACGCTTGAGATAAATTTAAAGTGGTCAACAAAAAAATCATCTCCAACACATATAGAATAAAACTAGAATTATCAACAAAAAGAAAATAATTTTACCATCAAAAGCGTGGGGTGCTTTTTATGATTTTTACATGTTCTTCTTAGAGACTTTACTTTTACCAATATATGTTTATTATCAAATATATTAATTGATATAGAGCACCCCACGCTTTTGATGGTAAAATTATTTTCTTTTTGTTGATAATTCTAGTTTTATTCTATATGTGTTGGAGATGATTTTTTTGTTGACCACTTTAAATGCGTGTTGGAAATTAAAATTATTTTTCATTTTTGAGTTCGGTTTTCTAATAAAGCGTGCTGTTTTAGTTTTTTAAAACTATTATTTATTTTTATTACGATCTTAAAAGGAGAGAAAGAGTCTGTATGATGTGAAAGCTTTTTATATACTTTTAACTGCGAACATATACTAAAGTATGTATGAATGATAAACAGGCATTTTCTAATTTTGTGGTTGTGATGCCAGCCAGTGCGTTGTTAATATATGATAGCGCATTGGCTAAGCGCTTTATTCGGGTGGAGAGGGGCCGGATTGAATGTCGCTTCGTTGAAGGAAACACCATGAATATTTGATTGCCTGCGGTGGTCGCTGAAAAGCTTCGTACGGTGTGCTTCTCTACAACGTTGCTAAGGGCAACTTCGTAATAGTGAACCCATTCTAAATCCTCTATGTGTGCATAAAAACACAAGGGCAAGAGAAAGAGAGAAGAAAACTATTTTTATGACGTAGGAACCACAACAATTAATGCCCTCATTTAATATAAGTTATTTGTGCTTAACCAGCTCAGTGGTAAAAGTCACCGCGTTTAGCTGAAACTCTTGAGTTCAACTCACTAGACTATCGAACCCGTAGATTCATGGCGCGCGGACATAAGCTTTCCGCACATCCCTATCCTGAGCTAATGTTTTCCAATCATCCCCTGTATAATCTACTTCCCTCAAATCATTGTTAATGTCATTTTCCTCATTCTTGGTCTACCAACTGGGCGTTTTCCCTCTGGTTTTCCTACTAGAAGCTTCCATGCACCTCTTTCATTCCCCATTCTTGTCACATGTCCTGCCCATCGCAGTCTACGGTACTTAACTTGAGTTCAAATAACCGATAAATATTATATAAAAACATTTTTTTCTTTATGTTGCTGGTTATTATTTTATTTATTTGTTTATTTATTCCGTGCAGGATAGTCTAAGGTAGCTGTTTCCAACCTTTTTCGACCCGAGAACCCCTTCCGCAACGATCTGAGTTGGGCGAATCACTGATTTTAAATCTACATAGGCCTACAGTAAACTTGCAATAAATTTAATTCCAAGCAAAGAGTTTAATAACCTTAAAGTAACTTAACACTTAACAGTTAAAACCTAAAGTTACTCTAGTTACGGCTTAAAAGTTACACAACGTGTAGGCCTAGTTGTAGCGAAATGAAATACATTTCTAACGTTGTTACATAACAGTAAATCAGGCATTGACGTTAAATATTAATTTATTGTGGAAATAAGCCTAATGTGATAAATTCCCTATCTTACCCATATGTAACAAGGGGCATTGTACAGTTAATTTAATTTTAAAATAATAATAATAATAATAATAATAATTATTATTATTATTATTTTATGACAATGCCGCAGAAATGAAGGAATCAATATTAGGCCTGAACTCGAAACCCGCCATTACGGAAAGTTTTGGCGAACCCCTTGAAATATTTTGCGAACCACATGTTGGGAAACGATGATCTAAGGCATCACGCCTTAGTGCAGAGCTACGAGAAATGCCCTTATTTCAGTTCCCCATAGGAGAAGATACTTCCTCTTGGAATTTCAGCCAGTATGGGACCGATGTGCACCCAAGGCACGCCGTAGCTTAGTGGTTAAGGCACTGAGCTACAAGCCAGAAGGTCGAGGGTTCAAGTCCCGGTGTGGTCAGGATTTTTAAACTGACCCAAACCTTCTGACGGCAATATGTCCCTGGGGTCGACTCAGCCTCTAACGGAAATGAGTACCAGACGCTTGTTCTGGGGGTAAAGGCGGCCGTCACGCAGGACTGACAACCCGGCTGACAAGTGTCGATTGTCCAGAAATAGTGGGAGCCTTAACCTCCTACTACCCCAAGAGACTCCTGAGGCCTGTAGTGGGATTACTTTACTTTAATAATGGTTTATTTTACCTGACCATAAGGTCTTCTCTTCCACTTCACCAGGGTTAAATTATACATGTAATAACAATTATGAATTATCTACGACTTGATTAATAATTAGACCTCGGATTTTAGGCTAAAAGCCTATTTTTTTCTATAGGGGTAAATTTGTAACTAATTAAATATCTTTATATTTTATATCAAATTAGAGCATTTGATAGGCATTTTATTGTGCCTAAAATGCCTATTTTGCCCACTGTGACCTATTTTAAAGTTTTAGAGCCTAAAATGCCTATTTCTACGTATTTAGTCATTTTTTTTAAATATTTCCGTACATCAATGAAATAGAAAAATTCTGTACTGGGATGAATTTAGTTCAAAGACCTTTCAACATTTCGGCTTGTAGCAAAACATTTATTGTATATTTCAAAATTTATATATATATATATATATATATAATTTTAAATGCTAAATTTCTTATTATATTATATTATATTTAACTTAGTTAAAATTTATGTTTGTAGATTTAAATAATAATATTTGATAAAAACAACAATGGGTAATAAGAGTAGGTTGCAGCATCTGTTAGTAAAACAGGAAGTAGACAGATTTGAAATGTATAGCTGCTCATTGTTGTCAACAAGGAAACTGTTCAACTGATTTTGTATGTTAGTTAGGAGGAGTCTCTGGAGCAGTGTGGGTGCAGGAGCATGTTGCTCCTATGTTAACAGAATAAAATTGGAGTTTCTATATAAAATTATCCCAAGTGTTGCAATTAATACACCAAGACAGCCGTGTGAGGATATCCCTGAGGTGCAGTTTTCTAGTGTCATATTTACATATTAATTCAGTGTAATGCCGAAATACAAAGGCAACAAAAGTGTGCTAATTGAACAATGGATAAAGGATGTTCCAGGATTGACATATGATGGGACAATTATATTCAGCCGTTATTGCTGCAAAGAGGTAAGTAAATATTAAAATAAGAGGAACCTATGAACTGCGATATTTGTAACAACGTAGATTACAGATTATAATATTTAAATATTGTTTCCATTGTTCAGGTTTCACAAGAGAAAAAATCTCATATAAATCAGCATGTTAGTGGAGTTGCTCATAAAGCGAAGGCCGTCCAGAACAACACCTTAAAGCAGGCATTATTGACGGAACCCTCGTCTTCAAAATGGTAGGAGAGATTTCAACGTGGAGCTGTGCAGAGCCCTAGTAGCGGCAAATATCCCGTGGAATGCTGTGCAGAATACCGTATTTAAATCTTTTTTACAAAAATACTGTAACCAGACCGTACCTTCAGAATCTACTTTAAGAAAGAACTGTCTAGATTCCGTTTACTACCAAACTTTGAGATCAATTCAAGACGACATTGGTGAATCCTCCATATGGTTGTGTGTGGATGAAACCACTGATGCAATGGGAAGATACATAGCAAATCTGGTAGTTGGTAAAATGGATCCCGATGTGCCTAGTTTATCTCATCTCTTGTGCTCCAAATCGATTGATAAAGTAAACCACAAAGAAATTGCATATTTCGTCAATAAAGGTCTACAATTGCTATATCCTGGAGGAGTAGATGATTCAAAAGTTCTTCTTTTGTGTAGCGATGCCGCTTCATATATGATTGCTGCTTCTCCTCTACTGCAAACATTTTATCCAAACTTAATTCATGTTACCTGTTTAGCCCACGCTTTACACAGGATTGCTGAAACAGTAAGAAATGAATTCTCGAAAGTCAACAGCCTTATTTCGAACATGAAAAGGTATTCTCCAAAGCCCCATCGCGGATAGCACTATTCCGACAAACACTTCCTGGAGTCCCTCTTCCACCGGAACCAGTGATTACAAGATGGGGAACGTGGATTGAGGCTGTTTTATATTATGCGGAACATTTAGAAGAGATAGCTCCTGTTTTTAATGAAATACGAGCAGATAGTGCAGCATGTGTGGCAGCTGTGAAAGAATTGTTGGGAGATAGTAGTGTAAAACGGGACATTGTTTACATTCGATCAAATTTTTCGTTTTTGTCTTCTAGCATAACTAAATTAGAAGCAAAAGGGAAATCCCTTTGTGATCAATTGTCAATAGTTAGAGAAGCAGAACATAAAATTAAAAGTGCTACAGGAAAATTTGGGGAAAAAGTTAGGGAAAAGTGGATAAATGTGTTAAAGCGAAATCCTGGATTTCACATTCTGAGTACTGTATGTGATTCCATCAATGGAGAGGATGTACTTCTCCCTAAAGAAATTAGCTTGGCAAATGTTGCTAAATGTAAATATGCACCAGTTACCTCAGTATCAGTGGAAAGGTCTTTCTCTGCTTATAAAATGGTTCTGTCGGACAAAAGGCAAAGTCTGACCACAGAAAATCTGGAGAAAATTGTTGTTATGTATTGCAATGCCAATTATAATAAAGTGTACTTTGATTAATAGGCGAATTGATATCATGTAATATGAACAATGTTTAGTATTAAATTTATGTTCGAATAGAAATGATATTTTTAGCTGCCTAATTATGCCTAAAACTATATTTTTAGTGCCTATTTCATAATTTTTAAAACCTATTTTAGGCGCCTAAAACTTTATTTTTAAGGACCTAAAAATCCTAGGTCTATTAATAATACATAATAGGTATAGGCTACACAATATGCGTATGACAAGGCAACTAGGGTATTACGGTACTAGGACGTTGAGATTGGTAAATTTTGCTTAGAGGCCTTTTTATTCAGACTTAAGGACCTTTTCGAGCTTGAAAATATTCAGACTCGAGACCCACGACTTAAAGTCCCTCCCGGAGTATTTGCTCCTTGAATATTTCCGTCCTAAAAAAATCCATGGACTCCGCAGGATTTGAATCCGCTGCCCTCGATACCAGAGGCAAGGAACATAACCACTAGACCACCGCGGCCGACTACATCCTGAGTATAGTAATTCGGAAATGATGTAAAATCGTTGGTCCCGTTTTGTAGATTTACGGCACGTCAAAGAACCTTATGCCTGAAGTGAAAATACTCTGAGGAAAATGTGCCGGCCTTTTCATATCCATATTTTAATTGCGACACTATAAAGGGCGTCGTTAAGTAAAAATACTACCTATCTAAAATAATTTTCAATTCAGTATCATTTAAATAATTAAATTTTTAAAAATTGATCAAATGAGGCAACTTACACGGAATACTGCTTTGTAGATTATTTTTGTTTTTCGAAACAGGTTCGTTTACACAGCGAGTTTCAAGATTCATGCGATGACACTTGGAAACTGCGAATCGAAAGTCATTACTAGATAGCTATCTGCTACTCTGATTAGCTATTAACACATGGTCGATGGAAATGGGGTGTTATGTAATTTAGTGAGGATCTGATGCGAAGGAATGTAATGGAAATGCCGATAATCCCTGCTTTCTATCATCCTAATCAATACCTGGAAATTTGCAATATTTTTTTTTTGATTCCGTAATGCATTCAATAATGGAAAACATGGTCCCTTACATTAAGGGAAGAAAAGAAACTAAAAATATTTAAAAATCGGATATTAAGATGAATATTTGATCTCATAAAGGATGAGAATGAAGAATGGAGAAAGCGTCAGAATGAGAAACTCCATAATATTGTAACTAGCAGTGGTGACATTATAATTAACTAACTAACTCAATGGCACTATCTAACTCGTAGGTTCATGGCCGCCCGGACATAAGGTCTCTGTACATCCCTATCCTGAGCTAACGCTTTCCAATCATTGCCTGTATAATCTACTTCCCTCAAATCATAGTTAATGTTATTCTCCCACCTCATTCTTGGTCTACCAACTGGGCGTTTTCCCTCAGGTTTTCCTACAAGAAGCTTCCATGCACGTCTTTCATTCCCCATTCGTGCCACATGTCCAGCCCATCGTAGTTTACGAGACTTAACTGTTCATATTATATCTGGCTTCCTATAAAGTCCATGTAGTTCACTGTTCTATCGTCTTCTCCATTCACCTGTCTGTTCATCTCTCTTTGGTCCAAAATTTTTCCTAAGAACTTTATTCTCAAATACTCGTAATCTCCTTTCCTCCCTTAAAGTAAGAGTCCATGTTTCACATCCATATAATATAACTGGTAGAATAATAATTGTTTTATATATTTTTAGTTTAACTTTTTTAAAAGGAATTGGGACGTCAAGAGAGTATGTAATGCATAATAGCACACATTTCCAGAATTGAGCCTATATTTAACTTCTTTGTGCATCTCATTCTTGTTTGTGATTATGGTTCCTAGGTATTTGAATTCAGCCACTTCCTCAAAATTTCCCTCATTTGTCATTAGCTGTCCATTTCCATTATATAATTTATTTCTATGTGTGGACATATAGCCTATTTAGTTTTATTGATATTCACTTCCAGTCCCAATTTCTTAGTGTTACGCAATAGTGTGTGCATGTTGGCCTATACCAAGTAGAATTAAAAAAACTAAACCCCTTGGCGCGACAGGCTTGGAAGGCCCTTGTTCCTTCCATCCGGATGCTGGCCTCACATCTGCATGTGTTAATCATAGAGGTAGACAATCATCCTGCCAGTGTAGAGAGACATATGGTCAGCAAGTTGGGTCCTCCAGCCGTTATGCCTGGTTTTCTCAACCTGGAGCCGCTACTTATTGTAGCTACCTGAATTCCTCACGATGCTGGGTAGGCACCAGTCCCATATTGGCCGAAATTCCATGAGAAAATTTCTTCCCCCATGGAGACTCGAACTAGCACAAATCCCGTAGTTCTGGGCCAAGACAGTTTGCCTTAACGATTCGGCTATGGCGCAACCATAGCCACTTTAAATAGCGCAACACGAGTTTTCACTAACAATTCCCAATTTTCTTTATATTATTTACTAACTCTTTGGACCTATTGAACTCGTAGGTTCATGACCGGTCATAAGCTCTACATCCCTATCCAGAACTACTGTTTTATAATCATCCCCTGTATAACCTACTTCCCTCAAATCATGGTAAATATTATTATCGGACATCCAAGGCTATTACACCTCATAAACAATGGCAATATGCCGGCTGTCATATTAGATAATGAACAAATTCCTTATACCGACGTCGTTAAAAACTTTGGATTTTACTTAGATTCTAATTTAAAATGGCATGAGCAAGTAAAACAAACATCTAAAAGGATCTCATTCCCTAAAGCGACTTAAACATTTTCTTCCTACAACTCTTAAAATAATTTTAATCCAAACTTTAGTGATGCCGCATTTTGACTACTGTGACGTTCTACTAACTGACATAAGTGACGGATTATCGGACAAACTGCAGCGTGTCCATAATATGAGTATCAGATTCATATTTAATATGCCGCATTTTGACTACTGTGACGTTCTACTAACTGACATAAGTGACGGATTGTCGGACAAACTGCAGCGTGTCCATAATATGTGTATCAGATTCATATTTAATGTTCGAAAATACGATCACATTTCTCCATTATTCCACGAATTGTCATGGCTACATCTAAAAGAGAGAAGAAAATCGCACTGTCTAATTCTCCTATTTAAGATCCTACATACCTCGATTCCCAATTATTTATCATCCCGTTTCCAGTATCTATCCTCAACCATAACTTAAACACAAGATCACAACATAGTCTCTTACTTAATATAGCAGTGTGTTTCGGGAGATTGGGTAATCGGTGTAGAAAGGGGATTGAAGGGCATAGGGATGGGTTGGGTATGGGAGAGGAGTACGCGGAATAATAGAAATGTTTGGAGGACAGTTAAGAAGAGACTAATCGATATAGACAGACAGTATATAGAAGCAGAGTGTAGTCAGAAAATATCGCTCACCCTGCAGACAGAACTGAAACTTTCGTGGGGAAGGGAGAAATATATTGACTCTTTGGATGGGGATGATAAAAGTGCTATTGCATGGTTTCATTTGGGGGGATGGATGGCCCATAATTTAACAAATGAGGAAGGCATTAAACTATGCCCACTATGCGATGACCATGAAAACTGGCAGCATATTATAGCATTCTGTAGAGAGACAGAACAACTTAGATTACAGATGCTGCCGGAGAGATTTCTCAAGTCGGATCGAGGGAGAGTGGCGTGTTGGGATCTTTTAGGACGGATCGAGAGTGAATCAAAAACATGCAAATTTTTGGGTACAGTAAGAAAATTGAGATATAACAAAATTGTAGATTAAGGATATATGTATTAACAATAAGAAGAATCTCAATATGGTCTTTGTTTTCGATCTTTAATCATGATAGTGCACTTAATGTCTGCAGGGACGGGGGGAGGGGGGTATGAGCGTGCGGGTGTGTATATGTTGGGGGTGTGTGGGTGTATGTGTGTGTGCTTTTTTTTCTAATTTGTTTTCTAGCATTTTTTTTTAATATTAATGTACGGAATGTGGATGAATGTAGATATGTATTATTTTGATTTAGTGCAGACATAGATTTTACTTATATGTAGCCTGTTATTGTTGTTTGATACAGGTGTATTTGTAGGTATTTGTTTATATTATTAGTTTTATTTTTTTATTCATGGAAAAATAATGCACATACGGCCAAGCAGGCCCGTGCGCAATGTAAATGCATATGTATTTTTCTTTATTCTGAAAAAAAAGGCAATAAATTCCATATTCTATTCTATTCTATTCTACTTAATATACCGCAACATAGGACATCACATCACTCCATGTCATATACCATCTCCACTTCTCGCAACTGGAATTCCCTACCACAAGAAATAAGGGGCTGCCGGACATTGGCATCTTTTAAAAGAAATCTAAATTTATATTTGCTCTAAACTCGACTTCATTATTATCCAGTGTAAGATATATATATATATATATATATATATATATTAATTGGTGTTTCCCGTATAATGTATCATATTTATATTATTATTATTATTATTATTATTATTATTATTATTATTATTATCGTATCATTATTGTCATTACCCTATAAAATGTTGTTTGTACATGACATTTAAATTGCTACATTTATTGTATCTTTAACTGTTTATAATTAGTATAGTGTATATCTATATTTGTCGAATATTTATTTGTATTTGTGCTGGTTGAGTGGAAGAGAGGGCCTTATGGCCTTAACTCTGCCAGAATAAATAAAGTATTATTATTATTATTATTATTATTATTATTATTCTCCTACCTCATTCTTATTCTACCAACTAGGCGTTTTCCCTCTGGATTTTCTACAAGAAGTTTCCATGCTCTCATTCGTGACACTTGCCCTGCCCATCGCACTCTACAAGACTTAACTGTTCTTATTATATCTAGTTTCCCTTTATTTAATTTACACTAATTTTATTTTCGAACATAGTGATTATCTTTTTAACCTTTGCCGTTTTAACTGCATGATTTGTGATTCACGAATCCCCTTATAAGGCGAGACTTTCAAGTTTCTTTGTAGTCAGCCAAATTCAAAAGTCAGCCAAACAATGCGTCGAGTAGAGAAACTTCGGGTATTTTGGGCCCCTGTTTTGATTTGTTTGTTTTTCTTCTTTTAATTAAGGGATTTGGGTTTTATTTAATTACAGTGATTATTACTAGTGGTGTAACTATGAAATAGCATTGTTATTTTATTCAAATATGGAAACATTTTCATAACTTGGAAACATGTTTACATTACAAGAAAGGTCTAATTTAACCTCCATATTCGGATAAAGTGGACCCCAGAGTCCAACTTAGCTTTTAGTCTATTTCTAAGTCTATTTACTCTGTTAATTTATACAGACAGACACAGATTAATCTGAAAATATTTATGACTGATCATAATTAAAAAGCGTTGATATTTATTTAATGATTTTAAAAATTGTTGATTATAATATTCACACGTCATTCAACTGCAGAAAGCGACAGTCTTTGGGTTTAGTTAAATTACAAGGATATTAAATAAAATTAATTAAGTGAATGGTTTTTACAGATAGCATCCTCATTGATAAAGTGTACATATTCGTGTAAAGTGGATCCAGGTCCTCGTGGAGAGTTCACATTAACCGAATTCCTTTGTTATGTCGTCCGTAGTAATTCGGCCCGAGGGCAGGTCTTTCACTGCAATCATAGCATTTTCATGCTATGCTTGCAGCTTTACTAGGGAAATGTAAGTGTGGTAGCTTCCCGTTGCTTTCCACACCGGTGATGGATGATGGTGATAAGATGAATATGAATGATGACGATTGATTTCGGGGACCATTTGAACCTTAAAGGTTTCCTGACATTTGTCTTACAGGTGAGGAAAAACCCCGATAAAAACCTCACCCAGAAAAACTGTCCCGACCGGGGATCGAACCCGGGCCCGCTGCGTGAAAAGGCAGCACGCTACCTCGAGACCACAGCGGTGGACTCTGTGTTATGTTTAATTATTTTATACAGCCACCATGTCACATAATATCAAATCAAACCCTTCAGTATATTAAAACAACATCTACATAATATAATATATTTAGGAGTTTTTTCAACATTTAGAAATATTCAATAGCAGAAATTAAGAATTGATTCTTAGCTTGAAAAACTTTCAAAGTAATCATTTACATAAATATCACAAATAAATCCTTCTTCGCACAAAGAATGAAAGAAACTGGCCTTGAACCCGTCAAAGTTAATGAGGAGAAGAAGTTAAAATATTTTCTGTTCGAGGGCAGCACCAATTAAGGAAGATATTAACAAGGTCCAGTCAAATAGAAGTGTCCACATTACCCGAACTTCCCCATATACATCGCTGTCTTAATACTATCATGATTTTAAAGTCTCTAGGTACTTACATTGACATACTATTTAGCTGAAAAGGGTCACAATCGAAATGCTTTCAGAAATATTTATTGAGATGCTTACTCTTGGTAGAAAGACTATTAAGAAGGGCTATGCATAGGTGGGTGGGCAATATTCGGTGGATCTTACGGAACTGGAAATCGAAGATATGAGCTGGATTCGATTGTCTAAGAATGGGGATTAATGGATGGCCTTAATGAATGAGATACTGAACCTGTGGGTTGCTTAAGCCATAGAGTTAGTGATATTTAAGTTCAGTATTGTAATAGAAATTTTGAAAAAAGTTAAAAGAATAGTTACAGTTGCACCCTATCGACTTTAGTACAGTATTCCGATTGGTTTAAAGTGGAATCTGATAGCGTCATTCGAAATTCTTTATAATTCATTTAACCAAATTGAAAACATGTTCTCAAAATGTTGGGTCACAATCTCCATTAGCTGTTGAGAACGATTTTCCATGTCCCGATTTAATTATTCATCGACTTGGATTTGACGTGATTGGTCAATGTGGGCCTATGTGATCGATCCTATGACTATAGCGAAAAAATTAAGATTGTAATTTTTTTAGTAAATTCCAAAGGAATTAGAAGCTATTGAGGTTGTTCTCATGAAGAGATTTTTTTATGTTACAGATGCACCTGATGTGGTTTTTGTAGTGCTCAGTCAAGGAGACTCATATCATGAATCCCTAGCGAAGCAGTTAAAAACAAGCTTAGAACAACAAGCAAATGCAGCAAACCAGGTAAAAACAATTTTATTTTCTAGTATAACAAACTAATACCATTGAGTTGTAGGCCTTCTTACAGGATGAAGAAGGCCTACAACTCAATGGTATTAATAAGCAGTTAGTTTGCTGATGATGTAGTACTATTGGGCGATAGCCAGGAGATACTAAAGGCCACGCACACGCTATTGGGAATTGTTAAGCTGATTATATATATTTTTTTCGGGATTCTATGCCATCATGCCACGTACATAAATTCAAATAAAAAACAGGAAAAACGCACAATTTATTGCCGCAGGTTGTGAATAATTACCTGATATATATATATATATATATATATATATATATATATATGTCCCCAAAAATATGACAAATGTCTTAAAAAAGAGCGAAATGAGTAATGCGTGATCTGTTCTCCCTCCTGCACTTCCTTCGGCGGTCTCTTTGGTCGTCCATTTTTGCCCGCCTCCTACGTAGATGGCTTATTTTGAACAGCTCCTCTACATATTCTACGGACAGACTGTAGTTAAGCACGGAATTAAACTGTTTTTGGTCTTCCCTCAGGCATATTATGGCGACAGAGGGAAATCGACCAGACTACTTATCTGTCTTAAAATGACTGGAAAACTAAATTCTCACAGACTATAACACATATTTTACAATGTAACTATGGCGATTTTAGGCTACCTTGAGCTCAACTTCTCACTTCATTTTAATGTTCGCAACGGAATGGTTATGCAGAATTCGGAGGGATCGTAACTGTCCAGCGTTCACCTTCAGAACGACCTTAGAAAGCAAAGGGCGTATGCGCTCTTAGGCTCCGCCCTGCCTCCCACTAACGATGTGCGAATTTCTCTTCACATTCTACGGGCGGACTTTAAATAACCACGCGCTGGAATTGGACAAGTACGGCACTAAGGTTAGAAGAGGGTGATAGAAATAATGACAACTAAATCCTCGCAGCGTACAGTCATTGCTCAGAGAGTGTATGAAACAAGTGAACGCTAAACTAAATCTGGCGAACACTAACCCGCCCTTTGTCACCCTAATTTGTCCAAACCAACACTAACTTGCCCAATTTCTCACCTTAAGTTGCCCATTAATGTAGGTGGGCTCCTGGGATAGAATCCCCTAATATGTGGGTTAACATGTTGACAATTGGCTTTAGCGGGAACTTGTGTCATCACATGGCCTACATGACCATAGCAGTCACTTGTTCTCCGATCGAATATTCACAAGTGACACAGTGGCATAGAATAACTTTTTTTTTCATAAAAGAGTGGTTCAGTAACCAATGATCTCTTCTAGTTTCCTTTTTTTTTTTTCTTTCGTTTCATCTTATTTATAGACGCCTCAACATCAACATCATGTCGCATTTTAAGATCTTTACAATTAATATTCCAGTTATATTAGGCCTGATGAATGTGGAACACTACACTGGCTGATAATCATCTACCTCTGAGATTGACACATGTGGATGTGAGGCCAGCAGCCGACTGGTAGGCTAAGGGCTTTCTAGGCCTGTCGCACCAGGAGAGAGAATGTGGAACAAGGTCTCTTACTTTAGGGGCGGAGAAAAGATTCGAGTATTGAGAATAAAGATTTTAGGTTTTTCTTTTTTTTTTCTTTTTTTTGTATTCTGGGCCAAAGAAAGACGGAGAGACTGGTGAATGGAGAAGACTATATAACAGTGAGTTACATTATCCTTATGGAAAACCAAATGTAATAAAAACAGTTAAACTCGTAGACTACGATGGGCAGGACATGTGGCACGAATGGGGAATGAAAGGGGGACATGAAAACTCCTTGTAGGAAAACCAGAGGAGAAACGCCTAGTAGGTAGGCCTAGAACGGGGTGAGAGAATAATGCTCAGCATTATTTGAGGAGGTAAATTATACAGGAATGATTGAAAAATATTAGCTCAGGATAGGGGTGTATGGAGAGTTATGGTCCGCGCGGCCATAAACCAATGAGTTCGATAGTGCCAGTGAGTTAGTTAGTTAATTACTGGCCTAGTCTCTCTACATACCTTAGTTTAACCTCTCACTTATAGGTACTTTAACGTGTCCTACGTCACATGGGTTTTACAGGGATACGACCTGTTGGGAGAGGATTTAAAACTCTGAACTACACATTTGTTTTTGACCACACAAGGATCTGGAGGGTCTTCCCGGATGAGTGATCAGCTCAACGACAGGGCCACTTCGGAGACAACACGAACAATTAAGACAACACAATCATTCATTCGTATATTCATGCTAAATAAGGCGAATATGATATGGATTATTATGATGTCCAAATAATGTTCGGAGACTATTTGGACTTTAAAGTTTCCAGACATTTGTCTTTCAGATGAGGAAAAACTCTGAAAAAACCTCACCCAGGAAACTTCTCCCGATCGGGGATTGATCCCGGGACCGATGCTTACGAGGCAACGATGTTACTCCGAAACCACAGCGGTGAGAATAATAATAATAATAATAATAATAATAATAATAATAATAATAATAATAATAAACTTATTTAGGTTTAGGTCGTTTGAGCCTGTTCCTATAAGATCTCAAGATGTGGTTGGTCAGTCCAACTTAATTTCAGTTTCCCTCTATCTCGAAGTCATTTAGGTTAATACTGCAATGCTAATTTACAAAAGCAAGATGGGTCCATTCTTTGGACATGTTGTAACCAATTGCTTTGATAATTCTGAATTCCTTCGAGGAAAGGAGATTACGAGTATTTGAGAATAAAGTTCTTAGGAAAATCTTTGGACCAAAGAGAGATGAACAGACAGGTGAATGGAGAAGACTGCATAACAGTGAATTACATTGTCTTTATATGAAGCCAGATATAATGAGAACAGTTAAGTCTCGTAGACTGCGATGGGCAGGACATGTGACACGAATGGGGAATGAATGACGTGCATGGAAGCTTCTTGTAGGAAAACCAGAGGGAAAACGCCCAGTTGGTAGACCAAGAAAGAGGTGGGAGAATAACATTAACTATGATTTGAGGGAAGTAGATTTTACAGGGGATGACTAGAAAACATTAGCTCAGGATAGGGATATATGGAGAGCTTATATCCGCGCGGCCATGAACCTACGGGTTCGATAGTGCCAGTGGGTTACTTATATTTTGTACTTATAATTTAACGCGTATATCTGCGTTTCTTTGCTTTTTCATTGTTGTCAAACCTAGGAGTGGGCGTAAAAATCTCATACCTTTTTACAATAATAATAATATGCATTTTGTGATTTTTATTTTATTTTTTAGATTAAGCCAGTGGTGCACCTTGCCCATGAAGATTTTTCACATCCAGGAGCGTGGACAGTTATTCCCCTTATATCGGAGTGAGTATTAATTAAACTTCTTTTAGAACCAATTACCACCTCTCGGTGTAATGGTTAGTATGTATTATTCTATGGGTCCCAGATCCAATTCCCCTGGCTAAGCTACAGAATATTTATTTGTGTGTAAGGACTGGGATAGGGTTCACTCATCCTCACAATGACAATTGAGTAACTACTTGATATAAGCGAAATAGGTTAAGAAAACTGAAATTAAGATTGAGAGATTATGACATGGTAGCCAACGTTATTCCCTTGCTTGCAGTGACAGAAACCATTTTAGTCAACCTTGCTGTCTAGAGCTGTCATGCATTTTTTAAATTTTATTTTTGTAAACAGCATTACATTATCTCACTGCAAGTGAATATCTACAGGTAAGCTTCTGCATCTCCTAGATGTTATATTAACAAGGGAACTGTCCACCATTGCACGCCGAAACCTACCTTGAAATTTCTCCTAAAGAAACGTGATGTACCAAGGCCATGTTTAAAAAAATTATCTGCTTTCTTAACTGCAAGACACAGAAATTGAAGCCAGAATCCAGCAATGTTAACTCACTGTACAGAGCAGATGGACTCCCTGTATGAGTAAGAGATGAGTGAAGTGAGATGGGATGCAGTGCAGATGGCAGGTAGTGAGGGTTATCCAATCTACCAATTCAGGTGTATTACTTTATTACTTCCCTATAGTTTAAATGAGGGATATGGCACTGAATTGCTGGGTTCTGGTTTTGATTTCCATGCTTTGCAGTTAAAAATGGTCGATTTTTTTTGGACATGGCCTTGGTACATCACAATGCTTCTCTGGGAGAAATCTCAAGGTAGATTTCGGTATGCAATGGTAACAGTTCCCTTGTTAGAGTAAGTTGAAGATATTTTGAAGTGGCTGTAAACAGTGACAATGTAGGTGTGTGAATGATTGAGCTGTGAAATAATGATTAGTTTGGTAGATTGGTGCATATGTTTTATAAAACATAGGCTGTATAAACTATGATGTCCAGTAAAAATTATTTTTGTTTGGAAAAATAAATGAGAAATATATGCAAATAAAGTTGTTTTTACAGTATTTACTAATTTTTTAAAGTGCAACTTTTGACTACTCATAAAATATTCATAAATTAAAATACCTTGTGTGAGAATCAAATTCGAACTTAGCAACTTCAATATAATTAATCACATTTTTAATTTATATTTGAAGAGAAAAATTTTCACCTAGACCGAGATTCCAGGATTCATAGCTAAATTTTGGAATTTCATAGATTTGGACAGAGTGTATCTTTCTAAAATTGCCATCACTGCCATTAGAGGATCAATTTCATTTTAAGAAACTATCTTTACAAAATTTCTACTTTATAGTATGTATACTTCAATTACTATTTGAAATTTTTTAAATGTATTTACAAAATGTATTTTTTAATGTATGTACAAAATATATTTCAACAATTTTGAAAATTAATTGCCTGTATCACTTTGTCCTTGAGGCAATCCTCTAATGAGGAAAGTTGTATATAATAAAAAAATTTTATAGGAAAAATTACTATGAGGTTTAATTTAAATCTTAACCTTGTAATTTCTTATCAATTGCAGACTCAACTCTCTTCATGGATCCAACAGTTCTTGGATTGTCTTCTGTGAAAGCCATACCAGTATCAGTTTACCTCATATGATAGAGATGCTTAATAAATTTAATTTTACACAGGTAAATATATACTATTTAAAAAAATGCATACTCACAGAATATAACTATCATATGCTGTGACCTTATGAAGTCATATTTATTCATTCTTTCAATCATTTATAATTTCTGCCCAAGAGCAAAAGAGATTATGGTAAATGTCTTGGTGTGTCCTTCATTCAAACTAAGCATTAACAGGCTATTTTTGCATATATATTAGGTATATGTGTAAAAGATAGTTTGGAAATACCATTCTCTCTTTCACATCTTATGGTATCAGGGGATGTGAAGGGGTTAGCTTTTGCTGGATGAGACCCTCCAGACTTTTGAAACTTATCACAACAATTAAACATCAGTTCCAACAGGGTTATCACAAATTACATGTTTGTTTTATTTTGTGAAACCAGTTCTAAACTTTCTCTGTCTACCTCTGTCTCTCTCTCTCTCCTCTCTCTCTCTCTCTCTCTCTCTCTCTCTATATATATATATATATATATATACTACTGGTTTTCATGCTCACTCTTGTTCTAAGGTTTGTGGGTTCAAACCCAGAGAAGGTTGATAGATTTTTCAATGTGTAAAACATCCCAAACAAGAGTTCCTTCTGTACAGAACTAAACCCTTGGACCCTGTGTTGTAGATTTATGACATATTAAAAATTTGAAGGTCCCGTAACCAAGTTGTTAAGGCAAGATGCCCTAGCACTGAGCTACATAACTTGCACTGGTTCGAGTACCCATGAGGAAAGAAATTTTCTCATGGAATTTCAGGCAGTATGGGACCGATGCCCACCCAGCATCATGAGGAATTTGGGTAATTAAAATAAGTAGTGGCTTCAGGTTAAAAAAAAAGCTGTAATGGCTGGAGAACCCGACATGCTGACCACATGTCATCCCTACACTGACAGGATGATCCTCTACCTCTGTGATGAACACATGTAAGTGTGAGGCCAGCAGCTGTCTGGTAGGCCAATGGCCTTTTAGGCTTATTGTGCCATGGATTTTTTTTAATCTTAAGCATGAAAGAAGAACAAAATTTGTCAGCCCTTTTACACTCATATTTGAATTGTAAGACTAATGATCTTAGCTGTTAAACAGCAATATTAAATAAAATAACATAACATCTATCTATCCAACCATCTATCTCTCTTAAGTCTGTCCATGTGTCTGTGTGGGTGTCTGTCTTTTTGTTTCTATAAACTGTACCATATATTAATATACGTTGATTAATCTTAGTCCACCGCTGTGATCTCGAGGTAGCATACTGCCTTGTCACTCAGCGGGCCCGGATTCAATCCTCGGTTGGGACAAGCTTCCTGGGTGAGGTTTTTTCAGGGTTTTTCCTCACCTGTTAGACAAATGTCAGGTAGCTTAGGGCCCAACGGTCCCCGAAAATCATCCGGCCATCATCATCATCCTTATCATTACCATCACCATCTTTCACTAGTGTGGAAAGCAACAGGAAGCTACCACACCTATAAATCCCTGGTAAAACTGCAAAACATAGCATGAAAATGCTATGATTACTGTGAAAGACCTGCCCTCGGGCAGAATTACTATGGATGGATCAGTCTTAATACTGTTTAATGAAAAAAGAGAAATATATTATTAATTGCTACAATAATACTATTAATGAGATGTTTTTATTATTGTTATTGTTTTATTAAATAATTCTTCAGTATGTTTTTAAATTATTTTATTGCTTTATAATCTCTGACATATGGGAGAAGATATTCCCATTTTCTTTCAAGTAAAACTGTAAAAGATAGCGAATAATATACAGTTTATGTCTTATTAGAAGTTCCCCTAGTGTTAATATTAAATGTGTTTTATCTGTTACAGGAAGTTTTCTTGGGTCATGCATTGCATGACAGGGAAGCTACTATCATCCATCATTTTGCTTTCTCAGACAACCCTGAGCAGTTCAAATATCCTAACTTTGCATGTGGCTTTGCTATGAGCCGGGCTTTATTACAGAGGTACAGTGATCAGTCATATTTTCTAATTATTAACAATATTATCCTCTCTACTTATATATATAGCTTAATCACATGGATTTTTACTTGAAGGGAGGAGAAAAGATTATGAGTATTTTTGAGAATAAAGTTCTTAGGAAACATTTTGGTCCAAAGAGAGAGATGAACAGATGGTAAATGGAGAAGACTTATTAACAATTAGCTACATGATCTTTATAGGAAACCAGATATAATAAGAAAAGTTAAGTCTCATAAACTGTGAACATGTCGCACGAATGGGGAATGAAAGAGGGTAGCTTCTTCTAGGAAAACCAGAGGAGAAATCCCCAGTTGGTAGACCAAGAATGAGGTGGGAGAATAACATAAACATGATTTTAGGGAATGAGATTGTATGCAACTAATAATAATAGTAATAATAATAATAATAATAATAATAATAATAATAATAATAATAATAATAGCTGTATTTTACCTGGCAGAGTTAAGGCCTTAAGGCCTTGTCTTCCACTCAACCAGGTTTTTTTAAAAAATACAAAAAAAAATCTTACATTTAAATTACAATAAACATAAATGATTACATGCTACATATACAATACAATTATTATTTATAATGCATTTTGATTTATTCTAGATTTAACAAATGAAATGTAATATGTACAAGATATATAAAAAAGATAAAACATATTAATAACATAGTATAAATTTAAATAAATAGAGAAAAATTAATTATTAGACAACAGGTAACTGTATAAACATGACTTAAAAGTGCCTGGCAACCCCTGATATGTTGAGGAATAAAATTCCAGGAGCGTGCAGAGACTACTGTGAAGGAAGTAGAATAAGAGGAAGTGCTATGAAGAGGAATTGTTAGCAGACCATTATCTTGTGACCTAGTGTCAATATTGTGGTAAGAAGATAACTTCTCAAATCTGGACGCCAGATAACTGGGAGTGTAGGAATTCAGAAGCTTGAAAAGTAGTGAAAGAGAGTGCAATTTATGTCTGTCAGTAAGACGGAGCCAAGACAGGTTACTGAAGTGTTCAGAAATATGTCATAATGGCAGATATTGAAAATCAATTGAATGCAAGCATTATGAACACGCTGCAGTCTCTGTGACAAGTCATGGTTTAGATCATTATATATAACGTCACAATAATCAAAGTGTGGCAACACAAGATTCTGCACAAGGATTTGTTTTAATGAAACTAGAAGAAAATTCTTTAAACGTCTAAGATAATGTAAGATGGAGAAAGTCTTTTTACATATGTGTTTCACTTGTGTTTGCCAGGTTAAATTTGCATTTAGATGTAGTCCAAGATCTATTACTGAAGAAGAATAAGGGATAATTACATTATTTATAGTAATGTTTGGAAGTGTAGATATGTCAAAGGTTGTAAGCAGACTTTGTTGTCCCATTAGAATTACTTGTGACTTGTTAGGATTTAGATTCAGACCGATACTTGAAGACCAGTTAAAGATGGATATGAGATCATCATTCATTTTTATTAACCTGTTATAGAAAGAATGAGGAGGTGAATGTAGGTAAATTTGGAGATCATCAGCTTAGAGGTGATAACAGCAATGTATTACTTGGAAGGGAAAGGCCAGTTAAATTTTTCTCAGAGGTACTAATTTAGGCTTGAAGTTCTTTTATGAGTCAAAAAAAATCTTGGACTCAGGACCCAAAACTTAAAGTCCCTCCTTGAGGATCTGTTCCTTGGATTTTCTATCCTGGCCAAGTTTAAACCTGCGATTCTTGAGACTCGAGGCAAGTTCATAACCACCAGACTACTAATATCAACAATCTGTGACCAAGGTAGGTGATTATTTTGAACTGTACCTGAAGTTGAAAAATCCATGCACTGAATTGAGAGGTTAATGTATATGAGATTTTACAGGTCAACAGGTTGCTTCTTGGCACATAAAAATAACAATAGTAATATATATGTGAATTACAGGTTTTGGACAAAACAATATGAACCACACCTAATAAGTTTTGGCAATAGCTGTTTAACATATACATTTAGTTATGTAATTCCCCATCTGCTAAATTCCATTGACACTAAATCTCAAGATTCATATTCTCTCAGCAGTCATTTTAGGTACAGTGAGGCTCCTTTTAGAGGTTCAATGATTTTAACAGGGATTTTTGTTGAATTTAGGAGGAGGATATGCATTGCTTTGATTTTATAATTTGTTGATAAAAATTGAAATAAATTTTATTTGGATTTCTTTTATAATTGTAGGTGGAACAACTTCCTTTAATGTTATGTTTCCATCTATTAGTTTCATTTTCCTGCCACTAGTATGTTTAGCAGATGTAGTTTTCCCACAAACTTTGCATGCTGTTATGATAGCAGACACAGTAGCTGAAGATATTTCTGCTGTAGTAGCAGCCCATGCATGGTCAGAAAAACATCTTATCGAAAGAAAGGCTAATTTATTAAAACAAATTGAAAAACCCAAAGAACTCATGGTTTGAAAACTAAATCTACATTCAAAACAATGAAAAGGAGAGATTAGTGAACTTTAAAATTCTTGGGTAAAATTATTTGATTTCGAGTTTCTTCAGTCTACCAACAGAGGGAGCAGGAGGTGGCTCTTCCAGACGACAAAACAACGGTCATGAAAATACTGAGGATTGAACTCAAGAAGAAAGTTCCAAAACTGGTCTAAGAAGAAGAAGAAGAAGAAGAATATGAGGAGAGGTGATAAAATTTTACCTAAATATATATTCCTACTAACTTGGGTGACCATTGTTTTGGATGTACCAACTAATTGTGTAGCAACAATGTGCCTTCATTGGAGGTCTATAGGGTCAGATACAATGCTACTGTAGATCAATACATCATAAAGATGTTCACTTCACAGACTTATTATTGGTGTAGACCTACAGCATGGAGAGCAAAAGACAAGGAGGAAAAAGAAGACTCTTCAGTGCATATAATGCAGTTAGAAAAAATCAGAAAATAAAGTTCACTATTAGGATGTTTTCATATTATTCTCTCCAACCTATATAGATATACTGACATTATTTGATTTTCAAATAAAAACTATAATTTTGTTAATAAATGAAGTTAGATTTAACACCTCACCTCATAATTGTAGATTTCTCAAAGACTAGTTTTGATGCTTCAGTTCAACGGTTAGGTAGAACTGAAAATGATACAATGAAGTATCGAAACTAGTCTTCAAGAAATCTACAATTATGAGGTGAGGTTTATTTAATATATGTAGGAAATAACGCAATGAGGTTTCTTTTAATTATATTTGAGTTGGATATTTTGACTCACCTCATATTTCTTGATTTTTATGCAGACTTAGGTTTTGTCACTTCTATGTGACATTGTCAATACTTCCAACTGTCTTTTGCAGCCGTCCATCCTGCAAGTTGATTTCTGCAAGTTGGTTCCCAGAGAAAAAGAAAAATATTTGATTTGGAGGTTCATCAGTCAGCCAACAGAGGGAGCAAAAGTTTAACATACAGACTGTGAACGTTCCCATGAGCAGAGGAAATTTTAAGAAATAGAAAAAACATTATAAAAATAGCAAAAGAAAATGGTTTTCAGGAAAAGGCGATTCATAAGAAAATAAATAAATTCAAGAAACAAAAAGTGATAAATGAAATTACTCCTCAGACGGATGAAACTGGTAAAAAAATTCAAGAAATTTACATACCATCCTTTAGTATTTAATCTTCTTGTATCTTGTAAGCCAATGTTTCCCTTAACAGAGATTTAAGCGCTCTCCCCCTACAGGGAAGAATTTGAATCATACTAATTTTGTTACACTTGTTTTTGTATAGATGTCATTTGAATAGACCTTGGTCAGCGTTCTGCCTCATACTGACATCTAGGAAACCAAGGTAGTACTAGGATGAGAAAATTCGGTAAATTTTGCTTAGAGGCCTTTCATTCAGGCTAAAGGATCTTTTACGAGCCTGAAAATCTTCAGACTCAGGACCCACGGCTTAAAGTCCCTCCAGGAGGACTTGCTTCTTGGATTTTTCCATCCTAAAAAAATCCATTGACCCTGGCCAGGTTTGAACCTGCGACCCTCGGGACCAGAGGCAAGTATTTAATAAGTTTTAAAAAAATTTTAGCAAATTTAATATTAAATTAGCACCAAAAAATGATTACAGTTTGAATAAATTAAACAAAACCAACAAAAATGAAAAGATTGAAGAAGGTAACAAATCAGGGGTTTATCAAATTGATTGTAAAGATTGTAAAAAAAAATATACATAAGAAAAACAAATGATTACAGTTTGAATAAATTGAACAAAACCAACAAAAATTAAAAGATTGAAGAAGGCAACAAATCAGGGATTTATCATATTGATTGTAAAGATTGTGAAAAAATATACATAAGAAAAACAAACAGGAACTTAAATACAAGATTGAAAGAACACCTTAGAAATGTTAAAAATCGAGAAATAGAAAGATCTGCAATAGCTGCACATGCATGGTCAAAAAAACACAGAATTGAAACTAAGGCCAAATTACTAAAACAGAAAAATCTAAGGAACACACAATTTGGGAGAAAATTTACATCTACAAGAATAAAAAGAAAACCATGAATTTTGAAATTCCTGGTGAAAGAGAAAAAAAATTGATTTGGAAGTTCATCAGTCAGCCAACAGAGGGAGCAGAAATCAACTTACAGGATGGACAACCGCAAAATGACAGTTGGAAGCATCAACAATGTCGCACAGAGGCAACAAAACTTAGGTCTGCATAAAAATCAAGAAATATGAGGTGAGTCAAAATATTCAACTCAAATATAATTAATTATGAGGTGAATTGTTAAAACTAACTCTATTTATTAATTAGAATAAACCTTATTGTGTCATTTCCTTTAAATATCAATTATAATCTTGTTACAGAATTGCCTTCCGACTGGATCAAGGTGAAGAGCCTAACATTGATTTTTCTATTGATTCTTCCCATGAATTAGCACTGTATATATGGGACAATGGTAAAGGACCAGTTCTTACACACTCATCCCAATTGTGCCTTACAAATGAACCTCATTGTGCCTCATATCCTATTAAATTCAAAGCATGTGTAAGTGTTAATGTTTATTCAATACTAAACATAATGTTATTTGCAAGTGTGACCCATGCACCTATCTTATCCTACCCATAAGTTTATTATACCTATTTGTGAGTTATTAATCATTTGTACAGCACCTATTAAATTTCACTGTTAATATTTTTTTAAATGACCATCATCAGTAATAGAAGCAAGGAGTGAACATCCAAAAAACAACCTATATAGATATACAGAAGTGTTAAATTAATAATAAAAACATCGAAAGAAGCTGTAATGGCTTTATAAAAGTGGTGTTTAAATTCCCAATAAATGTCTTAAATAAGAAGCTGCCATTTGCATGATTGAGCAAATGCTCGTAGCATTTGTAACTCGGGAATTAACAATGTATAAGAGAAAAATTTGCTTTTATTTAACTTTTATAGGAATTAATCACTATGAGGTTTAATTTATGATAAAATCCTCATATAAATCTTCTAAGTAGATCACGATTTCGAGACCAAACGCTCATCTTAAGTGTTTCTTCCGATCAACATAACATCAGTCGCCAAGATTGTACTGAAGATGAGACTGTTATGGTCTTGAAATCGCGATCTACTTAGAAGATTTATATGAGGAGAGGTAGGAAACATTTGATTGTATCAGAAAAATTTGCATTTAGATTGGAGTTTCTCAGGTAGCTCAATGGTAGAGCATTGGTCTAGAAAGCCAAAGGTCTTGGCTTCAAATCCCAGTCTGAGCGTATAATTTTTCTCTTCAAATATAATCCAAAAAGTAGTTTATCCACAATTAGAAAAAAAGCAATAAAATCTATAGATAAAACATGGAGTAATGGATATAGACATTTGAGATCTGGAGTAAGTTGATTAGTAACCAGACACCTAGAGTTGGAAATCCCGTTAGTAGAGTGAAGGTAGTCTTAACTAAATAGTATAGCACATAATTTTAATATCGGCTACAAGAAGTTAAATACTGGTAATCTTTTTATTAACCATATACTCCCAATTAGATAGTATAACCTTTACAGGGTTGATGGTAGCAAAAGACATAGGTCTCGGTTAATATGAAAAAAGAAAACAAAAGCCATGAATCTATCTCCAATCAAATCATCTATTACTCAATAACAAATTATCATTGAAGGTCAACAACTGAAATTTGTAGAAGTTTATATTTTAAATGAGTCCACCACTGTGGTCTAGAGGTAGCGTGCTACCTTGTCACGCAGCAGACCCGGGTTCAATCCCCTCTCAGGACAAGTTTCCTGTGAGTGAGGTTTTTTTGGGGTTTTCCCTCACTTGTAAGACAAATGTCAGGATACTTTAAAGCCCAAATGGTCCCCGAACATCACCTGGATATCATTATCATCAATATCACATTCACCTCATTAGATTAAGTTTAGGTTTAAGGTCTCTCCTGGCGCATCATCAACCATCATATCATTAGGGCAGCGTAACCCTGCCTTCCAGGTGCCCCAACCTCAGAAATGGGTTACAATATGCCAATGCCAGGAGAGAATACCTGAAATGTCGAATGACAAACAAGTGACATTGAATAAAAAAAAATTTAATGAATTGGAGAAAATGTTTTTATATCTCAACTCATAAAGTTCCCTGTTTTTCGGTTTCAAAAGCCATTTTACCTTCATCTTCAGTCAAACTCCAATTGAAATTTTACCTTTAACACCATCTTCCGAACTGCCATTTGATGCTGATGATTTTATGAACTTGGAGATTAACACTTTGAGTCTAGCGCTGGTACTAGTACCACGGCATTTAAATGACACTGAAGCTGGAGAAAATTAAATCCCTTGGCATGCCTGTGCTGGCGGATTTACAGGGGTGTTGTTCTGGTTCAGAAAAATACTCCTGTAAATCTGCCAGCACAGGCATGCTGAGGGATTTAATTTTCTCCAGCTTCAGTGTCATTTAAATGCCGTGGTACTAGTACCACTGCAGGACTAAAAGTTAAATTTAATCTCATCATCTTCCAAACTGCCATCTGGTACCAATTTTTTAGATTAAATTTAATTTCCAACTTCATAAAAGCAACACCAGATGACAGTTTTGAATATGATGTTAATGGCAAAATTTCAACAGTTGGAGAATGACTGAAGATGACTTTTGAAACAGGTATGAGACTTTTAGTAATAATAATATTTCCTCTGGGGATGTTACTGGCGTTCCACAGAGCAAGATGTACGATGAGATTGCCGCCTTAAGGCTAGACATCATAGCCCCGAGTTGTATGAATCCCAAATGGAGGGCTGCCTCTTCCACTCCTATGGACCTTTGAGGACGTCTTCCTTGTTACTCTGGGAAAGGGTCTCCAAATTTCTCCCCTGGAGAAGGAGTGCCTCCTCCGCACAACTAAAATTTTATAAAGCTGTGGCAGTCCCCTTACTGTTGTATAGGATGAATTTTGGGTTTTAACTAAAAGAGAAGTGAAGATTATAGAGGCAGCTGAAATGAGATTTCTGAGAAGTGTAGCCGGCTGCAAACTTCTAGATAAAAGAAGTTGTGAAGATATTAGAAATGAGCTAAATCTTTTTAAACATTTATATAAAAATAAAATATCTAGAAAAAACTGGAAAGAACATGTTCAAAGAATGAAAGATGAATGCATACAAAAAATTATACTTAATTACAAACTAAAAGGAGACAGGAATGTGGTAGACCGAAAAAGAGATGGATTCAACTTTTTGAATGAGAATCTATGAGACCGGAACAAGCCACATGGGCTTAATCTGTGATTGTTGATGATGATGATGACCAATATGTCTAGTATTGTAGTCAAGTTGTTTAAAGGTTGTGCCATGATGGAGAGAAATGGCAATTTCACTGTTTCCAATCTCATGAAAGAAGAAAATTTTTCTTGGAATTTCATCCAGTATGGGAGCAATGCCAAAAAATCATTGTGAGGAATTTGGGTAAGTAATTGCAAAGTGGCTTTAGGTTGAGAAAACCATCTATAATGGCTTGGGGATATGATGTGCTAACCACATGTCACCCCTGTACTGGCTGAATGATTGTCCAACTCTGTGAAGTGAAGCCAGCGACCAGTTGATAGGCCAAGGGGCTTCTAGGCCTGTCACCCCATGGAGAAAAATGAACCAGTGACAATGAGATGATAGAGATACAAAAACAGAGGTAAAAATGACTAATAGCACCTTTTTTTGCAATTTTTCCAATTTTAAAATGTGAAAATATCCATTGCAAGACAAAAATTCTCTTATATAAAACAGTAATAAGACCTGTGCTAATATATGGAAGTGAAACTTATGCTCTTTCACAAAATGCTACCAAATTTATAGATGTATTTGAAAGAAATATACTCAGGAAAATTTATGGCAGAATTAACAATCAAGGAAATTGGAGAATTAGATAAATGAAGAATTGAGACAGCTACATAGAAAACCTCAAATCTCAGATGTTATTAGACTGAAGTGACTCCAAAGTGCTGGTCATATGTTAAAAATGGATGAACAAAGAGGTCGAAGAAACTTCTTACAGGCACACTTAGAAAGGAAGAGGACAGTGGTATGACCAAGAAAATGATTGCAGGATACAGTATGTGCAGACATTACTACACTTCTGGGAGTAATGAATTTGAAAATGTTGTATAGGAACGGGGTTGGCTGTGGTCTTATGGCTATGTTTCTTGCCTCTAGACCCAAGGGTCACAGGTTTAAACCTAGCTGGATTTTTAGGATGCAAAAATCCAAGGAACAAGTCATCCTGGAGGAACTTTAAGCTATAGGTCTTGAGTCTGAAGATTTTCAGGTTCATAAAAGAATCTTAAGCCTGAAAAAAAGAGGCTTCTAAGCAAAATTTACTGACTTCATACCATCCAACCAATACTTTAGTTGACTATTAGATGTCTCTTGAGGCACAAATCACTCAAGACATTTGTAGAGATTGGTTAAGAATCCCCAAAAGAAAGACTAGGGCCCAACTTAGATTGTAAAAGCCATACGATGGATGAGTAGGAGCAGGGAAGAATGGAGGAGGAAGATCGGGAAAGCGTGGACTCGCTTGGGCTTTGGAGCCATAGGACGGATAAATGAATATTATATTAAAATTAATGTTGGGAAGTAAACATTATGAGGTTATATCATTAATATTGAGTGGAGAACATATTTTTATCGACTCACCTCATACAATTTCAAATTTATTTGAGACCATTGGTTTCGAATGAATTTTTCATGACTGAAGATGAATAAAAAATTCATTCAAAACCAATGGTCTCAAATAAATTTGAAATTGTATGAGGTGAGTTATTAAAAATATATTCTCCACTCAATATAAGTGAATATTACTTTTTATTTAATATATATATTAACAGAATAGTGCAAGAATGGAAACAAACAGTAAATAGTGGAATTTCAATAACTAGGAATAAAATAATTCAAACAATATTATATGCTGATGATCAAATAATATTATCAGATTCCGAAGATAGCTTACAAATAGCAGCGTATCAATTATTCAAAATTGCCAGCAAATATAATATGAAAATTTCCACTTCAAAATCCAAAACAATGGCAATGTGTGGAAAAAACATACAATGGGTGAAAATTGAGATTGATGGAAAAATTATAGAACAAGTGTCAGATTTCTCTTACTTAGGAAGTGTATTTGCAGAGTATAAGAGTGACATTGATTCAAAATTACAAAAATATAATAAAATGAATGGGGTAATACGAAGACATTTTGGTAAACAGATGAGGACAGAGACAAAACTAAGATTACATAACATCACATCAAAAGCTGCTCTAAAATACGGAAGTGAAATTTGGATTTTAAATAAAAGAAACTCTCATAAACTTCAAGTAAGCCAAATGCGCTTCTTACGATCATTGTTAGGAGTTAATAGACTGAATCACCAAAGGAACACTATTATCAGAGGAAAACTTGGAGTAACAAGTTTAAATGAAGATATACAAAGATACCAACAAGAATGGAAAAATCATCTGAGGAGAATGGTAAGAAATAGATTTCCAAAATTGGCATTCCAATATACCCTAACTGGACATAGGGACCAAGGAAGACCAAAACATCGGTGGAAAGATCAAGACCATCTTCGCTAGGTTTACCGTACAGGCCACATGGCCTAAAACAAATTTGTTCATCATGATAATGATGATGATGATGATGATTACTTTGTAGAATAATGACAATGTTAGTTGGTATCTAAAGTTGAAAACTTGACAATGAAGTCAACCATTCTTGCACCTAATATTTAATAGCAAGACTTGTGACTTCTGTAAAAGTCAAATAATGAAGAAGGTGGTCTCAGCTCATATATATATGTAAGTTAAAATAATATTACTATTTCAGCAGTGAAAATTTATTTATAAAATTCTATTTTGGATTTTTACTATCTTTAATATCCATTATTTATAAAATTGAATTTCCCAATAACAATTTTTTTTCTTTCTTCCATACCTTGTCCTTGTGTTTGCGAGTTTCGTTATCAATATTATCTGTCTTATTTTTCCAAGGCTTCGTATGAACTTGAAAGTAATATAAATTGAACCCCTAATGGTTTTGCTAGCCCAGAAGCATTTAATTGGTGGAGTTTCCACCTATGTAGAATTTCCTCTATATAAGATCTTACAGTTATCCCACTGACTCTTGGTCGCCAGAACCTCATTAGTTTAAAATAGAGAGCACCATGTGAAGGTGAGGAGGAGAATGCTTCACTGAAACCCTTAACAGGCTTTTGGCCTGTTTGGAAGATGTTGATGATGAATTTCCCAAGACCCCAACTCCAAATTTTTACATTTTTGTTTTATTGCTTTAAACTATAGTTGAGGTGGTCACACATCTACTACTTATGAAATAGCCAAATTCTAATATTTAATTTTAGGAAGTTATATTTTGAGGTTATTTTAATTATATTATTTTTGGTCTGGACATCTTACCTCAATATTAATGTTGATTTGTTCTTGGACATGTTTCAAAACAATTCTCTGTTTTATCTTCAGCTTTCCCAGACTGGTTTTATTTATGTTGCATTATGTTGCACCACCTGGATGTCGATGTCAGCTCCATCCTGTGGTTGGCCAAAGAACCTCCAAACAAGGTCACCCTCCATCGGAATATCAAAATTCATAACTCTGTTTCTGTTCTTCTGAATATAAATTTTTTCCCAAATAGTCAGCTCGTTTGTATTTTCTAACTGTTTTAATAATTTAGTGTCTGAATTTATATTATGTTTTTCAGACCAAACATGAGCAGCCACTGCAGATTTTTCAATTTCTCCATTTTTAATATTTCTTATGTGTTCTTTGGTTCTAATTTTTAGGTTTCTTTTTGTTTTCCCTATATATATCTTTTCACAACCCATGCATTCAATTTGATATATTCCTGACTTTTTATTTTTATCAGTTTTTTTCATTTTTGTTGGTTTTTATTAGTTTATTTAAACTGTAGTTATTTTTTGGTGCTAATTTAATATTAAACTTCTCAAATATATTTTGAAATTTATTATGTACCCAGGGGTGATATGTGAATTTCCTATATTTTTTCATAGGTGGTTCTTCTTTTTCAAGATTACTTCTGTTTATCATTTTTTGTTTTTTATACTTTTCTATCCTTTTATGTACCATTTTTTCATCAAACCCATTTTCTCGTGCTACCTTGATTATGATGTTTTTTCTCTCGGTTGAAATCTTCTTCGTGAAGGGGTAAGTTTACCAATCTATGAGTTATGAACTATTAAATGCTGCGAATTTATGTCCAATTGGGATTGAACCCTCATTGAGTGTGGTAAAGAGGGTTCAATCCAATGGTGTGTTCATAAATGAGCATCATTTAATAGTGTTAACTCATAGATTGGTAAACTTACCCTTAAACGAAGAAGATTTCAAACATGAGAAAAAACACATAATCAAAGTAGCAAGAGAAAATGGGTTTGATGAAAAAATGGTACATAAAAGGATAGAAAAGTATAAAAAACAAAAATGATAAACAGAAGTAATCTTGAAAAAGAAGAACCACCTATGAAAAAATATAGGAAATTCACATATCACCCCTGGGTACATAATAAATTTCAAAATATTTGAGAAGTTTAATATTAATTAGCACCAAAAAATAACTACAGTTTAAATAACTAATAAAAACCAACAAAAATGAAAAAACTGATAAAAATAAAAAGTCAGGAATATATCAAATTGAATGCATGGGTTGTGAAAAGATATATATAGGGAAAACAAAAAGAAACCTAAAAATTAGAACCAAAGAACACATAAGAAATATTAAAAATGGAGAAATTGAAAATCTGCAGTGGCTGCTCATGTTTGGTCTGAAAAACATAATATAAATTCAGACACTAAATTATTAAAACAGTTAGAAATACAAACGAGCTGACTATTTGGGAAAAAATTTATATTCAGAAGAACAGAAACAGAGTTATGAATTTTGATATTCCGATGGAGGGTGACCTTGTTTGGAGGTTCTTTGGCCAACCACAGGATGGAGCTGACATCGACATCCAGGTGGTGCAACATAATGCAACATAAATAAAACCAGTCTGGGAAAGCTGAAGATAAAACAGAGAATTGTTTTGAAACATGTCCAAGAACAAATCAACATTAATATTGAGGTAAGATGTCCAGACCAAAAATAATATAAGCCAAATTCTAACTGCAACTTTGTTAAAATACACATTTAGCAGCCAAGCAGATTCAGTGAGGAGATGGAGAAGAGAAAAACTATAAAATCTTCTACAGTAAAATTTAGTTTTCTGGAGTTGGTGGCCTTTTCTTATTGGGCGATTCAATTAGAAATTGGGAAGAACTCTTTGATTTGTATGTTAACTAAAAAAATATATGAATATTAAATGTAATATTTGATCTGGCTATCTCTATTTCAGGCTGAAATAGTACCAAAAGAGTCTCTGTATTTTGCAGTGAAGACTTGTGGAAAATTCCATAAGGATAGGATACCAGTTGTGAAGAACACTTGGGCAAAATACACATCTCACATTAATTTCTACAGTGAGATTGAAGGTACATTAATATAGAGAGTTGACTTAGATGTAATGTTAAATATGTGACTTTTCTGCTTTTGACATTTCTGTAGAGATTAGGTGACAACATGTCTGCTTTCTGTCTAGCAGAACCAGGTTTGATACATGTTGGATGGGAATGTTAAGCCTGGAGATCCCCATAGTGCTTTTCAACCACTATGAAAACGCATTGCATTTTAAACCAACATTTAACATGGATTACTAACCACTGTTCAATAGCATATCAGATATATATTGCTGATGGTATGTAAGACCTATACCAGTAATTCGAACCTATCATTCCTTGATAATAGCATATAGGATCATGTTGAAACATTAGAATCAATGGCCAGAGACCAAATTTGAATCCATGATGTGGAAACCCAAGAAACTTATCTTAATCATGTATATATGTATGTGTATAATCATGCATAGGAATCCACCCTTGATTATACGATATATATATGTTGGCCGCAATAGTCTAGTGGTATATGCTTCTTGCCTCTAGTCCCAAGGGTCATGGAGTCAAATCCAGCTGGGGTGATGGATTTTTAGGATGGAAAAATCCAAGGGACATGTCCTCTGGGAGGGACTTTAAGCTGTGGGTCCCAAGACTGAATATTCTCTGGCTCATAAAAGAATCGCAAGCTCGAATAAAAAGGCCTCTGTGCAAAATTTAATCAAACTTCATCCATTCAAATAATAGCTTAGTTTATTGACTTAGGCTTTCACGGCCGGAGTTACTATGATGATCTTGCAGAAGATTTCCGGGCTGTTGACCGTGGTCTTGAGGCTTGTAGTTCCCCAACATTTTGCCAGAGACTGCGTCTCAAGACAATCCTTGAGGATGCCGGACCAACAGCCTGGAAATCTTCTGCAAGATTATCATAATATCTTAGTTGCCTACTAGATGTCTCATTGAAGTGATGTTCTAACTGCATGTCACTTATTAACATTTGTAGGTAAATAAGCGTAACTAAATTAGCTTGGTTAAGCAACACCCACTAGGAAGCACCCATGTCATACAAATGGGGCTTATACAATGAATATATATATCCTTTCATATACTGTCCTTATAGCAAGTAGTCTGACTAATCAATTAGCAAATTTGATATAAATAAAATGAATGTAGTACATCTTACCTCATGAATATTTATTTCATTTGATATGCTGTCCATATCATCAACAGATTGTCCAGACTGTTGAATTTTATGTTGTCGGTCCTGGATGTTGACTCTCCCTCCATAATTTGGTTGACCGAAGAACTTGTAAATCAAATCTTTTTCCTGATTTACAAGTTCTTCGCCAACCAAAAGATGGAAGGGAAATCGACATCCATCCAGGACTGACAACATAAAATTCATCAGTCTGGACAATCTGACTATGATACGGACAGCACATTGAAACATGTAAAATGAAACACAAATATTTATGAGGTAAGATGTACCAGATTCTCCTTATTTACTAAGAAGATTCTCATAATGTTACTTCCTTTTGTAATTTATTAACAACTTTGATATGTTTCAGATGATTCAATTCCAACTATAAATCTTGGTATTCCCAATACAGAACATGGCCACTGTGGGAAAACCATGGCCATTCTTAAGCATGTTGCTGCTATTGCTCCGACCATTCCTGATGTGAGATGGGTTATAATTGTTGATGATGATACAATCCTCAGGTAATTTTTATGAAAGCTGTACTCTTGTATTCATTTTTGGCAGGGGTGTCTCATGGCTTACATTTTGAACTGGCTGACATAGAATGCAAACTGGGCAATTTGTGGATGGTGCATGAGTGTGTATGTTCCAATGTCGCTGATTTAATTTTCCATGCTTCTGCAACACAGAGATAAATGCCATCAATGTGATCTATTTACAATTTATGCATCTCTTTGACAGATCACCTTATATAGTTCATGTATACTTTTGTTGTATGTAGGAATATGTAGAGAATGAGTTTATATCAAAATATTTGTGTGTAGTTTGAGTATGTTGTGTGAGGGATTATCATCATCATCATGAACAAATTTGTTTTAGGCCATGTGGCCTGTACAGTAAACCTAGCGAAGATGGTCTTGATCTTTCCACCGATGTTTTGGTCTTCCTTGGTCCCTATGTCCAGTTGGGGTATATTGGAATGCCAATTTTGGAAGTCTATTTCTTGCCATTCTCCTCAGATGATTTTTCCATTATTGTTGGTATCTTTGTATATCTTCATTTAAACTTGTTACTCCAGTTGGTAGAACACTTGGCCCGGAAAGCCAAGGGTCCCGGGTTCGAGTCCCGGTCTAGGCGAAAATTTTTCTCTTCAAATATAATTTATCTTTCATTGAGAAATGTTAAATGAATAATAAAAACATCATTAGAAGCCTTACTAGCTTTATAAAGTAATGTTAAATTCCCAATAAATGTCTTCTTAACTAAGAAGCCGCCATTTGCAAAGATAGAAGCAATGGTTTCAAAAGCATTTGGCGATAGGGAATTACAATGTATATAAGAGAAAAATTTGCGTCTAGATCGCAACTCGCCTCGGTAGCTCAGTTGGTAGAGCACTTGGCCCGGAAAGCCAAGGGTCCCGGGTTCGAGTCCCGGTCTAGGCGAAAATTTTTCTCTTCAAATATAATTTATCTTTCATTGAGAAATGTTAAATGAATAATAAAAACATCATTGTTACTCCAAGTTTTCCTCTGATAATAGTGTTCCTTTGGTGATCCAGTCTATTAACTCCTAACAATGATCGTAAGAAGCGCATTTGGCTTACTTGAAGTTTATGAGAGTTTCTTTTATTTAAAATCCAAATTTCACTTCCGTATTTTAGAGCAGCTTTTGATGTGATGTTATGTAATCTTAGTTTTGTCTCTGTCCTCATCTGTTTACCAAAATGTCTTCGTATTACCCCATTCATTTTATTATATTTTTGTAATTTTGAATCAATGTCACTCTTATACTCTGCAAATACACTTCCTAAGTAAGAGAAATCTGACACTTGTTCTATAATTTTTCCATCAATCTCAATTTTCACCCGTTGTATGTTTTTTCCACACATTGCCATTGGAGGGATTATTATGAAGGAAAAATTGAAGATTGGGATGGTGGTTGACCAATTCTATACAAATGGCTGCTCAGGCAATCATGACTGATGATATAGAAAAGATGAGAACAGTTCCTTTTCTGGGTATTTTGGAATTATTTAAGCTTTTATGTAATCTACATATATTTACACATTTAAAGCACTATTTTCTAGTGCTATCTTGTAGACATAAACAGAATTTACTTTCCTTTTTATGATATATTTTTGAATGATTCACATGGGAATTGTGTAATACTGTTATGTGTTTACTAATGTCACCCATTGCACTATTCATGCTTTAGGTTTCACACTGCACAGATAGATGGCGTTAGTATGGTTTATTTTCAATTCATGTATCATTTTGACAAACCTCTTTATGTAGATGATCTATTCTTGTATTATGTATAGAAAAGAGTTTAGAATGAGTGTATGTTTATGTTTTGAAGAGGAAAATTAACAGAAAACAATAATTCCAATAATAATAGAAAATGTCAAATTTAAAATATCACATCAAAGTATGTTTGTGTTTGTATAGTGTACAGCTTGAGACTAAGCTCTGTGGGCCTGGTGGGAGCAGTGTGGGGAGTGGGAGGAGATACACTTCTATGCTTCTCATGTACTAACAGCTGAGTCAGCATAATTCCTAGCTCTGTGGGCCTGCTGGGATCGGTGTGGGGGTGTGGGGGTGGGAGGAGGTACAGCTGAGTCAGCATAATTCCTAGCTCTGTGGGCCTGCTGGGAGCAGTGTGGGGAGTGGGAGGAGATACACTTCTATGCTTCTCATGTACTAACAGCTGAGTCAGCATAATTCCTAGCTCTGTGGGCCTGCTGGGATCAGTGTGGGGGTGGGAGGAGGTACAGCTGAGTCAGCATAATTCCTAGCTCTGTGGGCCTGCTGGGAGCAGTGTGGGGAGTGGGAGGAGATACACTTCTATGCTTCTCATGTACTAACAGCTGAGTCAGCATAATTCCTAGCTCTGTGGGCCTGCTGGGATCAGTGTGGGGGTGGGAGGAGGTACAGCTGAGTCAGCATAATTCCTAGCTCTTTGGGCCTGCTGGGAGCAGTGTGGGGAGTGGGAGGAGGTATTACCTGTTCAAGGAGTAAGCGCAGTTGTTGACGGAGGGAACTGCAGTCGTGTTTATGTAGGAATAGAACACGTGACACTGCTATCTATGAGTGCTGAGGGGAACGGGACGTGGGACACTGACAGTGAACACTGCCTTAGATGACGTCACGTGTAGCAACAAAGAGAGCTTCTCAATTCTTCCGCCTGCACAGATATTTTGAACGACTAATACACTTCTATGCTTCTCATATACTAACAGCTGAGTCAGCATAATTCCTTTCAGACACACGGTGCTGGGTCCTGAGCAGTAAAGTGTGCTTTTTTTCTTTGATTTTGGCCCCTTCCTGTGATGACATATCAGTGTGGGGGTGGGAGGAGGTACAGCTGAGTCAGCATAATTCCTAGCTCTGTGGGCCTGCTGGGAGCAGTGTGGGGAGTGGGAGGAGATACACTTCTATGCTTCTCATGTACTAACAGCTGAGTCAGCATAATTCCTAGCTCTGTGGGCCTGCTGGGATCAGTGTGGGGGTGGGAGGAGGTACAGCTGAGTCAGCATAATTCCTAGCTCTGTGGGCCTGCTGGGAGCAGTGTGGGGAGTGGGAGGAGATACACTTCTATGCTTCTCATGTACTAACAGCTGAGTCAGCATAATTCCTAGCTCTGTGGGCCTGCTGGGATCAGTGTGGGGGTGGGAGGAGGTACAGCTGAGTCAGCATAATTCCTAGCTCTTTGGGCCTGCTGGGAGCAGTGTGGGGAGTGGGAGGAGGTATTACCTGTTCAAGGAGTAAGCGCAGTTGTTGACGGAGGGAACTGCAGTCGTGTTTATGTAGGAATAGAACACGTGACACTGCTATCTATGAGTGCTGAGGGGAACGGGACGTGGGACACTGACAGTGAACACTGCCTTAGATGACGTCACGTGTAGCAACAAAGAGAGCTTCTCAATTCTTCCGCCTGCACAGATATTTTGAACGACTAATACACTTCTATGCTTCTCATATACTAACAGCTGAGTCAGCATAATTCCTTTCAGACACACGGTGCTGGGTCCTGAGCAGTAAAGTGTGCTTTTTTTCTTTGATTTTGGCCCCTTCCTGTGATGACATATCAGTCTTCCTAATATTATCCATTACAAAATGAGTTGGAATCCACTGTAACTTTTTTTCCCCTACTTTGTTACTTTCTTTGATTTTATCTATTTTGTAACATGATACTATTTTGAATTATTATAGGAAATATCAGAATGTTGGACGATCACTAAAAGACAAGAATAAAGATTGGAAGCAGCTGAGATGAGATTTTTAAGAAATATAGCAGGATATACTCTGCTAGATAAAAAAAGAAATGATATAAGAAAGGAACTAAATATTTTGAAACTTACAGACCTAATGATTAAATATAGAAACTACTGGAAAGAGCATATTGATAGAATTTAATAACTCGCCTCATACAATTTCAAATTTCTTTGATACCATTAGTTCCAAACGAATTTATGTTCATCTTCAGTCATGACTCCAACTATATATATATATATATATATATATATATATATAAATTTTTCTCTTCAAATATAATTTATTTGCTCAAGATCAACTTTAAACCAGACATACAAGTCTTATATAAAGTCAGTTTTACATTATGGATCTGAAGTGCTAGTTACATCTCCCAATCATGTGAACAATAACATATTATTGGGAAGCCCGCAAGCGAATGATGACAAATTCAGAACATTTGAATACTATGTTCATGTCCACACGGAAGATGGTCTGTAACCTTTTTTCCCTAGTTTGTTACTTTCCTTGATTTTATCTATTTTGTAACATGATCCTATTTTGAATTATTATAGGATGAGATTTTTAAGAAATATAGCAGGATATACTCTGCTGGATAAGAAAAGAAATGATATAAGAAAGGAACTAAATATTTTCAAACTTACAGACCTAATAATTAAATATAGGAGCGACTGGAAAGAACATATTGATAGAATAGCAGAACGAAGATTTCCAAAATTATTGCTAAATTAAAAAAAGGAGAAATGTTGGACGCCCACACAGAAGATGGTCTGAACACTTTTAACAATTCTAGCTTTCATGAAACCGGAACTAGCCAACAGGCTTAGTCCCTGGATGATGATGATATAGGAAATATCACTATGAGGTTTATTAAGATTTAAAATAAAATTCTTTACACCTCACCTCATATCCAGTCTTCTAATTAGACCAGTTTAAAACCTAGGCAGTTTCATCATCAGTAATTTCATGACATGTTCTGTCATCCTTGAGAACCACATACTATTTTTTGAATTGAATAGTTGCCCCGAAAAGAGATCTAACCCGAAAAATTTGAAAGTTGAGTTTTCAGTGGATTAGTGAAATATCAGGAGAATATCACAACATGGTGTGTATAAAACTATCCTCGCTCTCTTCCAGACCTGTTTTATTTGTTTTTAAAAGTTGGCATTCAAGCAAATAGTGATCTATATGTAAGAAAATGGTGAAAGAATTTAGTTAAGTCATGAGTAGCAGTTGATGGGTTAGATCTGTTTTGGATAAGTATTCATTTGTTGCCTGACAGAATTACAATGTTTTTGCATTTTTATATGTTAGGGAAAATATCTTGTAGGCCTGTGTGGACAGTTTCCACTTTTTCATGAAATTTTGTGGTGTTTTTTGAACACATTTTTAGAAGGAGAAGAATTGGCATATATCTCCTACTCCAGCCCATTCAGCACTGCCAGAAAGAAATTTTTCTGTGTATGTGCATATCCATTTGCATGTTGGGTATTTTATGTTTGAGGCTTCTAATGTAAGAGATTTTGCCATTTTGCCATATTATGATAAGTTTCAAAATATTGGGAAGGAAGGAAACACGCACAATCACACATACACACACACAATTGAAATGTTTGTGTTTGCAGTGTTGCAAGATTGCAGCAATACTTAAGTTGTTTTGATCCAAATGAAGCCATAGCAATTGGTGAAAGATATGGCTACAATGTTCAACATACACCTGATGGTTACAACTACATAACAGGAGGTGGAGGAATGGTGTTTTCTCTTACAACTGTTAAACGTATAGCTGCTTCAAGCTTCTGCAAGTGCCCTTCAATTTCAACACCAGATGACATGTTCCTTGGCATATGCCTCTCAAGGCTCAATATTCCTATTATACATTCTGCTTTCTTCCATCAGGTATGTAGAAATCCAATATTCTTTCTTGAATGTATCATGTTTTTCAGATCATAAAACACACTTTCTTTAAAAAATATTGACTAAAATTCAACTGCTTCTCATCTTCCAATGTCAATCAATGGATGGTGAAATGAAAGCTAGGTAAATCTGGTTTACACTCCAATACAATACTATCTATCTATAATAACATAGCCCATTTGGGCAATACCTCTCCTTTGTAAGGAGTTACTAGACCAAGTTAATTTTTACTTACCTTATTTGCTCATAGATGTCATGGATGGCATGCAGTCAACACACTGACCCAATGAGACATCTAACAGGCAACAAAGGTATTACTATGACGTTGATGTTGGTAAATTTTGCTTAGTGGCCTCTTTATTTAGGCTTAAGGATCTTTTACAAGCCTGGATATCTTCAGAGTTGGGATCATGGCTTAAAGTCCCTCCCAGAGGACTTGCTCCTTGGATTTTTTCATTCCAAAAAAATCCATTGACCCCGGCTGGGTTTGGACTGGCGATCATCAAAACCAGAGGCAAGGAGCATAACCACTGGTTCACCATGGCTGATACCAATAAACACTATTTTGCTGAATTCTATTACTACAAGAGATAAATTCCCATGGAAAAATACAAAATAAAATTCTAAATGTGATATACTTTCCTGTCAAAAAAATAATATTAAAGAATGTACTCGAACTTCCTGTTTGAAATATTATAATCAAGTAATTCTTATGACATTAATATGTACATTTTATACTCAGGCTGATTGTCTATATAATTTTTGAAGATTTTTTTTTAATTATATAGATGATCAGCCTGAGAGTATAAATTTACATATTAATGGTGAAATTAAACCTCATAGTGATTAATTCCTATGAAAGTTAAATTACATAATAACATCATAAAAATAGCTTTACAGCTTAAAAGGTAGTGTTAATAATCCAATTATAAAGTCTTCATGATCTAGAAGCAACCCAATTGCATTGTCAACAATGGTTCACCACTGTGGGAAAGCAAGATTATACAAAAATATGAGAGAGAAAAATTTGTATCAGCATACCGTCGCCGGGGCATAGTCGATAGAGTCCCTACCTTCCACTCCGGTGACCCGGGTTCGATTCCCGGCAGGGTAAGGGATTTTAAATCTGCACCTTGGGTCTGGGTGTGTGTCCTGTCCCACCACTAATGCTCAACTGAGTGCACATTTCCTAATAAAAAAAAGGAATGCCTGAGTAACACAAGTGGTTAGTGCATTAGTGGATAAAACTGGTAGCCTTGGGTTCAAATACATTTCAAGCAAAACAATTTCTCTTAAAAATAATTCTTATTGAAAGAGATTATTTCAAACATAAAATGTTGAGTTTTTCATTTAGCTGTAACTAATATTTTTATTTTATTTTTCCAGGCACGTCCACTGGATTACGCCCCAGAATATTTAGCCCCACAACTTGCTGTGTCTTTCCACAAACACTGGATGATTGATCCTCTGAAAGTTTACAATACATGGTTTTCAAGAGTGGACCAAGAGATGGAATCTCAAACACAAAAACATGTTGAGCTTTAAACTGTTGCTATCATTTATTGTAATAATTTGGCTATTCAAATTTTATTGTAAGATTAATATTAAATGTTACTTTATATAAAACTCTTTATTTTATATTTAGACCCTATAACCTCCAAATTTGCTTAATGAATTATACAAATCTTTCATCTCTAACTACAAGAAAATCAGAGACTATAATTGGTTGAGTGGTATCTAATGTTGAGCAGTTGGCAATGATGCCATTCACTCTCTTGCCTCTAATATGTATATGGAAGATTTTTTTTTAATTGAATGAAGAATGGATATAGAAGATCTCAATCTACATTGTCATTAAAAATACATTGAGTGTAAGCAGGAAATTGATCTATTCTAATTCTATTTAGATATTTGTAGAAATAATCATAAGCCATGAGAAATTTGAAAGTTGCTATTCCAAATCAGAAGTTCTGGTTCTAAATCAGGTATGTCAGAAAAATTTTCCCAATGTTTCCATGATGATTGTTCAATGTTATAATTTTTTATTGGTGCATTACATTAATGAATGAGTAAATTCTTATCTTACCTCATAATAGAACAATCTCATAATGTTATTTCTCATAATTAACTTAAGAATAGTGTATTGCATACTGAATTTTACTGTTTATACGTTCACCGCGATGTGTTCATAAGTTATATCTGCCTTCTGATTGGTCAGCATTAGGGACTTCCATTGCTCCAATGAGATTGCTGTTTGATGGTCTAGTTGACTGTACATTATATCTGCCTTCTGATTGGTCAGCGGTAGGGACTTCCATTGCTCCAATGAGATTGCTCTTTGATGGTCTAGTTGACATTATATCTGCCTTCTGATTGGTCAGCGGTAGGGACGTCCATTGCTCCAATGAGATTGCTGTTTGATGGTCTAGTCGACTGTACTTGTAGAGGTTTACATTCTGCGTTTTTTAGAACCGGTATCCATACTTTGTTGACTTTTAATGATTCTTCTTGTCTATTGAAACTGTTTTTATGTTTGATATATTTAATATTTGTAATTTCCCTCAGGGGTCCTCATCTAGGGGATATGTGGATGGTGACCACAAGATGCCCAAGCTGAGCAAAACATTTCTTCCACTTACTTGTGTTTTGCACTCTTTTAACTTTACTATCTAACCTCTCTCGGTTAACTCTTGTTTTTTCGACCCCGACGCTATTAGGGCATCCGAGTGCTAGGGAGTCTTTCCTTTCTTCTATTTCTTCTTTCCTTCATTTTCTTTTCTTCTCCAGAAAAGCCTGACCAGAGGCTATAAGATGGCAGCCCCATCACTGGTCTTGCCTTCCTTTGGCCAGCAACCAATCGAAGGGACTATTATTATGCTTTCAAGTCTTATACGAGAATTTCCCTCAAAAGCTGGAGGGAAAATTTTCTATAGGATCGTAACAGGCCTTGGCCTAATACTTGGAAGGAAGAATAAGAAGAATATTTGTATATTTAATTAATGTTGGGAAGTAAACATTATGAGGTATAATCATTAAAATTCATCGGAGAACATATTGTTTAAACAACTCACCTCATAGGATTCATGCTTCCATGATATCGCGATTTCAAACATAATCATGTTCATCGTCAGCCATAACTCCGACTGATGAAATTCTTCGGCCGTCAACTATTCTATTGTCGCCATCTTCAGTGCTGCCATCTATGGTTGAATTTATGAACTTCGAAATCAATGTAATTTCGTTAGGGATATCAAAATTCATTGATCTATTTTTGTTTTTCTGAATGTATATTTTTTCCCAAACTGTCAATTCCAAAGGTTTCTCTACTTGTTTTAAAAGTTTAGCTTCTCTTCCAATTTTATGATGTTCTAATAAACTATGTGCAGCAATTGCAGATTTTCAATTTCACAAATTTTTAATATTTCTGAAATGTTCTTTTGTCCGAATTTCCAAATTCTTTTTGTTTTTCCTATATAAACTTTATTGCAATCTTCACAATTTATTTGATAAATTCCAGATTTCTTACTGTCTGGAACATTGACTTTTTTATTGGTACTTAGAAGATTACCCAGACTAAATTTATTTATTGGTGCCAAAGAAATGTTGTATTTGTCAAAATTTTTTGAAATTTCCTATGCATTTCAGGATGGTAAGTAATTTTCTTGTATTTTTTCTTTTCTTTGCAATTTTGTAGAGTAGTATATTCATTAAGTCTTTATTTATTGTGTTTGAATTTCTTCAACTTATTTATAATTAATTCTTTATCAAAACCATTCAATCTAGCAGTGTTTAAGATATGTTTAAACTCTTTATTGAAATTTTCTTCGTTTAATGGTACATTTGTCAATCTGTAAATTAAGCTATTGAATATTGCATGCTTATGAGAAATGTGATTGAAGCCTTGATGATTTAATGTAATTATCTGTATGAGTTCCTTTTCTAAATATATCAAATTCAATTTTCAGTGTTTGATCATTCCTAATTATACATAATCCAAAAAAGGATTTTGTTTTCTTTTTCTAATTCAACGGTAAACTTTACTGATTCATCCTGAAGGTTCAATAATTTAAGAGCATCTTCAATATCTTTAGAATTTATTATTGCAAAAATATCATCCACATATCTGTACCAAGTCTTAAACATCCATGGGTATGCTTTAGTGATTTGACACTCCAAGTAACTCATGAACAAATCAGCTAAAAATGGTGAGAGCGGATTACCCATTGACAAACCCGAAACCTGTTGGTAAAATTTTTCATTATAGGTAAAATAAGAATTACTGACACATAGCTTAGTAAGAGTTATATATTCCTCTAAAATTTCATTTTTAATATTTAGAGAACTTAACCATTTCCTCAAAAAATTTAGCATTTTTTCAACTGGTATACTAGGAAACAATGAAATTACATCAAATGAAACCAATCTGTCATCATGTCCTAGACTCATATTTTTCAATTTGTCAACCAATTCCAAAGAGTTCTGAATACTTTTAGTGTCAAATTTGGGAAACTCATTAAATTTTTGTACCAGCCATTTAGATAAATAATAGCATGGTGAACCAATGTTGTTGACTATAGGTCTCATCTTATTACCAATTTTATGAATCTTTGGTAGACCGTACATTCTAGAATTTTGATATCCCTAACGAAATTACATTGATTTCGAAGTTCATAAATTCAACCATAGATGGCAGCCCTGAAGATGGCGACAATAGAATAGTTGACGGCCGAAGAATTTCATCAGTCGGAGTTATGGCTGACGATGAACATGATTATGTTTGAAATCGCGATATCATGGAAGCATGAATCCTATGAGGTGAGTTGTTTAAACAATATGTTCTCCGATGAATTTTAAGAATATTTGTAATTAACATTTCTAATTAATTACAACAAAAATTGTCCAAACTGGAATTTCAACCCATGATCTTTAGTTTTACATACTAGCACATTATCCAACTACTTTATCTTACCATCATATTTCAGACAGAATTTTTTTTATCTCTTTTATATAAACCCACTTGCTTAATAATCCTAACAAAATATTCTTGAATAAGTATCAGTCAGGTGGCGTTGTGGACAAAGGTCAACTGTTGCAGTCGCACAAGAGAGAAAAACTTTCTGTCTGAATTCATTTTCATCTTCATCACGTGTATCCAGCCATAGCTGACAACACAAATCCATTACATACTTATGCCATAAGATGCAATGGGGCTGCACTTGAACATGCAGCTTATGTGGGCATTCAAGGTGAGTGTCCACGAGGTTAAAGGAAAGAGATATAGGAAAGACAGAAATGAACCCTTCAGCCTCGAATACTCTAATACCATCAGGGTTGAAGAAAACAAGAGATTAGGCAAGGGAGAATGGATAGGAAAGTAAAAAAAAAAAAGAGGGATCTGATACTAGAAAGGAAGAAATACCAGATCAGTTAAAGATAAAAGTAAGAAGCAAAACACAAGTGGAAGCAATGTTTTGCTCAGCTTGGGCACCTTATGGTTGTCATCCACATATCCCCTAGATGGGGACCCCTTCTGTCTCAAGTTAGATACCCAGATAGTATAGTTGGTTAATGCACTAGTACATAGAACCAGAGATTTTGGGTTCAGATCCCAGTTTGGGCAAAAACTTTTCTCTTCAAAAATGTATTTATTATTTAGTGTGAGTGTATACATTTTTTTAAAACATTGCAAACATTTTATTACTATTTACATCATAATTTTGATATTAGTATTTCATATAACCGTAATTTTAAAGTTAGTTAGTTTATAAGAACAGTTAAGTCTCGTAGACTGCGATGGGCAGGACATGTTGTGCATATAGAGAATGAAAGATGTGCATGGAAGCTTCTTGTAGGAAAGCCAGAGGGAAAATGCCCAGTTGGTAGACCAAGAATGAGGTGGGAGAATAACATTAACTATGATTTGAGGGAAGTAGATTATACAGGGAATGATTGGAAAGCATTAGCTTAGGATAGGGATGTATGGAGAGCTTATGTCCGTGTGGCCATAAACCTATGGGTTCGATAGTGCCAGTGAGTAAGTAAGTAAGTAAGTTAGTATTTTGTACAATGAACTGTTTAACAAATCAGGTCATTAGTGTTATAATTCAAATCTGGGTGTGAAACAGCCAACAAATTTTTCTCAGAGCTTTTATTTTAGGCTTGATGTTATTCACAATGTGCTTCAAATGGGATGTTACGTAACATGTTCAAATCAAAGCCATAACATCTGAAAGTTGCCAAAAATCTTTGTAATTATTTTCTGAAGAGAATAAAAAGGAAGTTGTTCACTAGTACCATAGCACTGCTTATGTTGTTGGGAAATATTTTGGACAGAAGAGGGACAAACAGAACATGAGTGGAAAAAAAAAAAACTACATCATACAATATCTTTATGGGAAAACAGATGCAATAAGAACAGGTCATCTAATTTTTGAAGAGAAAATGTTTGTCTAAACTGTGATTTGAACTCAAGATCTCTAGCTCTACATATTAGCGCATTAACCAACTATGCTATCTAGCATCTCGTTTTAGATGGAAATTTGCTCTCTCTTATATAATCCCGCAATATTAACACTACAGCTGAGATGTGTTAAATTAATAATAAAAATCATCAATAGAAGCCCTACTGGCTATAAAGTAGTGTTAAATTCCCAATAAATGTCTTCTTAACTAAGAAGCCGCCATTTGCAAAGATAGAAGCTATGGTTTCAAGCATTTGGCATGAGGGAATTACAACGTACATAAGAGAAAAATTTGCATCTAGATCGTAACTCGCCTCGGTAGCTCAGTTGGTAGAGCACTTGGCCCGGAAAGCCAAGGGTCCCGGGTTCGAGTCCCGGTCTAGGCGAAAATTTTTCTCTTCAAATATAATAATAGTGTTGAAATCTTCTGAAATAATAGCAGCCAGGTGGCATTGCTGTGAGTGTACAGTATTATATAAGAGAAAAAAAAAATTTCCATTCATTTGATTCTTATTAAGAAATATTTCCATTTGAAATGAGATGCCCAGATAGCATAGTTGGTTAATGTGCTAGTACATGGAACAGGAGATCTTGAGTTTAAATCCAAGTTTGAGCAAAAACGTTTCCCTTCAAAAACTTGTAATTTATCATTCAGTATGAGTGTATAGATTTATTTTGCAAAAACAGTTAAATGTTGTAGACTGTGATGGGTAGGACATGTGGCTTGAATGGGGAACGAAAGAGGGTCATGGCAATTCATTGTAGGAAAATCAGAGGGAAAGTGATCAATAAATACGTCCAGAATGAGTTGGAAGAATAACATTTATCATAATTTGAGGTAGATGAATTATACAGGGAATGATTAGAAAAGATTAGCTGAGGTTAGGGACATATGGAGAACTTTTATTCGTGCGGCCATGAACCTGCGGGTTCAATATAGTGCCAATGAGTTAGTAGCATTTTTGGTTGTATTTTTTTTATTTTCTATTCTAATAAATTGGAGTAGGAAGCATACCACTCATACGATTGAGCCACCGTGATCGCTTGACTAAATTTAAATTTTGCCCGTGCGAAAGTTAGATGGCGCTAATTTTCATGCTTTTTTTTTTTTTAATTCAGTGGCATCACTTTCGATCCTAGTTTCGTGTCAACACATAACCTATACGCGTGAATATTAAAAATGTTGGCTAGTGTATCGTCTGGGCTAAGCCCAAGTGCGTTAGTGTGTATTAAAGGTAAGTTTAGCATAAGTAAAAATTATACATTTTCATGTAAAAGACTATTCTCGATTTTGGAACTGATATATCGTCTTAACTGCTCGAGTTTAGAATACCTCAACCTATGATTTTCCATACTGTAATACTGCTGCTCCACGTCTTTACTAACATTTCGTATTATTTTTAATGTTTTGCAACGATGCTTATATATTTTTTTGAATTATTAGATATTTATCTATGTACGCAAACTGTCGCATTTATCCCAAATTTAATTTAATTCCGCTAGATGACGAAGATATCTGTGAAATCAGAATGACCAACATTATAAAATATATTTTAAGAAATGGATGTTCACTCACTTCATTTTGTTATGTTCCAATGGGACAAGTTAGTATACATCATATTAGTTCACACTTAATTTAATAATATGCATGTAATTAATTAATTTTGTTAGGTAAGGAAGGAGGAAATTGGTGTACATCCATTTTTTTTAATAAACATGTTTGGGAATTTATTGCGAAGGTTGGTCATGCCGATTTCACACATATCTGTCATCTAGCATTCACACATATGCACTATGATTCTGTAGAACTTAGAACCTCATTGGTCGAGGTAATCTAAACTTATTTTTTCCGTCTTAACTTCAAACATAAGGTCGATGATTTCAAGAAAGAATCAGGAATTACAAGAATAAACTCATCAAGCTTTCCATAACATTTGCATTTTGCAAATTCAGTTTAATCAGTTCTGTAAAATTTGAAGAATAATTTTGATTGTTTATGTATGTCTGTATCATTAATTGGTAATTAAGTGCCAAAAACATTTTATCTAGTTGAACTATATCTGTTCACACTGAAGAACGATTCTTAACATCTAACCTAACCATCGTTGGGGATTATTGGACCAATCCCCATATATGTAAATTAAAATTAAAAAAACCGAAAAACGCACAAATTTTATTAGGGTTACTAGCCCAGGATTGTGAAAAGGCATGTTTGACTGTGAAACAAAATAATATATTAGGAAAGAATGAAGCTGTCCTCAGGGGTCCTCATCTAGGGGATATGTGGATGGCGACCACAAGGTGCCCAAGCTGTGCAAAACATTTCTTCCACTTACTTGTGTTTTGCACTCTTTTAACTTTACTATCTAACCGCTCTTGGTTAACTCTTGTTTTTTCGACTCCCGACACTATTAGGGCATCTGAGGGCTAGGGAGTCTTTCCTTTCTTTCATTTCTTCTTTCCTTTATTTTCTTCTCCAGAAAAGCCTGACCAGAGGTTATAAGATGGCAGCCCCATCACTGGTCTTGCCTTCCTTTGGCCAGCAACCAATCGAAGGGACTATTATTATGCTTTCAAGTCTTATACGAGAATTTCCCTCAAACGCTGGAGAGAAAATTTTCTATAGGATCGTAACAGGCCTTGGCCTAATACCTGGAAGGAAGAAGAAGAAGAATGAAGCTAACTAACTCATTGCTACTATTGAAGCCATAGGTTCATGGTAATGCAGACATAAGCTCTCCATACATCCCTATTTTTATGTAAAGTTTTCAAATTATTTCTATCTAATTTACTCCTGCAAATCATGGTTAATGTTATTTTTCCATCTCAATGTTGGCCTATCTTCTGGGTACTGTTCCTCTGGTTTTCCTACAAGGAGTTTCCATGCCCCTCTTTGATTTCCCATTCATGCCACATTGTCCTCCCATCGCAGTCAAGAAACTTAACTGTTTTCATGAGAAACAACTTCAATAGCTTCATATTTTCGGAATCTACTAAAAGTGGCTTAAATGTTTTAAATAATATTTGTAAACTTATATATCATCATGAACATTTCATGGTCTTTAAGGCTTGTTATTCTCTCATAGGTTTTAATTGATAAGTTGGATCTATCTCCTCTTCAGCTTACTGACATATCTGCTACCATCTGCCTATAATCTAAAATAATTTTTGGTATTCGGTCTGCTTCCATTCACTAAACATGCTCCCTCCAATTATTCCTATATTGCTCTATTTTATCCATCAGCGTAAAACTATTTAATTAATTCCTGATACATTTCTTTCTATTTTATCCAAAAGCATGCAACCAGCAACACTTCTTAAAAATCCTCATTTCTGCTGCTTCCATGGTTCTTTTTTCTCTTTGGTTAATTCCAAAACTTGCAACCATACAGAAACATAGGGACAGCCATTACCTTGTAGAACTTCAATTTAGTTTCTCTTTAAAATATATTTTAATGATCTCTTAATATTGTGCCACATATAATTTAATTAATCAAGTTTATTATACAGGTCCTTTACTTAAAAAAAAGAGATATCTCAATCCACATAATTAAAACTATTCATTTGTTCAATAGTTTTAACATACAAAATAATTTTGATTCATAAGGTATCTAGTAATATAATGTACAGTTAAAAACTATAAAATAGTTACCTCGTAGGTCCGTCCCCTCAACTTAAGTTATTTTAAAACTCTGTAGATCTTTCGGGACTAGTCCCATCATCAGCAGAATGCATTAGGTCCGTACTTGTTGACCCTTGTTGAAGCACTGACTTGGTTGTGAGAATTTTGTACAGAGGATTGTGTGGACTGGGTGTGTATTCATTGAGAATCAGGAGACGGACCTACAAGGTAACTATTTTATAGTTTTTAACCATACATTATATTACTGTGAACTAATACCTCAACGGAAACTTACCATGAATTTTACTAGTATCGATAAGGTATCTAGTTTTTTAAAAGCTAAAACTTTAGTTTTCTTTATGATATATTAAAATTATAATTGTTAGAAATATTACCGGTATCTAATTGAAATGTGGCCTTCTATGGTAGTACTGGTTTCTAATGTGCACATTAGAATGGACTACAGGTTACAAACAATTGTGATTCTTATTCAAACACTCGAATTGGGACTTGAACCTTTGGTCTCTGATTCTGTACATCAGTATGATACCAATTACACCATTCAAGACACGGTTAGAACGTCAACATTTCTTTCCACTTATACAATTCCCATTCATCTGAAGGCCGATAACTGTCACTTCCAACACACCAACTGACGTCTTCTATTCGGTATTTTTATTGAGAATTTATACATTTCTTTGAGCAGTAAAGCTCCATATTTTGATATTTTTATTTCAACTAACACTTTCCTGAATTGGAAAGTGTTAATTGAAATAAAAACATCAAAATTGTGATTCTATTTGGATACATAATTTATTATGCTTAAATGTGGTTGATTATAAAAGGTAAAGTGATCCTACTACAGGCCATAGGAGACCCTTGGGGTAGTAGGAGGTTAAGGCTCCCACTTTTTCTCGACAATTGGCACTTGATGTCAGCCCTGAATGACAGCTGCCTTTACCCTCAGAACAGGCATCTGGTACTCATTTCAATTAGAGGCTGAATCAACCCCAGGACCTTGGTGCCACAATGGGTCAGTTTAAAAATCCTGATCCACTAGTACTCGAACCCTCAACCTTCCGATTTGTAGCGTACTGCCTTAACCACTGCACTATGGCATACCCCATGGTTGCTTATACATTGGAAAATGGATTCATCAGATAGGACCACTTGCATAATGGATCAAATTTAGCGGTTCAGTAGACCTATATTTCACTGTAAATCCCTGAGAAAAGGAACCAGTAGCTTCATTGGGATTAAAAATCATAATTTGGGACTGCTAAGCAGAATCAACTTAGTTGGCATTCATCCACTACCTAGTGATTACCATTACAAAATCATCTCATGCCATACTTTTATTTCATTTTAATTGGCCTCCTGGATTATGAGTATCAAATATAAATAAATTTAATAACAATAACTCATATATATTTTGTCTGATATCAGGACTCCATAACTGAAATTTCTTGTCATCGACTTAACTTTAACTAGGCAAATTTTTGGAGTTTGACTGAAGATGGAAGTAAAATTATACTTTTGAAACCAGTATCGTGAAAAAACACAACTTTATGAGGTGAGATATTAAAAACATTTTCTGCAACTCATTCATAAATGTAAATACCTCATAGTATTACCTCCCTCTTTGCTTTTGATTAAAAATATCTTCAATTTCATTCATTTATAGCATCTATCAAAACACTCGTTAACATTCCTTGAAATTTACTGGTACAGTTAATTTCCATCCTCTCTATAATAGGCTTACACAGGAGAATTGTAACAAAATGTTGATTTGTTTTGAAGTATGACATGTGATAAATTCTGCCATAACACAACAGTTGCTTTATTTTATATTATTTAGATATAATGAACCCTTGAGTATTAAAATGGACCATGTCCACTTTTGGTTCTTTACAAGTGAGCACATCATCTACTGATAGCTCAAGAGTATATTTATGTTTATAATTGTATTTTCCTAGTGTTACCAAGCGTCTATTAAAACAAATAAAATATTTGTTCTTTGTATACAATTTATGATGTATGATTTAAACCAGTATTTAGAAGAAAATGCTATGTTCTTGAAAAGTGCCACAATAGACATGGTTCATTTTAATACCCAAGGGATCATATATGAGAGCTAAAAGTGTTAGACATTGAACCGAAAGTGCATTTTTTCGGTTCAGTGTAGTATCTTTGTTCTCCTCCCTACACAGGAACATTTGTGAAATATGCCAATACCCATGTTCTCCTAGTGGCTACCCCTTCCCTCTTTATCCTTCCTGCCGCGCATGTCTATGGCGCATTCCCCCTCTACCTCGGAACCTTTATATACACAGTGCACCTACAGAACTATATCATTCGATCAGCATAGCAATCGGCGTTTTGTTGTTCAAGACGGATTCAAGAGTGGAATCCAATTCCAGGTCGAGATGCGACTGGAAGGTTAAAATGGAGTTCTGTATAGACAAGTTGATTTGAAGCCAAGAAGAGGCTTGTTTGAGTTAGTCAGGCGGTTTAGGGAAGAAGTGATCCCCGAAGCTCGGACGCATGTATGAATGTGGATTGATGTATGGTATGTTATTTATTTATTTATTTGTTTCGCTACGTTGATCCTTTGATCAGAAAACTATCATTTTTGTTGTTAATTTATTCTTTTACCAACTTGTTTATATTAAAAGTTATCTTTTTAAACAACGCCTCTCTTTCATTGTTCAAGTATAACTAGTTGTTTACTATCCTGTAATGAAAATCATTCAAGTAAGAAACTATTCCGAGCTCCTCAATTATCATGCTGTTTAAGCGTTCATGAAGCACAGTTATTATTTGGTTCACTCACTGTATGTATTTAATAATCAGTATTCTTACATACTTATATCTGAGAAAGAAAGACGAATCAACGGCTGCCTTCTATGGGCCCAGGGCGAGCCAGTTTCCTGATAAGATATCCTCTTTGGAAATCTGATCCACGTTAATAGAAACAGCAAATTACAAAACCCGATCCCGGATTAATGGTAGTCAGAGAACGTGGTTTATTTATTGTGGTCATGTGTCGCCGCGAGCGCACAAATGGTAGCAGTAGTGTGGTTCTCTTACCCACAACATAGTCAAAATGAATAGAATAAAAAATAGGAAGACCAAGAAAGCACTGGGCTGAACAGATTTGAGATCGGTACAGGCAAAGACTTAATCCATGACATTTGATGATGATGATGATATTGTTTCTTGTTACAGATTCTCTTGAACAGACTGGTCATGATCTTCTCAAAGCATTTATATGTAATGCTGTTAATAAGAAAGAAAATCAAATTCACATGTTTTGTTATGAAAATTCAGTGAAGAAATGGAAAAGTAATTTGAAAAATTACAATACAGACAATGTACATCTCCATGATTGTTTTACTGATCATCGAGGATGGCTACAGAGTAAGTATTTTAGTTAATAAATAGTTAGATTTTTACAACTGTAAATTTATTGAAGACTATAGTTTCGATACGCTATGTATCATTATCAATTCCATCTAACTGTTGAATTGGCGGTTGGTGATTCTGTAGGTTGATTCCTACTCCCTTGTTGGCTGACTGATAAACTTCCAAATTAAATCTTTTCCCCTGGGAATTTCAAAATTCATGATTTTCTTTTTATTTATATTAAGAAAAATATGTATTTATGTTTCAGATCTTAGAATATTAATGCATCATTTAATGAGTGTATATAAAAATTTTAAAAAATCAGGAACAACCGAGTGAGTTGACTCAGGCATTAGCATTTGAGACATATTTTGGGAGGTCCCAGATACCAGTCTCATCTTGACCAACCTGCCTGAGATTTTATCTGCTTTTCTCAGCCATTAAGACACACATTGGGCTGGAATTTCATTATTGAATTATAATCACTAGACAGCATATGTTATAAATGCTGAATATATGCATGCATTTAAGTAGTAAAAATATTGGAAATTTGCTCTAAAAATTTAGATATATGCATCAATAAAAGAGTTGATTTTCAATTTTTTTCATAAATTTATTCAAATTTAATAATTAAATTGGAATCATGTTATTTTATTTTATTTATTTGGTAATTAACGGTAGCCACAAGTGAATTTTTAAACTCCGAAACAAATAGAGATGTTTCTTTCAAATTTTTACCACAGATGTCTACCTGTATCACTAACATTTATGGTAAATTTCAAGTGATTTGTTAAATTAGTTCGCAAGTTACATTATTTTTTTCTCTTTTTTATTTTAATAAACTATAAAAGTTCCTTGCCGTGCAATTTTCAGTATTTTGTTAGGATATTCGTTATGTTCATAGTTTCTAAATTTGCATTGGATTTTTCTGTGCTGTTAATACTTTTGAGAAAAAAAATGTTTTTAACTGATTTTTCATGTTGGCAGAAATTGAGATAAATATGACAATGTAAAAAATCATAACTCATGAGCATTTTGAGTATGATTAAAATCCAATGCAATTTTGGTTCTTTGTATTTTTACAGATGAGTTCTGAAAATTTCAGTTGAATAAGGCAAAAATTGCAGTGCAAGGAACTTTTTTTAAATGGGCATGCGCTTGAAAAGTACACTTTGAGAAAAAAGGCTACAAAGTTTTTCATGCTTCTGACCGCTTTAATAACACACAATTCCAATTTCTGTGTTGAAACAAATATTTCTTTTGGATTTTATTATTAGTTTAACACTTCTCATTGAAGGATAAATTATATTAGAAGAGAAAAATTTTCGCCTAGGCCGAGACTTGAACCCGGGACCCTTGGCTTTCCGGGCCAAGTGCTCTACTAACTGAGCTACCGAGATAGAAGCTATGGTTTCAAGTATTTGGCGCGAGGGAATTACAACGTATATAAGAGAAAAATTTGCGTCTAGATCGCAACTCGCCTCGGTAGCTCAGTTGGTAGAGCACTTGGCCCGGAAAGCCAAGGGTCCCGGGTTCGAGTCTCGGTCTAGGCGAAAATTTTTCTCTTCAATTATAATTTCTTTTGGATATTTAACCAAACTCATTACAATTTTGGGTTTTTGTGCCTCTTTCCAATAATACATCTGTTGGCAGTCTTTGATATATTGGTATCATTTTTGCCACTGGTTCTGAGAGAGTTTAAAAATGGCTGCCAGGGCTTTAATAATGGCAAAATAGCAATAAGTTATATATTTTCCTGAACAGGAAGCTTAGCCTTTCACCATCCTTGTCCTGCGAAGCGCTCGTAACGCTTCCAGGAGACATTTATCTTACTGAAAAGCTTCATGGAAATCAGCCGGATTGTCATAAAAGGAACCGACCCAATCCAAAATAAATAAATTTCAGACGGTGTGTGGAAAATACAGAGAACATTCAAAAATAAAATTAGAAAAGAAACCAAGATAAAAATGTATAATGTTATGGCGGTTCCCACAATATTGTATGGATGTGAAACTTGGGCTCCAATGAAAAAAACAGAAGGATAGAATACAGACGGCGGAGATGAGGTTCCTAAGACAAGTAAAAGGATGTACAAGACTTGATAGAATAAGAAATGAGGATATAAGAGAAGAATTGAAAGTACAGCCTTTATTGGATAAGGTCACGAATTACAGACAGAAATGGATTGATCACATGGATGGAATAAGTAAGGAGAGATATCCATTGTTAGCAAGAAATTATCAAGCAAGAGGAAGACATGATGTTGGAAGACCTAGAAGACGTTGGGCTGATGCATTATGAAGTCGGAACGGGCAATTGCCTAATCCCTGGAGTGATGATGATGATGATGAGGAAGCTTAGGAGAATTATATGAGAGATAAAAACACAAAATGGTATTTGGTCAATTTCACTCAAAATTCACTCATGGCTATCCTTAAATTATAAGTAGTCCTACTTACATATGTAGGCCTATATGTGGACCACTATTATATAAAACTTTCCTCATTAGAGGATTGCCTCAAGGACAAAGTGATACAGATAATTAATTTTTGTAAATATATTTAAAAAAATTCTACTTGTAGGCTTAATTGAAGTATACATACTATAAAGCAATTTTGTAAATACAGTAAGGTATTCCATAATGAAGCAAATAAATTAACAGCATATACTCCCCTAAGAAAGTTGGTAGTATTCCCTCAACCATAGGTGAGAATGAAATCATTTCAGCTCTCATACAAAAAAAAATATGTAAACACAATTCCATGCAAGATTGTCTCTTAATAAAGTGTCTCAAAGTGTTACTCCCTTCAATTAATCATTAATGAATTATGTATTTTATTATAGGTGAAACAAATGAGGAATTACAAGAGAATAAAAAGGATTATTGCATCCTCAGCATCATACAGCAGTTAGAAAGCATAAAAACAAATAAAAATGTTATAATTATCGATTCTCTGACACCGCTTATAATCAATATTGGTTTCACAAAATGTTATCGAGAACTTCATTACCTTTCTAGACATAAAAATGGTAAGTTAAGGTAAAAGTGATCTCACTTCTGACCTTAGATGACCCTTTGCTCATTATTTGCAAACAATCAGCACAAGATGTCAGCTGGGTTTTCAGCCCTGTGTGATGGCCAAATTTACCTCCAGAGCATGAGTAGGGTACTAATTTTTGGTAGTCATTTAAATAAAGTCCACCGCTGTGGTCTTGAGGTAGCATGCTGTCTTGTCACGCAGCGGGCCCGGGTTCGATTCCCAGTCGGGACAGGCACCTGGGTGAGGTTTTTTCAGGTTTTTCCTTACCTGTAAGACAAATGTCAGGAAACTTAGGGCCCAACGGTCCCTGAAAATCATCCGGCCATCATCATCATCCTTATCATTATCATCACCATCCTTCACCGGTGTGGAAAGCAACGGGAAGCTACCACACCTATAATTCGCTAGTAAAGTTGCAAAGCATAGCATGAGAATGCTATGATTGCAGTGAAAGACCTGCCCTCCAGCAGAATTGCTATGGATGGATGGATTTAAATAAATTACTTTCCTCATGAGAGTGTCATGTATAAATATTATTACCTATAGACTGGATCTATTGTATAATATGTGACTAAGAACCTAGGATAATGTATTTCGTTCCCAGTTATGCCCTGGACATTTTTTTTGAATATATGGACTGGATTTGGTCCACACAGTGTCATGATATTGAATAGCTACTTGAATTGAGAAGTATCAAAATCTGGTTAAAATTCCAAAACTCCATGCATGACAGGCCTAAAAGGCCCTTGGCCTACCAGCTGGCTGCTGGCCTCAAATCCACATGTGTTATTAATAGAGGTACACAATCATCTAGCCAATGTAAGGGTGACATGTGGTCAGCATGTCGGGTACCCCAGCCGTTATAGCTGGTTTTCTCAACCTGGAGTCGCTACTTATTGCAGCTACCCAAATGCCTCACGATGCTGGCCGAAATTCTATGAGAAAATTTCTTCCCCCATGGGGACTTGAATCAGCGCAAGTCCCGTAGCTCTACGCCAAGGCTTCTTGCCTTAACCACTCGGCTAGGGCACGGGACAAAATCTGGTTAAGAAAACTTATATTAGTTGAAGTATTGTTATGCTAACCAGGTGACTCCATTTACTTCCATATGCTGATCATTGACTAAAACTACTTCTCAGAACTGTAATTTTGAAGATTTATTTATTATTTGGCTTCTGTTGTTACTGTCAGTGTGGCGTAATGGTTCACATAGCATCCTATGGGTTCAATTCCCAGCTAAATCATACATTTTTTATAGGACCTTGGGTAGATACTTGGTATGAGAAATGGCAAAATCTAGTTAATAAAATTGATTTCCTATGTTTTTATTTAAATTAACATTTTCCAATACTGGATAGAATCTAATTTAAGAAAGAAAAATTAATGCTCGAACCAGGATTTGAACCCTGGACATCTCGTTCTCCGTACGAGAATTGTATAAGTTGAAACACTTGTACAGATAATGAGAGGTCCAGGGTTCAAATCCTGGTTCAAACATAAATTTTTCTTTCTTAAAATAAAATTGATGTTGGAACATACAATGTTTAATGACAAACCACTGCCCTAAATAAAAAATTAGTTGACCTTGTTTCATTATCCCTTTGCTCTAATTACTCCAATTTACCCGTCTATTGGAAATGTATAAGATTTTTAATTTTCATTACACAGCATATTGTTAAAACATAACACATTGTTTTAAAGTGTTGCAGCATATTGTTAAAACATAACACATTGTTTTAAAGTGTTGCAGTGTATATGTCTTGTGCACGAGGATGCTCTACCAGATTCTCATACTGTTTTGCCTTATCTTGATCACCTTGCAACAAGTAACATTAGAATTGGAATTCCAACTCGTGGTTCAAATGGAAATCCAGTTGCAAGTATAACACATAAGAAACTAGGAGGAAAAATAATTAATGAGGTAATAATACTTTTTGTTATACATTTTTTATTTTTAGGTTCTAATTTAATTATATAACGGGAACAATAAAGAGAACTTTGAAAAATAAAGCCAGGAAAGACTCTATAATGCAATTATACAAGACAGTGGCAGTGCCTTTTATTACTTATGGATCCGAAACATGGACAGTGACAACACAACAATCTGCCAGAATACAAGCTGCTGAAATGAAATTCCTCAGACCAATAGCAGGATTTTAAAGAACAGACAAAAAACATAACACAGAAATAAGACATCAACTAAAAGTAGAGGAATTAAACACAACAATAGAGAAATACAGAACAAACTGGAAAGAACACTTGGCAAGGATGGCTGAGAATAGAATACCAAAAGCATAATACGGAGCACAGCTACTCACCATGAAGAAGAAGAATTTTGAGAAGACAAAAAAAAAAGATGGAAACAGCAACAATTTGGAGCCGGAAGAGGCTAGTAAATAAGCCTAAACTGTGATGAAGAAGAAGATTTTTAGGTTGTAATGTAGACCATTGGCAACAATGTCAATAACTCTCTTGCACTGTAATATTTTTCTCGAGTTCCCCCATTTGCATTCTTTATGGAAACAAATTTTCATATCAGGATCTTATGTTCTAACAATTTTACCATGTTTAATTTCCTTAATGAAAGTGGCCGTGTTTCACATCCATAAAATACCATAGACATGTTATAAACGCTCTAATAAATAAGGTGAATCTGGATACATCTTACCTCATAAATTGTTGTTTTCAATTTGAACACATCAGACTGTTGAATTTTTGGATGTCGACTCCTACTCCATCTTTTGATTTGATTTGCAAGTTCTTCGGTCAACCAAAAGATGGAGTGGGAGTCAACATCCAGGGCCGACAACATAAAATGCAATAATCTGGACAACCTAAAGATGATATGCATAGCATATGTTGTTGTTTTCAAATGCTGGGCCTTGGCGACGAAGCCATTAGCGTTCTTGCTCTCCAATATTTCTCTATGGTGGATCCAACAGGTAATACTTCACAGGTTTGTAGATGTTCTTCGTTCATTTCTTTGTCTTTGTTGAATAGAGGACAATTTGGATTCATGTAGATTCCTATTTTATATAAATGTTTGGTCAAATAGTCATGTTCTGTAAGCAGTCTGAATTATGCTACTGTAGTTTTACGTGGAATTTCTGGAATAATATCTGGTTTCTTTACTAAAATATTCCATTTTTTTGTCTTTGGCTTTATTACATAGGTCTTGGTTTTGCTTGATTTTATATTTGTTTTCAATTATTCTTTTTTGGTAGTATTCTGAAATAAATTGGACCCTTTTTTTGGCAAGAAAATCAGCAGTGTCATTTCCAGCAATTCCACAATGTGCAGGTATCAATTGCAAATGAATTCTTTTCTGTAGTTTTTGGAGTTGTTGAATCATTTTGTAGCACTCTTTAATTTGTATTGACTTCATTTTTTGTGAATTTATTGCATATATTGCTGCCTTAGAATCAGAGAGTATGACAGCATTTTGAAATTTATTTATTCTGTATAGTAATTGTTGGAGTGAAATATGAATAACCGTTACTTCCACATCAAAATTTGTTGTGTGGTATGCATAGCATATTGAAACATGTTCAATTAGAATACAACAATTTTTGAGGTAATATGTATCCTGATTCACTTTATTTATTAAGAAGAACCTTATAATGTTACTTCCTATTGTAACTCATTAATAATAAACTCTCTGCTTGTGTCCAACATAATGCCAGGTCAACAGATGAGATGAAATTTTATTTTTATCATTATTAAACTATTCATCTGATTTATTTTGTAATTAATTCCATGATTTATTTCTCATTCTTACTCTTAAAGAGAGTTCCAACTTGATATAGCTCTATTTGAAGAGAAAAATATATATCTAGACTGGGATTTGAACCCAGAATCTTCAGCTTTATATGCTAATGCTCTGCAACTGAGCTGTCCAATGCCATCAATCTAAACACAAATTTTTCTCTTATAGATTTAAATTTCCGATATTGCTATGTTTAATATTCCACACTTAATTAATTATATGAAGTAGATACATTTTAATTTCCTTATTCTTATCAATTCAAGATGTTAAAATCTAACTTTATATAGCTGATCTGGGAGATATATATATATATATATATATATATATATATATATATATATATATATATTATTCATTCAAAATATCTCTGCAGGCGGAAGAATTTCGAAGCTCTGTTAGTTGCTACACGTGACGTCATATAAGGCAGTGTATACTGTCAGCGTCCCACGTCCCATTCCCCGTTGCACTCATAGATAGCAGTGTCATGTGTTCTATTTCTGCATAAACACGATTGCAGTGCCCTCCGTCAACTACTGCGCTTACTCCTTAAACGGGTAATATATATATATATATATATATATATATATATATATTTGTTGTTTAATGTGCTGCATCTAATACTGAAGTCATTAGCAGTCTTGCTCTCCAATATTTTGAGGTCTTAGAATCTTCATGTTTGACAGCGATACAGTTGTTCAGATGACCAACGTTCATTTCTTCATCTGGGTGTTGCATAAAATGCATTTCGGTGAAGGCAGAACATTGATTTTGTGAAGGCCAGACAGTTGTGGTCCGTTGTCATCCTAAAATGTGCTACTTCTGTTTTTTTTGGTGTGTTCGGTATATCAATATGTTTTGTTAGGCATTCCCATTTTTTGTTTCTGGCCACTGTTTGAAGTCTATTGTCATTCATAATTTTGAATTTTAACTTTATGTGGCGTTTCATTGAGGAGTAAGGTGTTGGTTTAGATCTAGGCAATTGTTCGATGTGGGATCCTTTTTTGGCAAGGTGTTTGGCTGTTTCATTATCGGCAATCCCACAGTGGGAGGGTAGCCATATATATATTTATATATATCCCACATTAATAGATATATGATCAATCTTGCTCTTGATAATTATAACATTTGATAATGTGGTACTATCCACAAAAAAGTGTTGTCTCTCTGCTGTTATTTCTTTGCTACCTTTTCATTGATATAATTGTTCAAGTATAATATTATAAAAATTATGTAAAACATGTTATTAGTTTGAGAGAGGATCAAATTTGGTGTAGATATATTAGAGGATTAATTTATTTATATAACTTATCACTCTCACAAGTAAGGGATATGAATAATATAGTACATCTATGGGTATCAGAACTCAAAGACATAATAAGAATATCCCTTTACAGCTCATGCAATCACTGTAAGCTTCTTGCAATATGTGTATATAATTTGTTTTATTTTTCAGATAGAATTTTACACTATAGATTCAAATTGTAGAGTTACATCACAGAAATTAGAACCAGTTAATGATAAAATTGTAGAGAAAAGTGTGGAAGTAACGGATAATACTTTACCTCAGAACCTGACTACTTTCAAACTCAGTCTGGGAAATCAGGAGAAACAAGCAAGAAGTGAACTTGTGTTACCTTATGTCAGGTAGGTAATAATAAAGTTATGCCTTTAGAGTTTTATATTATTATGAATATGTTCATTTTCATGTCTTGTAAATATTGTTACAGAATAAATAAAGAAAAAGGAGGTAAAGTGTTTTATCAGCCAGATGCTGCTGATGATTGGGATGAAGAGGATCCTGATGATGATCTGGATATTTAGCACTATATATCATGTGTCAATAGGGAATATATTGGGAAGAATTAAAAAGAAGAAAATTATGAGTCCGTCCGAGTTTCCATTGTGAAGAATACGAGTAATATGTTTTCCTCTGATCGCGGTACCAACGCTATGTATAGTAGACCATTGGTGGGGCTGCCACCTCGAAGCTTTAGGTCCAGCTCCTGGATGTACTAACCCCATCTAGAGGGTTGCCACTTCCGCCAGATCTGCCGTTATGAAGGACTCCTTCTGCGCCGAATATGCCATTGATGTTTTCACCGTAACCCTGGCTAGTACTATCAGTCGGAGCCAACTGAACCCTGGTTTTTTTTAACAAGGTTGTTACTCCTCCCCCTCCTCCTTTCTCATCCGGGCTTGGGACCGGCCATGGCAGAATCTTGGATTACCACTACCAAACAAGAAAGTAAAATCCAAGCAGCTGAGATGAAATTTTTAAGAAGAGTAAAAGGCTGCACTAGAATGGACCAGATAAGAAATGAGGATATCCGTGAAGAACTGCAGATCTACTCCATAAAAGAAAAGATATTTAACAATAAGATACAGTGGAAAGAACATGTAGAAAGAATGGAAGAAAGTAGATTACCAAATAAAATGTTCCATTATTTTCCAAGAGGAAGAAGAGATGTCGGACGTCCTCGGAAGAGATGGTCTTAGATCTATTAGTGAAGACGGAACAGGCAACTCTTGCCTAAACCAGGAAGTGCAGAAGAAGAAGAAGAAGAAGAAGAAAATTATGAGAAGATAGAGATGGATGGAGGCATATTTGCAATTGATCTCCCACAAGGGAACACAATGAGAGGCTCATGATATAGTATGTGTGTGAATGTTGATATCCATAAAATGATTCATAAACAAACTAGTGTTTTTTCCCCTGTGAGCAGTCTAGAAGAAAAAGGTTATGAGGTGAGGTAATAAAAATATTAATTTAATTCTTAAATTAAACCTTATAGTGTTTTTCCCCTGTTGAGCAGTCTAGAAGAAAAAGAATATGAGGTGAGATAATAAAATTATTAATTTAATTCTTAAAGTAAAACTCTAAGATAAGTAAGGGTTTGTATTCCTCCATGAAGAATTGTAATTTTAATTCTTAAATATTGTATTAATAAAAAACAAAATATATGCCAATAACCAAGGATAGTTTTTGTGGATCAAATAGTATAGAAATAAACAAAAAATTATGTTAGACATATGTTTCAAGGCTTGTTAGCCTCATCTTCAGTAGTTACAGACTGGTTTTTTCTAAAGTTGCCGGCCCTGGATCTCAACTTCTCCTCCCTCTTTCTGTGATTCAAAGAACTTGCTAATTAGGTTCGTTTCTCCAGGAATTTCAAAGTTCATAACACTCTACTTGTTCTTCTGTATCTATATTTTTTCTCATATGGTGAGTTCATTTGTGTTTTCCAACTGTTTTAATAATTTTGTTTTTAAATCTATTTTGTGTTTTTCTGACCAAATGTGAACAGCTACTGCAGATTTTCTATGTCCCCTTTTTTTACATTTCTTATGTGTTCTTTGGTTCTAATCGTTAAATAATTTCTCTTTGTTTTCCCTATGTATAACTTATTACATTCTGCACATTTTATTTGATATATTGCTGATTTTTTACTATCATCAATCTTTTCATTTTTATTGGTTTTTATTAGTTTGTTTAGGCTATAATCATTCTTTGGTGCTAATCTGATATTAAATTTTTCGAAAATCTTTTGGTATTTATTATGTGCCCATGGGTGATATGTGAATTTCCTGCATTTCACTTCCTTTGGTTTATCTGTTTGAAGAGTATTTTCATTCCTTAATTTTTGTTTTTTGTACTTATCAATTTTTTGTGTATACTTTTCTTTTGCCACTTCAATTATATGCTTTTTCTCTAACTCGTAATTTTCTTTGTTCAGGAGTATATTTACCAATCTATGTGATAGATTATTGAAGACTGCCATTTTGTGTGAATATTAGGTAAAAATTATACATTTTTTATTATGTAAAACCTCATACTGTTACTTGCTATTGTATTTTCAAAAAATAAAAAAAACTATTTTATATATTTGAAAGTAAGATCCTTAGACACATTTTTTTACCCTATTAACTCATTCGCCTCAGAAGACGAGGTAGACTCGCCGGCAGTTAAATAGCCTTCAACTCAGAAGACGAGGTACACTTGCTTAACTTTGCAGATATATATTTTGCAATATTTTGTACATCCCTTGACAGGGTAATCTTTTGTTAACATTTATGAAAGGTAGAGGAATGTGTTCTGGCCTTAAACCCTTATTGTGATCTCAAGTACCATTATCTATTGTTTGTTGTCTGAAAATAGACAAAATAATTTATGATAACTTAAATCTGGTTTCTGGAGAAATACATTAAGTATTTAAACTTGAAGCAAATGGGTTAAGAGGTTTAACTGTGAACTGTACAAATTATATAAACCAGATATGGTAATGTCAAATTTATAAAATTTAAGGGGACATGGTAGTCTGAGCATATGGTTACTATGCAGCAGTAAAATCAAATTACTATTTCTTATGAACTTGTAAATAAATAAGCCTGAAAATTTTACACCATCAACACAACAAATTTGAGAATGTTTTGGCTTTTAGTTTATATCTCTACCTTATATACTTGATTTTATAAAAAAATTTAAATCTGAAATATATATATATATATATTTAATAATCAATTGAGTTGGTGTTTACTTGATGAAAATCCATATTTATTAGTTTTATTTTTATTTAATTAATATGTATTTTTTATATGCTATAAACATGAAGGACTTTGGGTACATTTTTCTCAGAAACCCCTTGTAGTATAGAATCATAATTTTCTGTGCTTTTTATCATTATAATTAACTATATGCATGGCCAAAATAATTGGATTATCTCTATTGGTTCTATGGGGGGAAAAAAAAAATTGCATTTGGAAAATAAATAAATAAATATTAATACTATTTTGTCATTCTTTTCAGAGTCTAAAATCCATGATTTTTATTATAACTCTATGAAAGTGGCGGCAAATATTCATAAAAACGTGGAATAGAAGTATGCAAAATTTCAGCTTTCTACCTCTAGTAGTTTTTGAGAAATTGGTACCTAAATATCTAAAAATAACATTTTGAGAAAATTTTATTTTCCAAATGCAAATATTTTTTTCCCATTGAACTAATAGAGATAATCCAATTATTTTGGCCATGCATATTGTTAATTATAATGATAATAAGCACAGAAAATTATGATTCTATACTGCAAGGGGTTTTTGAGAAAAATGTACCCAAAATCCTTCATGTTTTGATTTCACTGCTGCATAGCAACCATATGCTCAGACTACCACGTCCCCTTAAAAGGTTGTCAGAACTATTTTGAGAACTGTAAAGAAAGTTTCTAAATCAAAACCAGAAGGAAGAAGAAAAATTGGTAGACCAAGACTGAGATGAAAGGACAGAGTATTGAATTACATCAGGATATAGAGAGTTAAAACTAGAGAACTCTGGCTTTGAATAGAGAAAACTGGCATAGAGTTCTGAATAAGGCCAACCAAGGCCCCCATGGGGGTTCTCATGCCAGTGATGATGGTGCAATATTACTATAATTGAAATAAGTAAATTAATGAACACAACTAAACTATTGTAATCAATGGTAAAGAGAAAATTTTTTTCCTGAACCGGGAATCAAACCCTGTGCTGATGCTCTGTATTTGTAAAAGGCTTCCATGTTCATTTTTGACACTTTTTTTTATTTCGAAGATTGGTCATATTTTTATTTATTTATATATTTAGGCTGGTATAGTTAATCCCATGTGGTCTTCTCTTTCACTCACCAGGACAAACATATGAAATTTAAATACAAAAAATTAATAATATTACATACTAAACAATAGATTGAACAATAATAAAAATAATGCCTAACAATACAATAAAATTAAAGACAAAATTAAAACTAATGAAAGAAATATACACAAAGCAATAACAGCTCGAATCTACTATAAAAGAAAAATAAATACAAAGAAAGTTAATAAACTGTAATGAATTAATCTATTGTTTTTATATATATAAGAGACATTACGTAAAGCTATTGGTAAATCTTAATACTATTTCTATTGAATAAAGGAAGAACAAATTATTATTGATTGTCAAAAAAATATTAGTGAGATGTTTCTGTTAATAATTTTATTATCAGTTTGTTTTTAAAGGATGGTAAAGTTTGGCAGTCTCTGACACATATCGTCGTTTTGGAAGAAGACTCTCACAACTCAAAATAATTCATTTTTATGTTCCCACAATGAAACGACTGCAATTTGTCTATATTTTTATGTGGAAGAGAATTACAAGTTGTAATTCTTACTGTGTTTGCTAGATGACACAATTGACAGTATATGTTTTTACAAGCCGACAACTTTATTCTGAGCAAGAGAGTCACAAAATGCTTCCCCTGAAAATTTGTTAATTTTGAGTTATGACAGTCTTCTTCCAAGCCGATGATGTATTCTATATACAATTTTCTTTCCCATTGATATCTGTGGGTAAATAAGTGTAACTAAATTGGCTTGGTTAAGAAACTCCCGCTAGTGAGCACCCATGTCCTAAAGCAGGATGTATGGGATACATACATAAATTATTGTAGTCAAAGAATAGAGTGGTTACATAACAAATTATGAAAACACAATCTCTTATTTTAAGGGGGAAACTATTACAAATATTTGGGAATAAAGCGCTTCGAAAATTTTCTGGAACAAGAAAAGACAAACAGTGAATATAGGAAACTACATAACAGCAAGCTACACTATCTTTATAAGAAACCAGATATAATAACAGTTAAGTCTTGTAGTCTTTGATAGGCAGGACATGTGGCCAAATAAGAAATGAAAAAGGGATATGGAAAACCAGAGGGAAAGCAGCCAGTAGATAGCTCAGGAATGAGGTGGAAGAAATAATATGATTTGGGGGAGGTGTATTGTACAATGAACAATTGCAAAATGTTAGCTCAGGATAGGAAAGTATGGAGAGTGTGTGACCATGTGGACATAAACCTCTGGAATCGATAATGCTAATGAGTTAGTTATACCATATACAGATCTCGGATTTTAAGTTTTATACATTTTTTTCTTCCCTGAAAGAATAAATAAAAACCAATTATGTACATATGAGTTTAATAAAAAAAATGTGCTATCTGGAAGAATTTATCTGTGTCTAAAAATGCCAATTTTTACCCATTGATACCTGTTTTGTGTTTTTAAACCAAAAATTGATTTTTTAAAATTCAAATTTACATAATTCGTCCCTGTTCAGTGTTGCCAGGTCCCTAGAAATGATCAGGGATCTTCGTAACTTTTTTATAGCATTGAAAGTTCCACACAATGAAAATACTACTTGAATAACAACTATGTATAGCATTTTGTATGTACCTATAAATACTCATTTAGAAAGCTTATCTTACTTTGTTTTATCGTATATGTTGTTAGTGTTAGCTAATATTAGACCCATTTGCTTTGTGCATTGTTTAATTTATATTTTAATAACATTTTAAAATTGTAATAAGCTAATAAGTATATCAATTTTTGTATTATTTTATTATTTGCTGGTTGAGTGGAAGAGAACGCCTAAGGCCTTAACTCTGCCAGCTTAAATAAAGCACTGTTATTATTATTACCTTCTTCTTCTTCTCCCTTTTACGTGATAGACCTAGTGGTCTGTTACGGTCTCAATCCAATGTTTGAAGGATATCCCCAAAGATCTATAGCCTGGTGGCTGGTAATTTAAGATTTGACATGTTATTCTTGTTCTGCTCATTCTTCTTACGCAAGATTTACAGTTATTTGTGTATTTTTGTACATATTCCATGACTGATTCTGTTTGTAATTCTTTGAGAATCTCAGAATTCCTTTTATGGTCTGTTCTTGAGTAGCCCGCAGTACATCTCATAAATTTAATTTCTGCCACAGTTAGTCTTTGTTCATCTACACTGCGAATTGTCCAGGCCTCACTGCCATAACATAATATGGGTCTGGCCAGTGTTTTGTAAATGCTAGTTCGTGTGTGTTGCTGTACTGTGTTTGGCTTGAAAATATTATTTATAATTCCTGTTACTCTGTTAAATTTTATAATTTTTTGACTAAAATCTTTTTCCTCTTCATATGTAATTTGGTATCCGAGATAGTTAAATGTGTTAGTTTGTTCTAATATTTTATTATTAATAACAATTTTACTGTGCACTGGGTCTTTTCCTAGGAAAGCCATGACTTTATATTTTTCTGTTGAGATTATTATTATTATTATTATTATTGTTATTATACAAAAATATGACAATGATAGTGATATAATAATACCGTTAATTTACCTGGCAGAGTTAAGGCCTTAAGACCTTAACTACCACTCAACCAGATTACAAAATACAAAAATTATTCTTACATCTAAATTACAATAAACATAAATATTACATGGCATGTCTACAATATAATTATTATTTACAAAATATTTTGATTTACTCTAGATTTAATGAATGAAATATAAAATGTACGAGATAGAAAAATGAGAAAAAAACTGTTAATGACATAGAATCAATTTTTTTCTCGAATAAAGTTAATTATTTAACAACAGATAATTGTATAAGCATGCCTTAAAAGTTTCAAGCATGCAGCAACCCCTGATATCTTGAGGGAGGGAATTTCGTGAGCCGCCAGAGGCTCAGAAAGAAGTAGATATTATGTACCATTACTAAGTTTTAAATGCCTAGAGGATTTTTATAATTTATTTTACAATTTGAGGATATTTTAGGAGCCTAAATCAACATATTTTAGAGCCTGAAATCGGAGGTCTATTAAGTGTCCGTCTGGCTTAACTTTGCAAGAAATTTGTAGAAAGAGACAGCTGTGCTCGCCTCTCACACTCGCACCAGTGTTGTCAGTGTTTGTTCACCAGATGTTAGTAGGGGTAAGGGGAAGATGAAAACTGACAACAGGGTGAGTTCTTTCTTTTGTAGTTGAGCAAAAGCGGTCAAGGATCCACCCTTATATCTCCATATCTCTTTTTTTTGCCAAGTTAAACCAGATATATAATAATACATCATCATCTTCAAGGTATGGGTCTGTTGGCCCGTTCTGCTCCCCGTTGCACTATATGCCGCAGGTACAGGTCGTCCTTCCAACGTCGGTTTGGTCTTCCTACATTTCTTCGGTTTATAATGAAGCAGCTGTTTTAATAAACGATTATTTGGCATTCTTTGTACATGTTCAAACCAATTACATTTATTTCTGTATATTTTCTCGTTTATATTATATATTTGTAATTAATCTCTGATATCTTGACTTCTCTTTTGATCTCTTAAATATACACCTGCAACTGATCTGAGAAATCTCATTTCTGTTGTCTCAATTTTATGTTTATCAGAGATCGTTAAAGGCCAAGTCTCAGACCCATATGTTAACGTTGGAACGGCTACTGTTTTGTAAAATTTCAATTGAGTTTCCCTTGTGGTCTTATTTCTCAAATATCTTCTTATTGAACCCATATCTGTTGAAATTTCCCTAATTTCTTCTCCATATCTAAATTTTGCAGGTACGATATCGTGCATCCCAGATAATTGAAACAAGTTACTTGTTCAATTATGTTTGCTCCAATTACAATTTCTGTCCTTTTATGCTGAGTTCCAATAAATGCCATTGACTTTGTTTTCTCTGTTGATAACTCTAATTATAATCGTTTATTAGTTTCCATAATTTATAAACTGATTTTTGTAGTTGATTTTCTGAGGAAGTTACAATGATCTGGTCATCTGCGAATAAAAGACAGTTCATTTTCGTACCGTTTATTATAAAATGTTCATCTAAAAGAGTTTGTCATGTACTAATGATATCTAAATACATATTTAAAAGTATTGGTGAAAGAGGGCAACCTTGTCGAAGTCCATTGTTGATATCTACGCAAGTTTCTCCAATACCATTTCCTTTATCTATATGAATTTTTGTTTTTTCGTATAAACTTTTTATAGCTTTAATTAGATGGGCTGGATATCCTTTATTTTTTATAATACATGTTATACAGTTCTTTTGGCGCGTGCTGTACTTCGAAAGATGACAGCTGAGTAAGAAGAAGCGTGTGAAGAGAGAGAGAGAGAGTGCGCGCGTGGAGTTGAATGACTCAGACAGTTGTGTTTCGGACAGTGAGCTAGTAGGATGTGTGAGTAGTGGATTATAATACAGTGATTGTGCGATGTCTCTTCAACGTGCTGATACCCACTAAGGTAACTATTTATTCTAGATAAGCACACCTGTATTTATTTTAATATATCTTATCCAACTGTGCTGTGGATCCGGCCTATCTTAAACGATTATCTTTACTATGTATTACAATGCGTTTTAATTTATGGGTATCCTGAAATGCTATCTCCAGTTTCTTAACTTAAAAACCTTCCTCTTCTTCTACTTCATGAAATTAGGTCTTTTGACCTGTTTTCACATCAAGTGGGATTTAATTAATTTTCGCATCTAGAAATTGGGCGTCCAACACTTCTATGTCCTATTGGTTTGTACTTTAATAACAGCTCGGGGATTCTATCTGTACGCATTCTTTTAACATGTTCATACCAGTTGTTTCTCATGTCAATTGTATTTGTTAAATTACAAATATTTAAGTCTTTTCTAATATATTCATTTTCTTTCCTGTCCAAAATTGTCACACCTGCTACTGAATGTAATAACTTCATTTCTGCAGTTTCCATTTTTCTTCTGTCTGAACGGTTAAGAGTCCAAATTTTCACTTGCATGTGTTAAGACAGGCACTGCCATAATTTTGTAAAATTTTAATTGTGTACTCAAAATTTTATTTTTCAGTGTCTGTTTTATAGTGCTACACATTCATAAAACTTATTTAATTGAATATTAATATCTTTATTCTGGCAGTATGATACATTGCATCCTACATAATTAAAATTGTTCACCTGTTGTAATAACTCATTATTGAAATATAACATAACCTGCACTAGACAAAAAAGAATAGAAATATTATTAGGTAGAGTTACTGAAGTTAGTTTTTACCAGTTTAAGGTTAATTATATTTCTAGTAAAGGTTATTTGATGAATTTTGTTTTCAAACCGTCTCTTGTCTGTTTTCATACATTCCTGAGAAGTAATCTAAGGTCACTACGTTGTAAAAAGGGTCAGTTTTATTACAATAGTCATTTTTAGCGCAAATTTTCAGTGAATTAAAAGATGCTCTGAAGCCAAATGATGGCATTTGTACAAGAAGGCAGATACACAGAAAGTCGGTTGGTACAGGTTAAACAAGAGACATTTGGAAAATGAGTTCATTCGTTGAGTTAGGAAAGTGAAAATAGCATTACGCAGAATACCCTACGATTTCAAATACAGAATATATTCCATTATAATACAATAAATAAATTAAGGAATTATGTTTTATGAAGATAAATTTATTGGAAATAATTTTCACTTTTAAAATGTATTAACACTAAATAGGTTGGAACAGAACTCTACCGTCAAACTTTCACAGATTGTTCAGGAATGTTGACTAAGTGTTGTGGTCTCCGGTAATGTGTTTAGATTTGAAAAGTGTCCGTTGTACTGTGATGGGTTCTTTTATACATATCTATCTATATATAAATATAAAGGATATATATATATATATATATATATATATATATATATACAGAATTTTAATGTCTACACATCTTTCTGTGCCTAAAGTTTTATTTTTCTTCTCCACTCGTCTCTCTCCGTCCAATCCATATCCTCCAGTCCTCTTGCTCTCATTCCAGTTCTTATTTCCTGCATCCACGAGTTTCGAGGTCTTCCTCCCCTCCTTCTTTCAGGTGGACCCATTCCAATGTTTTCCTGTGTTATCTTTCTTCTTGCATTCGTCGTACGTGCCCATACCAATTTAATTGCTTATACCGTATATAATCTACTATTGAATAACCAATATTCATTTTTTCTCTTATGACAGTATTTCTTATTTTGTCTAATTTTGAACATCTTGCTGCTCTCCTCAAGAAATACACACACACATATATATATATTTCTCTTTATCTTACTGTAACCATTGTATGCTGAAACCTACCTTGAAATTTCTCCCAAAGAAGCGTTGTACCAAGCCGTGCTAAAAAAAATGCCTTTTTTAAACTACAAGGCACAGAAATCGAAGCCAGAATAAAAAATTGTCAATCCACTGTAAGGAGCAGATGGTCTTGCATAAGTAAGAGCGGTGTGATGTGAGGCAGGATGCGGCGCGGACGGCATGTAGTGAGGGTTATCCAATCTACCAATTAGATGTATTAGTTTCCTATAGTTTAAACGAGAGATTTGGAGCTGGATTTAGGCTTTACGGAACTAATCCCATCATCAGTAGCAGGTAGGTATGTTATCACTGGCTGTTGACAACAGATCTACCTTCTATTGATGATGGGATTAGTTCCTAATTCAATCAGGGTCAGTGACAACATACCTACTTTCTTCTGCTGATGGGACTAGTCCACAAAGACCTATAGTAAATTAACATTTTTACAAGTTGAGGAGACGGACCTTTAAGGTACATCATTTTATAATTGTATATTATAATTTTAATGTTGTAACTATACCTCAACGGAGTTTTGCCTGGGATATAATTATTAATTTTATTAATTACCTGGGATATGTGTCATATAGAAAAAGTAAAACATTGAGAACAAAGTAAATAAATTTAACGAAGTCTCAAAGGAACTAGGAAGGAAACAATTTTAAAATCTTATAAAACAATGGCGGTTCTAACACTACTATATGAAGCGGAACATTGGGTCTTAACCAAAAACCAGGAACGAAGAATAGAAACGTCAGAAATTAGATGAGTGTGGCTGGCTATACAATAACAGATCGAAAACGAAATGAAAATATACGAAGTGAGCTAAATATATTCAAACTATTAGACAGAATTGCACAATACAGAGATGAATGGATGGACCACATCAATAGAATGGATAACAATAGAATTCCGAAACAGATTCTTCATTACAAACCACTGGGACGAAGAAATGTTGGAAGACCCAGTAAAAGATGGACAGGCCAGTTCTAGTATGAGATCGGAACAGACTCTAAGGTCTAATCCTTGATGCTGATGACGATGAATATTTAAAATTATTGGAATGAATTTAAGGAATACTTAGTTTAGTCTATGTTAAGCATTCGTGTATCGTTCTAACAAAACAATAATGAGTAAATGATTAAGCCATGCATGTACGGTATGAGTAAAGGTTACGTAATTTATTAAAAATAAACGTGTAAAAATTATGTTTTTAAACGAATCTAACAATGAAATATATAGACCTAACATTAGGCTGTGATATATGAATTGAGAAAAAATATTTACCATTTGCCCAGAATATCTTGTTTCGTACTCCATTACCCATTAAGAGTTAATTTCATGCCAGTTATTTTATAAATTGTAAGTTTGTAGTAAGCGTTCAACGATTTATGTGTTTAAAATAATTATGAATTATTTTAACATCTACATGTAGATGTAAGCAGCTCCGTGGCGCAAGCAGTTGGACGCTCGCCTCTCACCGCTGCGCGCTGGGGTTCCGAGATTGAGTCTCGGTCACTCCATGTGGGTTTCGTGCTGAACGAAACGGAGCTTTTGCAGGTTTTTCTCGGGGTTTCTCCCGTTTTTTCCTGCCACAAATTTCATTCCACTATTTCTCCATATTCGCCTCATCCATTTGGTTTCATCCACCCCTGCGTCGCGTCGGTGCATCAGAAGTCCGACACCCGTATTGTTCACAGATCTCTAGAAATTTAGGGGCTTCATTTCATCTAATTCCTGACTCGACACCAGTTAAGGATATTTATTTTATTCTATTTATTTTTACATGTAGAAAGGAAACTAATTGAAGGGCTTAGGGTAGTAACGTGATAAGCCACATTCTGTTAAGAAATGTAATTTATTACAATGATAGCAATTAAATGTATTGCAATATCCATAATATAATTTTATGTGCGCCAGTGATGAGTTAAAACATATAAACATACAATTAACAACAATACTGCCCAATTTGTATTTATAATTTTTTGAAACATTAAAATCCTTATGTCTCGGAAAGAACAATATGTTGCTTATCATGTTATTGCCCTAAACTTTTCAATTTTATTGACACATTCCGAGGTTGCTCGCAGTTGTTGGTTGATTCTCTTTGGTATAAGTAACCCCTGGTGTCCGGTATATTATTACCAGAAATAAAAACCTCTCCTTCCAAAGACACGAGGTTTACTAAGCTTCAACCATATAGTAGAGGTCACTCTAAACCCGCTCTAAACAGTGGTCAAATGTAAACAAGAGCAGGTTTCAGACTTATAGGCAAAGTATACTTATGTGGTCATAAGATTTGCGCATAGACTGTTCGGGGCATGTGGAGTTAAATGTATGGCTGTGTAACACCGATGACAGAAGTAGGAACTATTGAAGTCGGAAGGGGAACGTAGAGGGGGTGCTTGTACAGGACAGGTCAATAGGAATGAATCGCTGCTCATTGTATTGGGTTAAACTGATTTATCATAAGTAATGCCACGAGTGATTTCTAAATTATCGATAAATTCACGACTCACGAAATGAGGAGTGAATTTATCTAGAGAATTTGGAAATCAAGAGTGACATTTGTTAGGGCTATTTAACGAATAAAATTAAGCTCTTTACTAAAAAATAATTATTTGAATATAGTTACCGGTGTTTTAAAGTATTTATATATTTAATGTAAACGGCGATGTTTGAAAACAAATTAGAAATGTGAGGTTATGTATATTCACTGCAACTCGATCATATTATTTATTGCCAAATAGGATCTCAATATTGTAAGAATGCACTCTAGTGGAGAAATGAAACACATCAAACTATTATAATCAACATTATAGGTTTATCATTTATATTTTGAATAAACAACTCAGTAAAATCACTGAATCTATTCATTATTTGCTATATTCAATGTATTTGTTGGAGAAAAATATTGGTATAACCTGTTCAGAATATTAAAAAAGGAGGAGCTTTCTTTATCACAAAAGCAGGAACTGATAAAGAGAAATCGATAAAGAGCGAGGTGAAACACGACTGTCATTGGTGTAAAACAGAATTCATTGAAACGTGATTGGTCATTGACTACCATTTGCGACATGAGTTAAATAGTCATAAGTAATACCACGATGATTTCCCGAATTATCGTGACGAGTGAATTTATCTAGAGGATTTGGAAATCAAGAGTGGCATTTGTTAGGACTGGAATAATTGTTTTATTCTTATGACTATTCAAAAGATTGTCCCATTAATATTAATTTCATATACAATCAATTTTAATGGGTTTATTGTATTGATATTAAACGAATAAAATTAAGCTGTTTACTCAAAAGTCATTATTTATATATCCATTTATCCATAGTAATTCTGCCCAAGGGCAGGTCTTTCACTGCAATCTTAGCATTTTCATGCTATGCTTTGCAGCTTTACTAGGGAATTATAGGTGTGGTAGCTTCCCGTTGATTTCCACGCCGAGAAGGATGATGATGGCCGGATGATTTTCGGGGACCGTTGGGCCCTAAGTTTCCTGAAATTAGAGGTGAGGTGAAGCCCTGAAAAAAAACCTCGCCTAGGAGTCTGTCCCGACCGGGAATCGAACCCGGGCCCGCTGCGTGACAAGGCAGCACGCTACCTCGAAACCACAGCCGTGGACTATTTATATATAGTTACCGGTATTTTAAAATATTTATATATTTAGCGATGTTTGAAAACAAATAAAAAATGGGAGGTTATGTATATTCATTGCAACTTGACTATATTATTTATTGCCAAATAGGACCGCAATATTGTAAGAATGTACCCTAGTGGAGAAGTAATGAAACACATCAAACTGTTTATTATAACAAACATGATATGTTATTAATGTATTTTTTAGTAACTCAGTAAAATCATTATTTAAAAACTAAATTATTGAACACACAATTATCAAATGTGTAGTTGACCTGTTCAGATTATTAAAATGGAGGAGCTTTCTTTATCACAAAAGCAGGAGCTGATAAAGAGAAATCGATAAAGAGCGTGGTGAAACACGACTTCATTGGTTGTAAAACAAAATTCATTGAAACGTGATTGGTCATTGGCTCCCATTTGGGAGTTAAATAGTCGTATTAAATTCGCTACGAGATTCGTCCTTTCGTATTATACACATATAAGTGATAGGTTACGTTAGCTAATATTTAGACGGCACTTTACTGAATAGTCGGATGTTTATCTCCAACCGTGTCCTATAGTCAAAATACGATAACAGCGCCGCGACTCCGATCGGTAATCAAAAGTGAAAGAGCTTTACCGCACCGGATACTAACAAATGAAGCAATGTTCCTGTAAACAGACGGTATATACAACTATTTTAACCACCTTCCTTCTGACGTAGGGTGTCCATAATACTTTCAATGTAAAAGGGGACATGTACAAACAATTAAAGAAAAAACTTGGGACATTAAAAAAAAAGTGGGACATTAACAAAATATAGAAGGAAGTTTCAAAAATTGTATGAAACAAATTATACAAATTGCACATATCCATCCATCGTAATTCTGCCCGAAGGCAGGTGCTTCGCTGCAATCATAGCATTTTCATGCTATGCTTGCAGCTTTACTAGGGAATTGTAGGTGTGGTAGCTTCCCGTTGCTTTCCACACCGGTGAAGGATGATGATGGCCATATGATTTCGGGGACCATCTGGGCCTTAAGCCTTAAAGTTTTCCTGTCATTTGTCTTACATGCGAGGAAAAACCCTGATAAAAACCTCACCCAGAAAAACTGCTCCGACCGGTGATCGAACCCGGGTCCACAGCATATGAGCAGCGACACTACCTCGAGACCACAACGGATTAATGTTATTTTACGTAACGTTAATCTACGACACGGTACCTAACGTTTAATTTCCTTTCCGAAGAAAACCAATACTCAGGACTTTCGATCCATCGACCCTGGCCGGATTTGAACTCGCAAATCTTGGAACCAGAGGTGCGCATGGTAACTACTAGCCCACCAGGATCGACTTTACTGTGGCAGTCTCAGCTGAAAACTCTTGGATCTGTGGTGCGGGCGGATGGTAGAGGAAATGCTTTTGATAAAACACCATGTTGATGTGCTAATCTCAACAACAAGGGACGGGGTTCCCTAGATCTGTGTTATCAGTATCCGGGAGTCAATGCCTAATGCTGATCAAGACAAAGGACGATTGGTAATCATTTTTGTAACAATAGAATCACTTATCTATTCATTTATTAGTTGATAATTAGAGATAAGATATATTTATTTGTGTTTGTGACTGATTATACAAAAATAATTGAAGATTACGGAGATATTTGGGTACTGAAGAATCTAAGGTAGATTCAGAATATTGTCTTCGATATTGGAGTATATTCAGGATGTAAGCTTTATTACGTTTTGACTCATTTCCCTCTGGAAAAAGCAAAAATACTCGTACGTATGAGGCTTAATAAAGTTTCCATACCTGCGGCACGTAAGAGAACCACACGCTTGATATAAGAAGCATATTAACAAAATTTGTCACAACCAGCTTTGAATTTATACGCTGATTACCTAGCTGTTGCTGTCAACTGTGTTGATTACCTACCAATGTTGATTAAGAAGGTAAAGTTTGCAGCTCGTATGCAGGAGGTCCCGATTTCAAATACCTGTGATGACCAATTTGAGATTTTTTTCCTTGATTATTCACAAGTATGAATGAAATCATGGGTTAGAATTTAATTAATACCATTAATTCCATCCTTAAATAATAATCTTTGTACATTTCATTAAACATTACGCGTAATATTCAATGAGTTTACGGAAGCACATAGAGTAAATATGGAGGAAGTTGGGTCAGGCGCCGCTATAGCGTTTGAGAATCATATTGGGGCGGTCTCGCGGTGCCGGCCAACCTAGATGATTTTTCTTGGTTTTCCTCAGTCGTCAAGGCAAGTGCTAAGTTGTAATTTCATTACTAGGATCTATTTTATCACCAGCAACAGCAATGGCTCAATATATCTCATAACGAGGACTGCGGTAGTTAGTTGGTTAATATTTTTTCACTGTTAAGTGGAATTCTGCCAATTTAATGAATGAATAAATAAATAATAATAATTGGACATATTATTTACATTATATATCGTTCTGCATGGAGCAAGCGATTAGACGCTCGCCGCTGGAGTCCCGAGATCGAGTCTCGGTCACTCCATGTGGGTTTCATGATGGACGAATCGGAGTTAGGGCAGCTTTTTCTCGGTTTTTTTCCCCCGTTTTCCTCTGCCATAATTTCATTCTACCATGTCTCAATACTTATCTCATGCATTTCGCTTCATTTCGTTCATGTGCCCCTGTGATGGTGCATCGGGCGTGGTCGGCCGGCACCCGTTATTCACAGAGCTCTACATATAAGGGTTTATGTCATCTCATCCCTCAACCCGACCCTGAGTTGGACACGAGTTGAGGATATTTATTTATTTATTTATTTATATTATACAGTATGTCCACAAAATCCTGTTACCAAAACAATGCAACTTAGCTTGTAAACTATTTGAGATAAAGACATGCGATTTTTTGCAACGTATTCTACATCTCTCAAAGTTTTGTTTACATTTGTTGCAGTTTTTTATTTAAACGACAATGACGACACTACAGGAAAAGGCCCAATGTGTATGGTGGTATGCTGAGTCTGGTAAATCACCAGTACCCCCATATCCGAATGTTATGGCGGTTAACATGTCCAGATACAAAGAAAGTAGCTTCATCAAAGAACATCACCCTCTGCAGGTACTTATTGTCTTCGTGAATTGCATTCAGCATGGAATCAGCAAATTCAGCACGCCGAGGGAAGTCAGTTCGCAGCAACGCTTGCGTAATTTGCACTTTATAGGCCTGGAGATGTAGCCGCTTATCGAGGAGTTTATGAATGGTTGATTTTGGTAAATGCAGTTCCCGCGAAACACGACGAACCGATTTTTGAGGTGTGTGTTGAACTGCAAGTGGCATATTGTCGATAGTTTCTTGGCTCACACCTGGTCGTCCATTCAGTGGCAAGTCCATTATACTGTCAGTTGCTACACATTTCTCGGTCTTTCTAATTATGGATGATTTGCATGGAGTATCCCTTCCATATGTCCGGCGGAAACTTCGCTGAACAGTTACTGCTGATTTACCAGACTCAGCTTACCACCATACGCATTGGGTATTTTCCTGAGGTGTCGTCATTGTAGTTTAAATCACAATCTGCAACAAATGTAAACAAAACTTTGAGAGACGTAGAATACGTTGCAAAAAACCGCATGTCTCCATCTCAAATAGTTTACGAGCTAAGTTACATTGTTTTGGTAGCAGGACTTTGTGAACACCCTGTATATCATTCGGCGTGGTTTATTAACAATTTGCACGTAAAATTCAGTCCAAGAGTAAATTTGGAAATCAACTTAAAATGGTAGGAATTATTGTAACTCTCTAGAATCTTTAGCCATTTGACCTTCTCCAACTTTCAAACTATTTCACTATTTCCGAGTTTAATTAAGTATTTTTCTACCTTCAACGTTGTAAAAAAACAAACGGTGGGCTTATAAAGAGAAATCAAATTAGGTTGACTGTTGTGCGTTTTCTAACTGCGACCCACTATTCAATCTAACGGAATAACATAATAGACTATAAAATTAATTAGCAGTGTACTTAAATAGTTGTGGAATGTATTCACTGTGTCTTTTTTAAAACAATTTGCTGCATTATTAATAAGAATACATTTTTACACGCTTTATATTAGCTTGACCTGTATCTATTTATGTAACGGAATATTTCAACACATTTTCGCCAACTTAAAAACATTGGATCGACTTGAAACTTTGTATACTTGTAAAGGACCAATGACAATACAATAATTTCACAATTTTTTTCTAAAATCCTGGCCAGGATCATCAGGACATAAACAAATAAATAAAGACTGGTATAATAGGTTGCGGACGTATCGACTTTTTACTCTATCGTTGTGGTAGCTCAGTTGGTAGAGTGGTGGACTGTAGTGGTATATAATTTCAGTAATCCATAGGTCGCTGGTTCAAATTCGGTCCGGAGGATTTTTTATTTAATACTTACTTTTAGTTTATACTACAATAGTATCGAATTTAAAGATATGTAAATATTTAGAAAACCAAACTAAACAATAAAAAATAAATAATAGTTTAAAAAAACTAAAACTAAAAAATGAAAAATAATTTTAATTTCCAACACGCTTGGGATAAAATTAAAGTGGTCAACAAAAAATCATCTCCAACACATCTAGAATAAAACTAGAGTTATCTACAAAGAAATAATTTTACCATCAAAAGCGTGTGGTGCTCTATATCAATTTGATAATAAACAGATATTGGTAAAAGTAAAGTCTCTAAGAAGAAAACGTAAAAACCATAAAAAGCACCCACGCTTTTGATGGTAAAATTGTTTTTTTTTTGTTTTGTTTTTGGAGATAACTCTAGTTGTATTCTAGATGTGTTGGAGATTTTTTTTTTGTTGACCACTTTAATTTTAATCCAAGCGTGTTGGAAATTAAAATTATTTTTCATTTTTTAGTTTGGTTTTATAATAAAGCGTGTTGTTTTAGTTTTTTTTTAAACTATTATTTATTGTATGTAGTACTCACACCCGAATGAGCTCGTGATTGGATGCAGTTTAATTCAAAATATACTCAGCCTCTAACTGAAATGAGTATCAGACGCTTGTTCTGGGGTAAAGGCGGCCGTCACTCAGGGCTGACAACCCGGCTGACATCAAGTGCCGATTGTCAAGAAAAAGTGGGAGCCTTAACCTCCTACTACCCCAAGGGCCCCCTGAGGCCTGTAGTGGGATTACTTTACTTTACATTGTAAAGATTATAGTTAAGAAGAAAACAGCTTACAAATAGATCACTAAAGTACCACATCCTGTATGATCTTAGATTTTAAAGCTAATATATATATATATATATATATATATATATATATATATATATATATATATATAATCATCATCAGCAGCATCAAGGATTAGACCTCAAGGTACTATCCAATCTCATGCTACAATTGGTCTGTCCATCTTTTGCTGGGCCTTCCAACATTTCTTCGTCCTAGTGGTTTGTAATGAAGAATTTGTTTCGGAATTCTATTGTCCATTCTGTTGATGTGGTCCATCCATTCATCTCAGTATTGTGCAATTCTATCTAATAGTTTGAATGTATTTAGATCACTTCGTATATTTTCATTTCGTTTTCGATCTATAATTGTATAGCCGTCCACCGCTGTGGTCTCGAGGTAGCGTGCTGCCTTGTCACGCAGCGGGCCCGGGTTCGATTCCCGGCCGGGACAGGCTCCTGGGTGAGGTTTTGTCGGGGTTTTTCCTCACTTATAAGACAAATATCAGGAAGCTTAGGGTCCAACGATCCCCGAAAATCATCCGGCCATCATCATCATCCTTATCATTTTCATTATCATCCTTCACCGGTGTGGAAAGCAACGGGAAACTACCACACCTATGATTCCTTAGTAAAGCTGCAAAGCTTAGCATGAAAATGCTATGATTGCAGTGAAAGACCTGCCATCGGGCAGAATTACTATGGATGGATGGATTGTATAGCCAGCCACACTCTTCAGAAACCTCATTTCTGACGTTTCTATTCTTCATTCCTGGTTTTTGTTTAAGACTCAGTGTTCCGATCCATATAGTAGTGTTGGAACCGCCATTGTTTTATAAACTTTTAAAAATGTTTCCTTTCTAGTTCCTTTGAGACTTCGTTTTTATATATAATATTTAATTAAAATAATAAATCAACCAATGAGATCGATATTAGATATTTGACAGCTGCAGGATTTATATTTTGTCATCGTTTATACCTCCAAGTTGCAGACTATTAGAGCAGGTGATTTTATATATATTTTTTTAATTTCTGGGTTAATCTATGGGGGGGGGGCTAGAGAAAATTCCGATATATATATATATATATATGTATGTGTGTGTGTTTTTATTTTATTGTAGATTTTCGCGGATATAAGTATGATTAAGAAAGTTTTCTTGGGCTTTCCGCGTCATAGATTCAAAGTTGGCCTCTGACCACTGATTCGACATTACGACATGATTCTACATGCCATTATCAAGGAATGATAGGTTCAAGTTGCTGGTTTAGGTCTTGTATGGTTAAACGTCGGAATCAGTGGCCAGAGGCCAACCTTGAATCCACGACGCGGAAAACCTAAGAAAACTTTCTTAATCATATATATTTTTTCTCCTCTATGGTGTGACAGTCTACAAGGTCATTTGGCCTACCATCCGGCTGCTGGTTTCACATCCATATGTGTAGATCATAGATGCTGGGTGGGTAACGGCCCCATACTGGTCGAAATTCAATGAAAAAATTTCTTCTCCCATGGAGACTCGAACCAGCGCAAGTCCAGCAGCTCTGCACCAAGGCAACATTGCCTCAAACCGGTCGGTTAGGCGCGCATCATCATAGGAACAGATGAAATGAAATGGATCAAATGAGTATGAAGAAATGGATTTTTTGGCAGTGGAAAACGGGAGAAACCCCAAGACAATACTTGTCCTGCCTCGGATTTGTCTATCTCAAATCACACATGGAGTGACCGAGATGCGAATTCGGGACCCAGAAGTGGAAGGCAAGTGTTTAACCACGTCCTTTTGTAGGAAACAATATAATGATATTCTAAGTAGGAATATTTGAAGCTAATGTACAAATTATTTTTTCTCTCAAATAACTTATGATGGGAATTGACATAAGGCTTTCAAATTAATAAAATTAAAATTAGTCGTACCATCTCAGCTCATACACTCTGTGTTTTTTACAGCACAGGGCCGCTATTTCAGGAATAGGTGTTCCTATCTTCAGGTATATTTTCAACTGAATATATGGCTGAAGGTAGGAACAACATTGTTTCTGAAACCGCAGTCCTGTGTCTTGAAAAACACGGAGTGTATGAGGTGAATTTTAATAACATTATTTTTCCTTCCATCTAAAGCGACGAATATGTAGCGATATTCACGTTTTAATAATACAGAGAATGGCGCACAATGTGCATGCGTAGATTTTTTTTTAACTTCCGCAGAAGTTGGTCAAGGAGGTACTTAGTTCAGTGCAGAGAAAAATACTATAACGGTCACACTTTTTTGTACAGTACACATGTACTGATATTCTAGTTGGTGAAACGATATTCTCGTTTTGCACGTATTAACTTCTTACTGGATATATGTCAGACATTTTAGTATTCTCTCAGTGAAACGTACTTGAAAACGTCCTCAGCTTATAAAATAAAGTTCCGGATAATGTTTTAAGGCGAACATAATTGATATAGGAGATGTTTGGTGAACAAGGTCATGACATTTGAGGAATTCTATTTCCGCACTTATGCTGTATACAGGGCTATTCAGAAAGAAGGAACAGACTTCAAACATTTATTTCTTCCAAACTACAAAAAATAGAAACAGAATTTCAACGTTCCTGGAAAGAGAAAAATTCAGTCTTCTATTTTATGCATTCAATATGAGCACCATGTGTTACACGACAAATATCAAAATGGTGACTCATTTCTTGCCACACACGAATCAGCTGATCTCTAGTTATCGAATTAACAGCTTCAACAATTCGATGTCGCAGATTTTCAAGAGTGTCAGACATGGGGGGGGGATAAAAACACGGTCTTTTACGTATTCCCACAGATAAGAACCACACGGGGTTATTGCATATATGGCTTAACTTGGCAAAGAGAGAGATAAGGTTAGATCCTTGATCGCTTTCACCCAGATACAAAAGAAAGAACCGATCCTGTTGCCAGTTTTCGTCTTTCCCCTTTCCCCTATTAACATCTGGTGAAGAAATACCGACAACACTGGTGCGAGTGAGAGAGGTGAGCACAGCTGTCTCTTTCTACAAATTTATTGCAAAGTTAAGCCAGATATACTACATAGGTCTGGTGACCTGGGCGGTGACCGGCGATGAAGTTGATTTTCTGCTCCTCCTCTTCCAATCCAACTTTCTATTGTGTCGCCACTTTGATAGAAATAATCAATATGGCAAACAACAGCGCCAATGCGGCCGTGATCGAAACTTCAAACTTTTCTCTTTCCAGGAACGTTGGAATTGTGTTTCTATTTTTTGTAGTTTGGAAGAAATAAATGTTTGAAGTCTGTTCCTTCTTTCTGAATAACCCTGTATTTAAGCGAATTCCGAAGGAAGTAAGCTGTTGAGATAATTATCATTACTTTTTTATTAAGGATTTTCTCTACATTACAGTAGTTATCCTTCAGCCCAAACATATTTTGCCCCGCCACAGATTTCATCCTCAACATCTTCCTCTTAGGAGATACTAAGGGCCAACACAATACTCTATTGAATAACACTAAGAAATTGGGACTTGAAGTAAACACCAATAAAACTAAATATATGTTCACACATACAAATGTGTTATATAAAGGAAATGGATAACTAATGACAAACGAAGGAAATTTTGAAGAAGTGGCTGATTTCAAATATCTAGGAACAATAATTACAAATAGGAATGAGATGCACAAAGAAATTAAACAGCCTCAATTCTATAAATGCATGATATGCATTACAGGGAGGCTCTTGTCGTCCCAACTCCTATCAAAAAAACGTTAAAGTGAAAATATATTAAACACTTATTCTCCCAGTTATATTATACAGATGCGAAACATGCTCTCTTACTTTAAGGGAGGATAGAAGATTACGAGTATTTGAGATTAAAGTTCTTAGTAAAATTTTTGGGTCGAAAAGAGATGAACAGACGAATGGAGAAAACTACATAATAATGAGCTATATGATATGTATAGGAAGCCGATATAATAAGAACAGTTAAATCTCGTAGGCTGCGATGGATAGGACATGTGGCACGTATGGGGGATGAGAGAGATGGAAGCTTCTGGTAGGAAAACCAGAGGGAAAACACCCAGTTGGTAGACCAAAAATAACGCGGAAGAATAACATCATCCATGATTTGAGGGAAATTGGAAAGAACACTTGGCAAGGATGACTGAGAATAGAATACCAAAAGCAGCATACAACTATTCACCACGAGGAAGAAGAAGTTTGGGAAGACCAAGGAAAAGATTGAAAGAGCAGCAATTTGGAGCCGGAACAGACTAGTAAATGAGCCTAAACCGGGAAAAAGAAGAAGAAGAAGAAGAAGAAGAAGTGATTTGAGGGTATAGATTATTCAGGGATGATTGGAAAATATTAGCTCAGGATAGGGATGTATGGAGAGTTTATGTCCGCGCGGCCATGAACCTATGTGTTCGATAGAGCTAGTGAGTCGGTTAGTTAGTATCTTCTTCTTTGAGATCTTTGCTGATCATGTTACTTCTCACTTCATCCATCCACTGTTTCCTGGGCTTCCCCTTCCTCCTCCTGCCTCAGCATTCCAATCCAGCATCGCTCTTGGGATTCTATTATTCTCCAGTCTTCTTCAGATGTCCATACCATTTCAATCCTTGTTCTTCTATTACTTCTATAACATTTTGTTTAAATACGAGTACATATTTCCTCTTAATTTTCTGGTCCTGAATTTTCTCCTTTCTTGAATTTTTTGATGCCCTTCGCCAAAAATCCATCTCTCTTGTCAATACTTTTTTTTGCTTGCTGAAAAAAAATTAATACAGATATTCTCCGATCTTTTCTCGTAGGCACCGAAAATGAACAATACAAAATTTTATATATTGGCCTATATAATGCGTGTTTTGTTAACACTCTAGCGACCGCAATTTTTGTTTCATCGAAACCCAATTTGGTATATAACAGTTATAATTAATACGAATTAAAGTCAAATTCGTTAACCAGCAAAATAGGACCATTAGGAGTAGGACTTCACCTGAAATGAAAATTTAAAAATCGCTCTAGCGGTCGCAATTTTCTATGTTTGACAACGAAACTCTGTTTATATTATTGAAATAAACAGAGTAAATTATTCACCAAAAATAAGTGAAATCTTACCATTAGAAGTGAGAGTTTACCTGAAACCCGATCTTTTTCCAATGCCACCGGTTGTCCTTTATAACATTTCTGGGTTTCTCCTCTGATTTTGGCGGAATTTTAACCCATATCTTAGGTTTGCCTACCTGGAAATCCGAAATCAAAATTTGACAGAAAGTTTCATTTTATTTATGAGAATTTATATATAATAAGGTCCACCGCTGTGGTCTCGAGGTAGCGTGCTGCCTTGTCACGCAGCGGGCCCGGGTTCGATCCCCGGTGGGGCAGTTTTTCTGGATGAGGTTTTTATCGGGATTTTTCTTAATCATTAGTAAGACAAATGTCAGGAAAACCTTAAGGCCCAAACGGTCCCCGAAATCATATGGTCATCATCATCATCATCATCGTCCTTCACCGGTGTGGAAAGCAACGGGAAGCTATCACACCTACAATTCCCTAGTAAAGCTGCAAGCATTAGCATGAAAATGCTATGATTGCAGTGAAGGACCTGCCTTCGGGCAGAATTACTATGCATGGATGGATACAGGCTATCATAAGAAGACTTAAAGGTTTCGTAGTCTACGATAGACAACACATGTGGCATCTAAAATAATGATACGAGAAATTATTTTAGGAAAACCAAAGAGATTCCCCATGGAAGATTTTTTTTTCTGTCAGCGTGGGGCAGCATCATGTAGCTGCAATAAGTAGCGGGTTTAAGTTAAAAAAACTAGCTATAATGGCAGGGGCCGATATGCTGACCAGTTACCCCTATACTAGTTGGATACATCTGTAATTAACACATTTGGATGTGAGACTAGCAGCTGGGTTGTAAGCCAAGGGCCTTCTTATGCCTGATACACTATGGAGAAAACTAGAAAGTGTCCAGTAGGGAAGACAGACCAAATTTTGAGGTTACATTAAACACGGTTTGAGGAAGATCAGTTATTAAATATGAGATGGGAGAATAACATTAATAATTTGAGGGAAATCAATTATACACAGATTGATTGAAAAAAATATGTTTTATTTTATTTTCTTATTTTATTTTACCTGTTGAAGTTATGGTCGCAAGGTCTTCTCTTCCACTTCACCAGGGTTAACCCTTAAATTGTCAATACAGACTGGACTGGACTGGATAAGGCGAAGTCTAGCTTCACCCAGTGTGCTGCGTACGTTAGAACCCACTAGGGCTCTTTGGCAGCTAAGTTAATAGTGGCTATCATTACGGGGTTGTAGTTCACTTAACCCGAGCCTATTTGGCGACGCTAGCGTTTGTGTGCAAATGGTGATGAAATTTGGACAGAGATAGGGATGTGATGACCTGAAGCAGGACATCAGAAACCACATTGCTTTCAAGCCGAGAGTCGGAAATCCAGCACTGTGGAATGAGCCACGCTACTCCAGGTGAGAGCACATCGCCAAATCTCTGGCTGGATTTAATGAGGAGTAAATCGGATGAATATGTTTCTATGTACAGCACGCCACTGGGGCAAGCGTCCAATACTGCGTACCATAAAATTTGTATGCAAAGATGTAAATTTGTGCATCTTGCTTACATTTTCAGTTATCATGGCATCAATATGGGGAAGTTGCGCTACGTTGTGTAGGTCTGTCATCCTTGTGAAACGCGGTGCTTGAAAAATTATTTTCAAACACTTATTCTGTATAATTTGTATTCTTCGTTTATGCTGTTTTGCGAGGATGCTCCAGGCCTCACATCCGTATAGTAGCATGCTGCGGATCACGCTTTTATACAGTAAAAGCTTGATCTTACGTGACAATGTGTTCGACCTGAAAATGGGTATATTGTCAATACAATATTTTCTCGTGCCAGTTATTTAAATGTTCCGGACCGCAAGGAAAATAAATTCATGTTAAATTGTGTTATTTTTATACATTATTGCGTAATCTGACATAAATTTAAGTAATTTTTACTCGTTTGTCTTTCTATTGATCTAAACATAATATTAAATAAATGAAACCGATGTATCCAATAAGATATCTTTTCAATTTAAGGGTTAAATTTTACATATAACAACATATAATAATTATCTATAGCTTAATAATACATAATAGACATAGGGTACACAATAAACAGTTGACAATGAAAGAACAAAAAATATTAAAATAATAATAATAATAATAATAATAATAATAATAATAATAGCCTATAATTTGATTAAGTATATGGTTTGGTAAAGGTGTAAAATGTAAAATAATATTAGCTCCTGGATAGGGATATAGCGCGGCCATGAACTCCGGTTTCGATACGACGTAAGTGTCATTGAGTTAGGAAAAGTATCCAAGGTTTATTGATGTAACACTTCACATGATTTTTATTTTGAAACTTTAAGTATTTTCAAAGGAAATGTAGTATGAGGAACTAAATCTTGCAGGGCCTAAATCCCACTATTAATTGGCAAGTGATCTGTAATCTCTGCGGTTTCCTCTTATGGAACTTAGAACATAAATTGAAGGTTATCATAAATCTATTTCAAGGTACAGTAAAACTTGTTCAAATCAGAATCGCATGTGGCCATTTTTTTCCACATTAGACAACATTCCGCATTATAAAAAAGATATTAGATTATGGAGCACCGTATATGTATTTTTATGTACTTTGGACTAATTGTAGTTCCGCTGCCGTTTGAAAGTGAAGTATAGTATGTACGAGCGACTTCGACGGTAACGCACGAAAAAACAGTCCCGTTTCGTCAGCGTTAAAAATGTTTCTTAGGCGCATATCCTGACATTAAAGTATGCAGTTTCGGTTTCCATATACTTTCTGACTATACTTTCGTCCACATCCTTCGATTCCCCGCAAATATCATTCCACACTACATTGTGTTGTTTTTTAAAACTGTCCACAACCAACCTGAAGATACCTTGAAATCGTTATTCCTTAGGGATATAGTAACAGCCAGAGCTTGACTTTGGAGCATCGGTCCGGAAATTTGGAGATTTTTTCTCTTCATCTGACTATTTCTCTTCATTTATTTATTCATTCTTTCATTCATTATTTTTTCTTTTTGTTTTGAATTCTCATAAAGTTGGATTTTTCCACATTTAAATTTGGTCATTATTTCGCGTACTGAGAGTTTGTTTTTCTTTATCTTCAATCACTTTCACTTTTTCGTTTAATGATATTGATACATGCGATTTAGCCATCTTTATTCCGTAACGTAAATTCAGAACGCTACCTTTGAAAGATACGTACACAATCGGTCTCAGATGTTAAACTAATTTAAGATTTTACAGTGCACTGTCATTTGTAAGATAGATAATGCTTTATTTATTCTGGCAGAGTTAAGGCCATAAGGTCTGTCAAACGCCAAAAATTGTTAAACCAACCTGTATTTCGCAAAACGTGTGTGCAGTCAGGCCGAAAGAAAATTCCAGATACAGGTAGAAACTCTACTTCACCCGGCGGCAGGAATCATCACTATTGTTAATACGCCTAACGGGAATTCAATGAAATGGATACTAATTTATTTCTCTCTCTATCTTTCCGCATTATACACTTTTTTCATGAATTGTGTAGAAATATCCTTCCGTTTCCGCGTTGGATAGATTCCGTTTTATACAAAATAAATAAATAAATTACTATTATTTTTCCGGGACCAATAAATTTGTTCACATTGGACAGATTTCCGCATTATTCACGTCCCGGATTGGACAAGTTTCACTGTAGGCTATAAGAAAATATAGCTATAGCATAATAAACACTTTTTAATAGAAACCGGATTATATGCAACATAACAAGCTCGAAATATGCATGGAAAATGCATAAAGTATGCATGAAAAATGTTAATATGTACATGCAATACCAAACAATAAAAAGATAATAAATATTACTTCATTAGATATTTTATTTCTAAATTAACATAATAATTAGTAGTTTTATTATATATTTATTAATATTATCGTTTATCACTGATAAATGATAAATTATTAATCAGTATCAGGCAAAAGTATTGTTCACAAATTAAAATATTCTACATTTTGCTGCTGTTGTAAACAGAAACTATCAGGTACTGTTCCAAATGTTCGGTAGTAAGGTTGTGTCTTCGATCGCTCAAAATATTTTTATAAACAGAAAAGGACCGTTCTACGTCAACTGAAGTAACTGGGCGGTATTTGAATTTGGGTGCTGTTTTGACACTTATTATTTCTGGCAAAAGCTCGCCCGGCCCATTTATAAAACTAGTAATTTGTCACAAAGATTCAAAGCCTGAGTTATCGCTCAAAATGTTTTCAAACTTTTCCTTAAGTTTGCTTGGAAATACCTCCGGCAATAAGCTGTTGAGTTGACGGATTTTATCCATTAACTGAATAGAAGCAATTAACGCCAAACCTTGAGCTTCAAGCTTTTAATAGTTGCAGGTATCTGGGAAAACATGATTGCTAATCACAGCAGTGTTTTTTTTTTAAATACTGGAATCGTTAAATCTTTCCTTGCAACTGACAAACTGCCAAAGATTCTGCACTTTTGAAATCGTTTACTACACTTATGAAGACCTCGAAATGTTCATTGTAAAAAGAAAACAGAAGATTTTTAAAATTTTGTAAATATAGCGCGAAAATATGCGTTATCACTAGTTTTTAGTTAAAATATGCAATAACATGTGAAAAAGGTCTAAATATGCAAATGCATATAATCCGGTCTCTACTCATTAAGAATAGTAATTGTGCTTATACATGCGGTGCTCTAAAATTTCCCTTACAAACTTCTAGGACTTGTAGAGGGGACTGAGTTGATAATATTTAGAATTGGAAACCACGTCCGGAAACTTACCGTTTCCGTGCTACAGCCGTTTGAATACAAGTTTTAACGTGACCATTTTTACAAGTAATTTATTATGAGGCGTGACACAGTACATCACTTGTCTTACAATTCAACTCATTAATAACCAAAGAAACAAAATGGAAACTGAATCATGACTTGCATTAATAATCCCGGATATACCCTCCACAATCAATTTTTGCAGTTTTCAAAATTTCGAAACATTTTGGGCATTTTTTTAAAAAAAACACCAGGTCTTGGAATACTCGATAGGGAAATTTTCGATTTAGATGAATCGCGAAGCTATTACTTGTTGAGACACGTTCAGGCAATGATTGTTTTAAAACGGCTGTAGCACATAAACGGACATGGTTTCCAATTCTAAATATTATCAACTCAGTCCCCTCTACAAGTCCTAGAAGTTTGTAAAGGGAATTCTAGAGAACCCTGTATACGGGAATAACATTTGGCAATTTAATGATGTTTGTTTTTAAAGCCTATATCAACCTATTAGGTTAGAATAATTTAATATAATAAATATACCAAAAATAATATATAAAGCACAATGTTGACCTATGCCTTCTAAACAAGAGCTGAAAAAAAGTAACAAACTTAGAAACAAATGAAATTAATATTCTGACTGAGAAAGATTGTACGTAAATCAAAGAAAGATTAAATTAGAAATGAAAAAAAAAAAGTGAATATTCAGGCAATAGGTGATTGGGTGGAAAAAAAGATTTGTATGGAATACATATATAATTTGCTTACCTGTTATGGTGGCCACTAGATGTCAGTTGAAAATGACTTCCCACTACCTGTTGTGTGAATTGAGAATACTACATATATAAGAAAAATGTGTTTGTGTTGGAATACTTGAGTAGCCCAGTTGGTTAGAGCGCTAAACGTACAGCTTTTAGGGACTCGGGTTCAAATCCCGACTCAAGCATTCATTTTTCTTTTCATATATAGATATCCTGCATGACACCAGATAATAATTGTACGTATAGCAAGAGGTAAGTTACCAGAGGATGGGAGTAGGCAATGGAGGATCACAAAAGAGATGAAGGGAATCTTAATCTAGATGGAGCAAGTAATGAACCTAAAACAAAGAAAAAAGAAGAAGAATTTAAAGATTAAAGTATTTATTATTTCTTTACCTTGTGGTGGAGTGGTTTGCGTGCTTAAATACCCCCGAGAGCTATACTGGCAGTAGCATTGCTCCGATAGGGGTTACCCATGCCGGACGGGTCGAAAGCGATAAACCAGACGAAAAAAGCACCTTGGTAAAGCGTGACGATCTTTCACCGTAAAAATACAACCGTCAAGAGACGTGGACATGGGTTTCCACTGGGGTAAAATTTTCCGGAGATAAAATAGTCCCCCATTCGGTTTTCCGGGCGGTGACTACTTCTAGGAATCCATGACAAAGGCTTAAATACAGGGAACATGGGTGAGAGAATAAGATTAACAGTGATTTGAGGGAAGTACATTATACAGGGGATGATTATAAAACTTTAGCTCAGGATAAGGGCGTATGCAGAGCTTATGTCCGCGCGACCATGAATACATGGGTTCGATAATGCCAGTGTCTTACTTAGTTATTAGAGTAAGTTGACCGTGGTGGTCTTAGTGGTTATGTTCCTTGCCTCTAGTCCCGGGGTCGATGGATTTTTAGGATGGAAAAGTGCAAGGGACACTTCTGGCAGGGACTTTTTAAGTCGTGGGGTCACAAATCTGAACATTTTCGGGCTCGTAAAAGAACCTCAAACCTAAAAAAGACCTCTGAGCAAAATTTAATCGATCTTCCTTCGTCCAAGCAATACATTTGTTTCCACTAGGTATCTCCTCGAAGCGATGTACTGCCACATGTCAATCTCTGACATATGTAGGGAAATAAATGTATCTAAAATAGTCTGGTTAAAAAACTTCCCACTATTGAAGCACCTGTGTCCCAAGCGGGACGAACGGGGATCAGTCAATCAATTATACACGTTTAGAATGCCTAAGAATATTTTCCTGTAGAAATGTTTATATTCTTATCATTTTCCTTCAACTTTCTCTAGATTTCGACTATTTATTTGTTGTTTTTTTTTCTTCCTTATGTCCCGAAACCCACTTTGTTATATTTATAATGCAGTTTGCAAGTATAACATAAATATTATTTATGTTCCCCTGGAAAAATATAAACTTGTGTTGAGGAGAAATTCAATAAAACAATAAAAATAGGTCTACTATATAGGAGTACATAATATTGAAGACAAGTCAGGAACTGAATAATATCACGAAGGTCACATTCTTCATAATTAGGGATAGGATTTTTATGACCTAAATTCCACGAAAATATGTAAAAAAAATATGCAGTTATGACCTAAAATTTACAAAAATATACACTGTAACTTAAAAAAATATGACTCAATATTATTATAACTATGTAATAATTTCAAAGTAAATAAATTTCAGGCTATTTGTGGAACCATAAAAAGAACCTTAGGTCGGAAAACAAGGAAAGATAAGAAGCTTAAATTATATAAAACAATGGCTTTTCCTTTATTGTTGTATGGAATTGAAAATTGGATAATGAAATCAAGGGATAAAAGCAGGATACAGACTGCGGAAATGCTATCTTTACGTAATGTGAAAGGATGCACAAGAGCGGATAGAATAAGGAATGAAACTATACGAGAAGAATTAAATATACATAAAATTGAAGATAAAATCAGCGAAAATAATAAGAAATGGACAGAACACTTAATGAGAATGAACAACGAAAAAATACCAAAAAGAACCTTCCTGTATAATCCCAGAGGAACAAGAGATGTTGGCCGACCACGTAGAAGATGGACTCCACTTTTAACTTCGTCGGAACAGGCTGCATAGCCTAAACCTTGTAGTAGAAGAAGAAGATGTAATAATTTCAGTTGTAACTTCAATTAGTAGATCAATTAACCATTTAAGAATAGAATGCAAATAAGAAGCAAGCTGATGTATGGAATTTGATATTGTAGCATACTTTTTATTTTATTAAATTTCTCTTACTTAGGAAGTGTATTTGCAGAGTATAAGAGTGACATTGATTCAAAATTACAAAAATATAATAAAATGAATGGGGTAATACGAAGACATTTTGGTAAACAGATGAGGACAGAGACAAAACTAAGATTACATAACATCACATCAAAAGCTGCTCTAAAATACGGAAGTGAAATTTGGATTTCAAATAAAAGAAACTCTCATAAACTTCAAGTAAGCCAAATGCGCTTCTTACGATCATTGTTAGGAGTTAATAGACTGGATCACCAAAGGAACACTATTATCAGAGGAAAACTTGGAGTAACAAGTTTGAATGAAGATATACAAAGATACCAACAAGAATGGAAAAATCATCTGAGGAGAATGGCAAGAAATAGACTTCCAAAATTGGCATTCCAATATACCCCAACTGGACATAGGGACCAAGGAAGACCAAAACATCGGTGGAAAGATCAAGACCATCTTCACTAGGTTTACCGTACAGGCCACATGGCCTAAAACGAATTTGTTCATGATGATGATAAAATTATCAGTAGCTACCTGCTTGTCACGAGACAATATATAAATATTTGCTCAGGTATATTCGTAAGGGGAAAAAATCATACTGTGAATTGTAACCTAATAGGAGAGGAAGAGAGATGATTTTTACAAGAATCAAAATTCTGATAAATTTAACAACTCAAATGAACACGGAAGAAAAAAAAATGTACGATATTTTTTTTTTACTTCAATGGGTGAAAATATGACTAATATTACTATTACTATATTACCATAACATGCTCTGTCACATATAAATGTCTAAATATCCATAAATGACTTAACTAAGTACTTTAATTCAATACGTAAAAAGCATATATATTAGAAGTCCCGGCCACGCGTTGCTGTGGCTAAGGTATATGTTAAAAATATAAATTAAGTTGCTGTCTTTCAGCCAGATTACTTAACACTAATACTTACACACGAAATTAATAATATTGAAAATAAAATAAACACTGAACACACTTAAATTATGAAATAATAAATATTTATATTTCAATTGAAATTCGCGGTTGCAACAAAAAGCACAGCCATCTGTATCTCTCTTTGTTAAATCATAAACTAATTACCTTACCAAATTACCTTACACCGCCATCTGTTAGAATCGTATGGAACTCACAGATAATTACACCGCCATCTGTTAGAATCGTATGGAACTCATAGTTAATTATAACTCTTTGTTAAATAACAAACAAATAATTTGCAATAAAAAATAATGCGACTATAAATTTAGTTGTAAACTACCCTAAGTCTCAAGTTGGATCAAAGTGCTAACAGTGTGAAACATTTTATTAAAATCGGTTCAGTAGTTTAGGATTCTATCGCGGACAAACAACGTGACACGAAATTTTTATATATTAAGATATATATACCAGAGCCGCCCAAACTTATTTGTATCGCGGGCCAAATGGAAGAAACATCAAGGTGGAGCGGGACAAGTCCTATTATAGCTGTTATGGATTATTATTATTATTATTATTATTATTATTGTTTCTAGAAGAGTTAAAATAAACTGTATAATTAAACAAAAGATGAATGGTGAAACTTCAATTGTGAATTTCATGAAAAAATGGTATGGTTATGTAAAAAGATCCCCAAGAAAAATACTAGAATGGGCACCATTTGATAGAAGAAGAAAAAGAAGAAGAAGAAAGGAAGAGGATGGCCAAAATAGCGTGGATTGATGGTGTTTTTAGCAGCATGAGTGGAAAAAGAATTGAACAACGGAGATTGGAATGACAGAGAGATGTGGTGAATGATTAATTGGACGCAGGAAGATATAAAATTCTGTGAAACCTGCTAAAATAAACGAAGCGATTATTATTTATTATTATTATTATTATTATTATTATTATTATTATTATTATTATTATTATTATTATTATCCATATGGTGGGATAAGCATATTTGGAAAGACACAAAAAATATATTGGTAAAACATTGGTGCAAACTGTTGCAATGTATGGAAGTGAGGTATGGACAATCAATAAGTACTACAAGAATAGACTAATAGCTCTAGAAATGGATTATTTACGGAGAAGTGCCAGAAAGTCTAGATTAGAACATGTCACAAATAAGGAAATTAGAAACATAATGGAAGCAGAAGAAAGCATAATTGAAAGAATTGAAGAGAAGGAATTAAAGTGGTTAGGACATGTCTTAAGAATGGAAGATGAGCGATGGCCGAAGCAACTATATGAATGGCATCCGAACAGAAAGAAGAAAAGAGGGAGACCAAGGTTAACATGGAAGGAAAACATGAAGACAGTAATGCAAGCTAGAGGGCTAAGCATCGAAGATGCCCAAGACCGTAGGCTTTGGAGGTTTGGCACGGGAAGGCGGCAGCAGCTGTAAAAACCCGAAGATAGATTATTATTATTATTATTATTATTATTATTATTATTATTATTATTATTATTATTATTATTATTATTATTATTATTATAAGCGTGAGTTGATTTGCTACTTTTTTTTTGTTATGTCATAACATATTTCACAAGTTCTTGTTCCATTACTGATAGACTAATATTATAGGCCTACCATTAGCATATTTTAATTTATTAGAATGCTACAGGTCTATTGGGACCGGATAGAAGGTGATGGAGGGCCGTATGTGACCCGCGGGCCGTACTTTGGGCACCCCTGATATGTACATATGTAAGAAATATACCACTCCTACCAAAAATATATATGCTATATCATAAAAATCTTGTCTCTATCCATAATTGAATACCGTACATTAATGACAAAAGCTGGATTTGTATTCTAAAAATCATGTAGCAAAATGTACTTATTTTTCTCCATCGTAGTTTAATCTCTCACCTTTTAAATTGCATATGGTCCACGTCTCCCAGACTTACAGTGGCAGCAAAATCTTAATAAGCATGCAATACAGCGTTGTGAAAACAATCGAGAATCAAACCAATTTGCTTCTTGGCAAGACTTAAATGATTCATATCTGTTACGCTACATCATTGAAAGTCGGGTCGCCACACTTAGGCAAATAAGGAGATTTCATGTAATTTTAGTAACATTTGTAACATTAACCTAGCTATAATGCTGTGATACTTGTCGAATACCCGGAAACATTATTACCTACTTTCATCATAGGAGTTTAGCATTACGGTAACTTATATAAACACGTAACTAGATATCCATCCATAGTAATTCTGCCCGAAGGCAGGTCTTTCACTGCAATCATAGCATTTTCATGCTATGTTTGCAGGTTTACTAGGGAATTGTGTATGTGTTGTAGCTTCCCGTTGCTTTCCACACCGGTGAAGGATGATAATGATACGGATGATGATGATGATGATGGCCATATGATTTCGGGGACCGTTTGGGCCTTAAAGTTTTCCTGGCATTTGTCTTACAGGTGAGGAAAAACCCCGACAAAAACCTCACCCAGAAAAACTGCCCCGACCGGGGATCGAACCCGGGCCCGCTGCGTGACAAGGCAGCACGCTACCTCGAGACCACAGCGGTGGACGTAACTAGATATAGGGACGAATAAAAGTTGTATGATCGTTTATGTTCGTATAAATATTTTCCATTGACATAGTTTAACCTCTCACCTTGTAGGTACTTTTACATACCTCATGCCACTCGGGCCTTACAATGGCACGACCTGTCGGGAGAGGGATTTTTAACTATGGATCACATTCATTCTTTTTTGACCTCACAAGAACAAAAGAAAAACCCCAATCGCGACAGGCCTAGAAGGCCCTTGGCCTACCAGCCAGCTGCTGGCCTCACATCAACATGTGTTAATCACAGAGGTGGACGATCATCTAGCCAGTGTAGAGGTGACATGTGGTCAGCATGTCGGGTTCCCCAGCCGTTATAGTTGATATTTTCAACCTGGAGTCGCTACTTATTGTAACTACCCAAATTCCTCATGATTCTGGGTGGGCATCGGTCCCATACTGGCCGAAATTCCATGATAAAATGTCTTCCCCATGGGGACTCGAACCAGCGCAAGTCCCGTAGTTTTGCATCAAGGCTTCTTGCCTTAACCACTCAGCTACGGCGCGGGATTACATGAACAAGGAGGACCTCCTCGAATGAGTGATCGGCTCAATATAAGGGCATTTACAAAGGTCGGCAATCACCTAGCCAGCAAAGGTATGATATATGCTCAGCATGTCGAGTCCCTCATCTGTTATAGCTTATTTTCTCAACAATATTAACCCTTAAATTAAAAATGTATCCTATTGGATACATTTATTTCATTTATTTAATATTGTGTTTAGATCAATAGAAAAACAAACTAGTAAAAATTACTTAAATTTATGTCAAATTACGCAATAATGTATAATAATAACAACACAGTTTTACGTTAATGTATTTTCCTTGTGGTCCGGAACATTTAAATAACTGGCACGAGAAAATATTGTGTTGTTGGCCCATACTGTATACGTTATACGTATCAGACCTTCCTACTATCCCCTACATCCATACCGCATCATTCGCCGATGATACCTGTTTCTTTTACCAGACTACCTTCAAATCTCTTCCTAATCGAATCCATGTATTCCAAACCGCTCTCAACCGTATCTATATTTGGTTCCAGTTATGGAACATAAAGATAAACACGACAAAAACCCAGGCGATCCTTTTCACTAAATCAACCAGACGGTCACCCATCCAACTAACCTTGGGAACTCAAAATCTTCGCCTAGAACCTTCAGTGAAGTATCTTGGGGTCCATCTGGACCCCAAGCTTACGTTCAAAATTCATATTCGACATCTACAACATAAAGCAAATGCAGCAATTGCAATTTTATACCCATTTTTCAGGTCGAATACATTGTCACGTAAGATCAAGCTTTTACTGTATAAAAGCGTGATCCGCAGCATGCTACTGTACGGATGTGAGGCCTGGAGCATCCTCGCAAAACAGCATAAACGAAGAATACAAATTATACAGAATAAGTGTTTGAAAATAATTTTTCAAGCACCGCGTTTCACAAGGATGGCAGACCTACACAACGTAGCGCAACTTCCCCATATTGATGCCATGATAACTGAAAATGTAAGCAAGATGCACAAATTTACATCTTTGCATACAAATTTTATGGTACGCAGTATTGGACGCTTGCCCCAGTGGCGTGCTGTACATAGAAACATATTCAACCGATTTACTCCTCATTAAATCCAGCCAGAGATTTGGCGATGTGCTCTCACCTGGAGTAGCGTGGCTCATTCCACAGTGCTGGATTTCCGACTCTCGGCTTGAAAGCAATGTGGTTTCTGATGTCCTGCTTCAGGTCATCACATCCCTATCTCTGTCCAAATTTCATCACCATTTGCACACAAACGCTAGCGTCGCCAAATAGGCTCGGGTTAAGTGAACTACAACCCCGTAATGATAGCCACTATTAACTTAGCTGCCAAAGAGCCCTAGTGGGTTCTAACGTACGCAGCACACTGGGTGAAGCTAGACATCGCCTTATCCAATCCAATCCATTGTGTTGTTGGCAGGGTATAAATCGCTTATTATCATCAACGAAATAACATATATCAAAAGGGCTAAATAGGGACAGAAATCCCTAAAATAGCTGGAATATGGTGTCATAGACAGATTTGATTCCCTTCCTAACTGTCGAGGACGCTTCCAGAGAAATGGATGTTACGTTGACGAGATCTGAAGGAGAGTCAATATTTGGGAAATGATACTACTTCGAATACATAGTCTAGTCTAGTCTAGTATTGACAATTTAAGGGTTAAAGCTATCCAAACTCCTCACGATTCTGGCTGACAATATCCCATAATCATCGAAATTCATTGAGAAAATGTCTTCCCCTAAGGGGACTTAATCATGGCAAGTCACTTCCCTCAAATCATTGGTAATGTTATTCTCACACCTTATTTTTGGCCTACCTTCTGGGCACTTTTCCCTTCTGGTTTTCCTATAAGGAGTTTCCATCCCTATTTTTAATTCTCCATTCGTGCCATATGTCCTGCCCATCGCAAAATACGAGGTTTACCTGTTCTTCTTCATTTGGTTCCCCACAAAGGTTTGTCATGGATTGCCTGAAATGATCCCCCCCCCCCGGATTGCGAATAGAGGACTATTTTATTTCCGGAATGTTTTACCCCAGTGAAACCTAGTCTGCGTTTATTGACAGTAGTATTTTTTCGGTGCAAGATCGTCATTATTTTGACCAAAGTACTTTTTTGCCTAGCTTATCGCATTTTGAACTGTTCGGCTGGGTGACCTCTTCAGCAGGAATGTTACGTTGGCTTGCTTTCGGGGTCATTTAGGTACGCAAACTACTCCATCATGACAAGGTAAAGAACTATCGGAGGGTATTTACTTTAAATCCAACCATAGTAATTCTGCCCGAGGGCTGGTCGTTCACTGTAATGACAGCATTTTCATGCTATGCTTTGCAGCTTTACTATTTTTTGTCCAGCCTAAGAAAGACACTTCAGGGAAATAAATGGGCGGGTAATCCACAAAGCACATGACTGCTGCAGTTACTGCGATTCGTTCATAACCAAAACACAGTTCTGCGGAAGCGAAAAAATAGATCATGTACTTGATTAATATAATTACGTATTTAAAGTTATTTATGTTAACTATAGTTGATCAGAATGCAGTATATACCTACATATTTCTTCGGAGGTCGGAGACTAACTAAAAATTCGCATTTGTTTGAAACTGAACGATTCTTGAGAAGAAGTTGAATGTCAGTTACAAATATGGCGGATGTCGGGTAGTTTATTACACGCTTTATATTAGCTTGACCTGTATCTATGTCACTGAATCTTTTAACGCAATTTTCACCCACTTAAAATCATTGGATCGACTTGAAACTTTGCATACTTGTAAGATACCCGTGACAATATAATAATTTCATATTTTGTTTCTAAAATCATGGCCAGAATCATCAGAAAATCAAAAAAGTGTCTTTGTATCTATGTAACGGAATTTTTGAACACGATTTTTTTTAGATTTAGATTTATTTATTTAGCCTGATGGAGTTAAGGCCATGTGGCCTTCTCTTCCACTCACCCACTTAGAAACATTGGATCGACTTGAAACTTTGTATAAGTATAAAGGATCCGTGACAATATAATAATTTCAAATTTGTTTTCTAAAATCCTGGCCAGAATCATCAGAAAATAAAAAAAAGTGTCTTTGTATCTATGTAACGGAATTTTTGAACACGATTTTCACCCACTTAGAAACATTGGATCGACTTGAAACTTTGTGTACTTGTAAAGGACCCGTGACAATACAATAATTTCATATTTTGTTTCTAGAATCCTGGCCAGAATCATCAGAAAAAAAAATGAAAACTGGTATAATAGGTTGCGGACTTGTCGACTTTTTAGTCAATCGTTGTAAGAGCTCAGTTGGTAGAGCGGTACACTCTAGTGGAATATAATTTCTGTAATCCATAGGTCGCTGGTTCAAATCCGGCTGAGAGGTTTTTTTTAGAAGAGTATTACTTTCAGCTCATACTACAATAGAATCGAATTTAAAGATATTTACATTTTTATCTTATTCTGTAAAATATTAAAACTAAAAACTAAAAAATAAAAATAGTTTTAAAAAACTAAAACACGCTTTATTAGAAAACCGAACTGAAAAAAATGAAAAATAATTTTAATTTCCAACATGCGTGGAGTGCTTTTTATGATTTTTACATTTTCTTCTTAGAGACTTTACTTTTACCAATATATGTTTATTATCAAATATATTAATTGATAAAGAGCACCCCTCGCTTTTGATGGTAAAATTATTTATCCCAAGCATGTTGGAAATTAAAATTATTTTTCATTTTTTTAGTTCGGTTTTCTAATAAAGCGTGTTGTTTTAGTTTTTTAAAACGATTATTTATGTTAACTTAACTCGGTGATAAAATGTGTTATCAAAATTATTAGAAGCAAAAAGGGAAATTGTTAAAGAGTGGTGAAAAACGGTGTTAAATGTATTTTGTAAGTTTATGCAGCATAATCCTGGCACTGTAGTGAACGAATTAACTGCAAAGTATACTGGTGTGTAGGAGAGTAGTGTTGCACATGTTCGTAGGGAATTAAAATAAACTGGTAATATCAAAACGCCCAACAAAAAGAGGAAAAAGCCTAAACCTGTTTTAAGAGTGGTGGACAATTTTGTGAAGTGTACAGTTCATTACAAGGTGCATAGGTTTCTAATTTTATTGCTGTAAATACAGTTATTTTAATTTAAATGTTTGATTTGAATTAATTTTGTTAATATTAACAATTATAACTTAATTCATTTTCGACATACCATTGTAAATGTTAATACCACGTGCAACATTATAAATTAAAACGATTGTTGTGCACTAATTTATCGGTTTGTAACAAACAGCTGACAGAGTTCGCCTTCACTCTTACACGTGCTACGCGGAGTAATACATTCGGAAGGCATGCGTCAAAGTGTGCTTCTTACGTTGGACAGAGAATAGGGAATTATAGATGTTGTAGCTTCCCGTTGCTTTCCATTCTATTTTACTATGAATATATGAGTGAATTGTATTCTTATTTTGACTATACGTGTTACCCAGTAGGCCCTTATCCGAGGAAGCCTTCCATGTCCAGTGTGGTCAGAGAGTGTGTATATGATTTAAAGTTAAAAATCCTCTCCCGACAGATGTTCCTGTAAGGCCACAGAGATGTAGAAGTACCTGCAATGACAGATATTAAGGAAGATAACATTTTTCATAAACTTGATAATGCCTTTAGCTATAATTGATGTGACTAACAGGTCTGACTGTTTGAAGGACATTACAGCCAGTACGGCTTTTTCCAAGTTTTTATTATTGATTTCGTACATCTCAATGATGGATAAATCATGTAATGTATAATTCCCAAATATATGTCTTCTTAATAAAGGAGCCGCCATTTGTAAGATAGAAGCATGGCTTCACAGCATTTGGTGGATGGGAATTACAATGTATATAGAGAAAGATTTGCGTTTAGATCGGTACTTGCTCAGGTAGCTCAGTTGGTAGAGCACTTGGTCTAGAGAACCAAGGGTCCCGGGTTCAAGTCCCGGTCTGAGCGTATAATTTTTCTCTTCAAATATGATTTATCCATCATTGAGATGTACGAAATCAATAATAAAAACTTGGAAAAAGCCGTACTGGCTGTAATGTATAATTCCCAAATATATGTCTTCTTAATAAAGGAGCCGCCATTTGCAAGATAGAAGCATGGCTTCACAGCATTTGGTGGATGGGAATTACAATGTATATAGAGAAAGATTTGCGTTTAGATCGGTACTTGCTCAGGTAGCTCAGTTGGTAGAGCACTTGGTCTAGAGAACCAAGGGTCCCGGGTTCAAGTCCCGGTCTGAGCGTATAATTTTTCTCTTCAAATATCAGATATAATATGAACAGTAAAGTCTCGTAGACTGCGATGGGCAGGACATGTGGCACGAATGGAGGATGAAAGACGTACATGGAAGCTTCTTGTAGGAAAACCAGAAGAAAAACACCCAGTTGGTAGACCAATAATGAGATGGGGGAATAACATTAACTATGATTTGAGTGAGGTGGATTATACAGGGAATGATTGGAAAACATTATCTCAGGATAGGGATGTATGTATAACTTATGTCAGCGCGGCCATGAACCTACGGGTTCGATGGTGTTGTGACTTAGTTAAATTTTTCTTATATTTTCCGGTCGTTAATAATATTGTCTTTAAATTATATTTTTATTGAGTTGCACTAATGGAAGAGAACATTTCATTACAACAACATTGACCAAGGAGGTTTGCAAAATAACAAATTGTACGGATAAAGTTGTTCTTATCGTTCTCGCTGAGCCGTGTAGGATATTGTTAATGAGCAGGAATTTAAGTAATTAGGAACTCTACCCAAACAAACCATTAGGTTTTAGACAGGTTATTAACAGTATTTTCCAATTTTAACATGTTTCTTCTCCTTTTACTACTTGAGAGTTCAGGCATTTCTGTCTATTCCGACTCCAAAAATATCATCGCGGTTGCCAGAGTGATGGAAACAGATGAAATTTCTTTAATTTAACTTCATAAATGTTTACACACAGTTTCCACATTTCCTTTACTGTTTGTCACTACTGGACTATGTACACAAATTCGATTTTATGCTAATAGAGTTTCTTTTTCACAATTTATTTTATAACTCAGTTCTTCGCCTTGCATGGAGCAAAATGGCAACATCTGGCTGGATCCCGTTGTTCAGTATGCACAGGGACTGCGAAAGCAGTCTACGTACACGCTATGTACATACATTTAAATTTCTGCTAATAAAGTCTCTTCTTCACATTTTATTTTATAACTCAGTTCTTCATACAAAACACTTATCGTCGCACTTACACCACTTTGATTCGTCCACAAAACAACTGGATCGTCAATTGACTCGCATCTCCATTAATTTGCGATGATCAGAACCTTTTGGAAGTTAGTCTGGACTCCTCTCGAATAGAAAGTACGAGAGGAAAATTATTCTAGAATCGACGTAGGCCTATCCGAAAACTGATTCCTCCAAATAGCAGGTCAGGACAGGTCGTTTGCAAGCTGCTACTTCTGTTGCCTTAAGAAGACGTGCAGCAACCTGCGAAATTAAAACCATATTGTCAATGGTAGTCCTTGATATTAGCTTTGTACAACGTACCTCTTGTCTATTATTATGTTATAACACACACGCAGATATTACTCGCGCAAGTTAAATCTGCACGGCTAGAGGGGAAGTGTGTTAGCGCTAGTGTCGCCAAACTATTTCTCTATGTAAGGGGGAATGCCTAAATACATGTGAAATATCATTACATGGTTGTCAGATTGGGTCGACGACTGCTGAAGGTTTCAGATCATTTAAAATAACAGTGTTTGTCATCTTTTTATTGCCAGCCTCACAACACAACACAGAGGACGGGAATTGGCAACATATAATGAGGAATGCAATGGAGGGACAGCTCATTTCCCAATAGTTGCCGGATTATTAATTTATTCAACGACTGCTGTAGGGACGGATAATTTAAAAAAAACACAGTATTTACTCGTCTTAAAAATTTCATCTCTGCTGCTTGAAGTCAAATCCAAACTGCCGAGATGAAATTTTTAAAAAGAGTAAATTTGTGTAGAATGGACCAGATAAGAAATGATTATATTCGTGAAGAACTGCAGATCTACTCCATAAAAGAAAATATATCTAATAATAAGAAACAATGGAAAGAACATATAGAAATAATGGAAGAGTGATATTACTAAAGAAAAATCTTACATTATTTTCCTAGAGGTACAAGAGATATTGGACATCCTAGGAAGATATGGTCTTAGATCTATTAGTGAAGAAGGAACAGGCAATCAATGCCTAAACCAGGAAATGAAGAAGAAGTAGTATTTGCCAGAACTCAGACTGCCCACTCAGATAACACAATACAGGGGACAGGAAGTGGCAACATAGTAAAAGAAGAAAGATAATCGACACCACTTTCCTAGTATATTTCCCGCGTGCAGATTTAAGTTGGGCGAGTAATACGTTTTGGTCATGGTCATATTCAATGTTTGCTAGATTTTTTTTTTCTTCCAAAAATCTTTTCATGAAAACAGCCTTAATAAATTCATTCATTCGGATTTTACTAAAAGTAACACAAAAGGGTAAAACAAAAAAGGGGATATGGATAGACAAAAGGGGAAATAGGCTAAAGTTCTCAAAATAGGAAACCAGTAGTAGTAGTAGTAGTAGTAGTAGTAGTAGTAGTAGTAGTAGTAGTAGTAGTAGTAGTAGTAGTAGTAGTAGTACTGAAATGTTCTGAAGCTCTTGATTTGTCATCATTCGCTTGCGGGCTTCCCAATAATATTCAACAATTTGGAATGGTGTTCCAACTATTTTCTGAAGATCCGGGCAGAACATCAAGTGATCCTTGTTCATTATCGTATTTGTGTCCTTGCATACTATGCAGTGTGGAGAGTCTAATAGCTTAATTTTATGTAGATGTGCTGCCAAGCAATCATAACCAGTTTTAAGACGAAATGATGCAACTGCAATTGATCGAGGGCTATTTGGTATTGTATTTGGTTCTAATAATGTCTTCCATATCTTGGTTTTCACATTGGATTTTATTTTTTTCAGCTATATGGGATTTTATTTTCATTTTGGTGTAGAGTTGTACTGATTTGTAAGATAGGTAATTGATCTTACTTTGTTGGGTGAGTGTACCTTTTTTGCAAGCATTCCAGCCATCTCATTACCTTCCACGCCACAATGTGCTGGAATCCATTGTAGAACAACACTTTTGTTTAGATTTTTTTAATATCCTGATGCAATTTTTTGCTTCTATTATTCTACGGCCTTGGATAATCTGGTTATGCGGTAGTGCTATTATGGCTGAGCTAGAGTCAGAAAATATTACAGTATTTTGGAAGGAATTGATATGAAGAAACAATTGTTGAAGGACTGTAGTTCGCAGTCATAAAGTATTGTAGGGCCTATATTTCCCAAGAGAGATGTAAAATGAGAAGAGTTTACACATTTTTCCTGCTCCTGCTTCTCTATTCATTAGCGATCCATCTGTATAGACATGAAGCCACATTTGTTGTGGATATTTAATGTTGATTGTTTCTAACGCTAATTGTTTCATTGTTATTGAGCTTGTAGTTTTTTTTTGTTGATCTCTTCTGACAGGTTTAATGAATAGTTGATGATGTCAAATTCAAGAGGGGGTATTGAAGTTACAAAAGAGAGAACCATAATATTGTAGTAAATTGCTCCCATTCTCAATTATTACAATCAACATTTCACTCATTGGTTTCTTTCATAGAGGTCTAATTTGTCTTACATAGAAAAGGTACGCATCTAAGAAGCCTAATAACAAGTAATATCTAGTGCACGGAAGTTGAGGATCTGAAAAATGCCTATAAAAGACCTTCAAGAAGGCCTAAAGATGTCTTAAAAAGAAATAAAAACTGAAAAAGGACGAAAAAAGTCAACTCAAATTAAATAATAATTTTAGTTCCAAACTGCATTTTTAATAAAGAATATTAAAAAACTACAAAATTCTAGTAAAATGCAACATACATTGCGAACATAAAATTTGATTACTGAAAATGCTTAATATTTCACAGCGGTGCTTTATTTATTACTAGCCTACCCGGCAGACGTTGTCCTGCCCGAACGTTCAATTCTCATGTCATGGACGGACGATAAAAATATGTTACTTTTTTTACCATAAAATTCAGAAATTAGGTAGATATTATTAAATAAGTTCGCAAGAAAACCTCTTACAGCTTTCTGTTGTGGCTCAAGAAGTGTGAATGATGACGTCACATAGTCATGAACATTAGAATTGTACCCTCCTTTGCAGATAAGTTAAGAACCGTCATATAACAATTATATTAGAGTGAAAAAAAAAAAAGATAAATTAATGAGAGTGAGTCAAAACAGTTATTTTTTCCCCCAGCTAGATTTCATTTCTGACCCATACTGACCGACATTCCATAAGAAAAATGTCTTCCGCCGTAGAGACTCGAACCAGCGTAAGTCCCGTAGTTCTGCGCCAAGACTTCTTGCCTTAACCACTCGGCTATGGCACGAGAATCTTGGTATCAATGAAAGACAAAAATGGTTATTGTGAGTTATCCGTAAGAGATAAACATATGCTGTCGCGGACTTTTTTGTAGAGCTTTTTGAGATATTCAATTGTGTACATTAATTTTGTGTATTTCTTATGGTTTAGGCAGCGTAAGCCATTTAAGCGTCCAAAGAGCTACTTTTTTTTCACTTTTCCACTACAAAGGGCGATTTTTAAGGGTGTAGGAGTTGAGTATCACAGCTCTCTTATAGCCTATGTTCATCCCGGGAATCTCCTGAACATTTTGCAAAAAAACCATCACAATCGGATCAACGGTATGACCGCACATAAAGTACGAACAAACAAACAAACAAATATACAAACAAACAAACATTAATTTTTATTTATAAGATATTGACAGGCTGATATCTCTGTCAGTAGGCTGGTAAAAATAACGGGACATTTTATGAGAGCTTCTCGCAGAACAGCAGTGTTCGCAATGTGAAAAGTCTTTGGAAAGTAAAATTAGATAGTGTTTTTTTAAAAATAAGTTGGACTTGAGATTACACTCTGCGGATTCTTGAATCATATCATCATCATCCATGCAAGTATTAGGCCGTGTGGCCTGTTACGGTCTCAAAGAGGAAATTTCCATCCAGCGCTTTTTTGGACGTCCCAGCGATCTTTTGCCTTGGGGGCAGTAACGAAGCATGGCTTTTGGAATTCTATGAGACGGCATTCGTTGAAGATGGGCTTTCCAGTTGTTCCGGTGGTTTTGTATATGGTGAATAATAGGTTCTACATCCAACTCTTCCATAATTTCCTTATTTCTTTTATGGTCCCACTTTGTGTAGCCTGCTGTACAGCGCATAAATCGCATCTCATTTGCTGTTATTCAGCTTTCATCTCTTCTTCGTATTGTCCATGCTTCACTATCATATCTTAATACTGGTCTTGCGAGAACCTTATAAAGCCGTAATCTTGTGTTCTTCTGTACTTTTGAATTAGATAAATGGTATAAATGTAGTCAAAAGAAGGGAAAGTGCCAAAAAAAACCATGAAGACCTAAAATAGGCTAAAAAGGGTCAATAAACAAAAAAAAATAGAAAAAGGCGAAAAGAACAAATAAAACCTACTATTTTCTGACCTACTGTGACAAATATATATAATAATAATAATACTTTATTTATTCTGGTAGAGTTAAGGCCATAAGGCCCTCTCTTCCACTCAACCAGCAATGTTCGCTATATGTATATATATATATATATATATATATATATATATATAAAGAAAGTTTTCTTGGGTTTTCCACGTCTTGGATTCAAGTTCGGTCTCTGGCCACTGATTCCGACGTTTCGGCATGATCCCCATGACATTCCTTGATAATGGCATGTGGGATCATGCCGAAACGTCGGAATCAGTGGCCAGAGACCGAACTTGAATCCAAGGCGTGGAAAACCCAAGAAAACTTTCTTATTCGTACTTATATCCGTAAAAATCTGCAATATAATATATATAAAGTGAGTAAAGTAAAGTGATTCCACGACAGGCCTCGAGAGGCTCTTGGGGTAGTGGGAGGTTAAGGCTCCCACTTTTTCTGGACAATCGGCACTTTATGTCAGCCGGGTTACCAGCCCTGCGTGACGGCCGCCTTTACCCCCAGAATAAGCGTCCGGTACTCATTTCCGTTAGAGGCTGAGTCAACCCCAGGGCCATAATGTCGCCAGAGGGCTTGGGTCAGTTTAAAAATCCTGACCCCCACCGGGACTTGAACCCTCGAATTTCCGGCTTGTAGCGCAGTGCCTTAACCACTATGCTACGGCGTGCCCCCATATAATATATATATATATATATATATATTAAGTTGGTTCTCGTCTTCAGACTTAAAAAAAATAATTTTGCTCAACTTCCGAGCACTACTAATAAGGAACGAAAGGTAACAATAAGAATAAGTTTGTAATGAAATACATTATGAGCGGTCACTTGGATTATATAATTACTCCAGGAAGTGCTATTGTAATTTATTTACAACGTGTACATTGAATTCAATATTATGCTAATTGCATTCAAACTCATTTTATAAATTTTCTCCTCTATTGGTAGCGTGAGAAAAATTATTTAACATACAATGTAAAGGTTATAGAGAGTCACATGAGTTATAATATCGCATTTAAACATTGTGATGCCATACATTTGTAAAAGCAATGCTCAATGAAGGCTTATCGAGGGATCGATTTGGTATAAGTAACTTATGTCCTTAATTCTGCAAGAATAAATAAAGTGTTCCGTTTGTTTTGCATGTTGTTTTAGCCAAGTATTGATATGGGTTATGATTATACTATCTCAACAGTTTACTTTTTGTTTTATGCTTCTATTTTTATTCGGTAGTTTGTCGGCCGCGGTGGACTAGTGATTATGCTCCTTCCCTTTGGTCCCGAGAATCGCGGGTCAGATTTTCAGGCTCGTAAAATATCCTTAAGCCTGAATTTATCGATCTCAAACATCCTAGTAATACTTTAGTTACTTGCTAGATGTCTCATTGAGTCGGTGTGTTGACCGCATGCCACTCATGACATCTATGGACAAATAAGGTAACTAAAACTAATTTGGTGTATTAATTCCTAACAAAAGAGAGGCTATGGTTCAACATTGGGCTACGCAGCTATAGATAGATAGATAGTTTCATCATGATCATTCCTCCTGCGTTGAGGCTCTATTCTTTTTTCCATATATTTTTATTCAGGTGATTCCATTAGACCTATAGCAGCTGCTTTATTCCTCAAGATTTGTCTATTCTCTAATAAAAAAAGCATATATATATAAAGAAAGGTAAAGTGATGCCACTACAGGACTCAGGAGGCGGTAGTAGGAGGTTAAGGCTCCCATTTTTTCTAGACAATCGGCACTTGATGTCAGCCGAATTGTCAGCCCTGCGTGACGGCTGCCTTTACCCCCAGAACAAGCGTTTGATACTCATTTCCGTTAGAGGCTGAGTCGACCCCAGGGCCATATTGCCGCCAGAAGGTTTGAGTCAGTTTAAAAATCCTCGAACCTTCGACCTTCCGGCTTGTAGCGCAGTGCCTTAACCACTACGCTACGGCGTGTCCCAACAATTGATTATACCAAAAAAAAAAGAAGAAGAAAAAAGAAACCACTGTTTGCACTTTCTTAAACGAATTGTTTTCCAGGAAATGACGTTCCAGAAAAATGTAATTGACATATTTAAAATAGGACATCAGAAATGAATTAATACCTATAACATTGGTTATAAATTTCTCCACTAGGGTGCATTCTTACAACATTGCGATCCTTTGGCAATAAATAAAATGATCTGGTTGCAGTGATGAACAAAAGAAGCAAATGAAGCGTATCAATCGTTTCTCACTTGTTTTCAAACATCGCCGTTTACATTAAATATATAAATATTTTAAAATAACTATAGTTAAATAATGATTTGTGAGTAAACAGCTTAATTTTATTCGTTAAATAGTCCTAACAAATGCCACTGTTGATTTTCAAATTTTCTAGATAAATTCGGAAATCACTCGTGGCATTACTTATGATAAAGCGTTATAATGGCAATATCGCATTGCTTTTGTTTGTAAAAGACGTTCTAGGATTTCATATATTCTGAGAAATTTATTTAAAAGTGTGCTAAAGATTATATTAAAAAAAGTAAAAGGATGTACAAGACTTGATAGAATAAGAAATGAGGATATAAGAGAAGAATTGAAAGTACAGCCTTTATTGGATAAAGTCACGAATTACAGACAGAAATGGATTGATCACATGGATGGAATGAGCAAGGAGAGATATCCATTGTTAGCCAGAAATTATCAAGCAAGAGGAAGGCGTGATGTTGGAAGACCTAGAAGACGTTGGGCTGATGCATTATGAAGTCGGAACGGGCAATTGCCTAATCCCTGGAGTGATGATGATGATGATGATTGAATATTTTCAAAGTAGGGTCTGTTATTGAATTTGGTTTATTATGGGGAAACATGGAAAAAAAAAAAAATTCTTACAAAAGAAAGCGCTGCAAATAATAATAAATTTACCTTTATGTGGGCTCTTATTTAAAAAATGACATCTTCATTGTAGATATTAGAGGCAATGAAAATAATATACAGGATCTATCAGTTAGAAATGATAAACATCCACATTTTAAATGACAGCAGAATATTTCTGACATTCCTAAATGTAATTACTAAAAACCATGAAACATTTCTTAATAACAGGTGTTAAAATTTCAAATAAATTTCCCAGTGATGTTTTTAAATTGAGTAAACATGTTTTCAAGAAGTTATATCTGGTTAGCCGATAGAACAAACATTTTACAATCTAATATATAAAAATTAATGTTTGTTTGTTTGTTTGTTTGTTCGTACTTTATGCACGGCCATACCGTTGATCCGATTGTGATGGGGCTTTTTGCAAAATGTTCAGGAGATTCCCGGGATGAACAAAGGCTATAAGAGAGTTGTAATACTCAACTCCTGCACCCTTAAAAATCGCCCTTTATAGTGGAAAAGTGAAAAAAGTAGCTCTTAGGACGCTTAAATGGCTTACGCTTAACTCACAATAACCATTTTTGTCTTTCATTAATGCCAAGAAGATCGAGACAGGTACGTAGATTCATGTGTAAGCATAGCAGAACATAACAGGTATTCTTTTACGGATAACTCACAATAACGAATTTTGTCTTTTAGCTCATTTATGCCAATAAGTAGATTCCCGGGAAACACCGGGTAATCAGCACGGGGAATCTTAAAAAATTACGATATATATTTATAATTATCTTTCATTTTACTTATTCAACTAATCATGAGAAGTACATTGATTTTTGTCTTTCAGCTCATTTATGCCAAGAAGATCGGAATGAGTAGATTCCTGGACAACACCGGGTAAACAGCACGAGGCATCTAAAAATAATTACGATATAATTTTTTTCCTTTTACTTATTTAACTAAACATTAAATACAGTAATTTATTTCATTTATGTCATGAAGATTGGGACAAGTAGATTCCCGGGCAATGCTGCGTAATCAGCACGGGGTATCTAAAAATATAAATTTATAATTATTTTTCCTTCCACTTATTGAACGAAACATAAAAGCATATTAACTTTCATTTATTTAGGCGTAGCAGCGCACGCCGGGTATTAGCTGGTATAAATTATTTTCTTTCCAAGAATATGTATAGTCTAATATCTTATTTAATCTGAAGACAATAAGATCGTAAGGCTATTCTTACATTTCACCAAGGTTATATTATACATATTGCTTTACATCGTATTCTAATAATCTCTCCAGATTTATAGGCTATTTTATAAGAAGAATGGGTGCTAGTCCCTCAAAATTCTACAATATTGATACAATTTTAATCTGTATTCATAACATGTCACCTGTTATTTTGTTTTTATTCCTACTGGATTATTAATACGCTATATTGAGCACAAATTTCTAGTTTTCTCTCTTTATGCGCGATTTAATAGATTAAAATCACGTGTTTTGTATTTTTATATTTAGTATGTTTTTTATATTTAATATGTTAAATTATTTCAATTATTTAGAAGTCTCTTTAGGCAACACAGGACAAAATATATTGATAGAAATATACGTTCATTCCAACATATTTGTGATACAATTAGGAGGACTTAGCAAAGAAAGCCCTAGAGAAATCCTTCTCAAATTTTATATACATATAGTAGTTTTAGCTGCACCTGTCCTGCTGTTTCCCTGGAATTTTTGACTGAAATTTTTTTAAGAGTTCATTTAATAGGCTTGGAATGTATTCATTAAAAATAGATTGTTTTAAATTCAATGTGGAGGATATTCTGATGCATTCGAAAATTCAAAAAAATGCACAAAATTTTCGAAAAATGGCTTTAAAAATCGAAAATTTTGTGCAAGTACAATAAGTTATATATATATCATCACCAACCGGTATAATGCAGCTGCCGCCGTCTTCCGGAAACCAAACGCCATTCCTCTCTGTCCATCCATTGATCTTCCTCCAATCCTCTGATATTCATAGCTGTTTGTACTCCTTCTATCAAAATTTTCTTCGGTCTTCCTCTCTTCCTCCTTTCTATTAGGATCCATTCCATAACAATTTTAGCAATCTTTGATCTGGCATTCTTTTGACATGGCCATACCACTGTAATATTTTCTTTTCTATAATGTCTATGATGTCTGGCTCCTCTTGTACAGCCATAATGTTCCTTATTTCTTTATTTCTTATTCTATCCATTCTAGATTTTCCAGCTGATTTTAAAACATCCATTTCTGTACTTTATATATATATATATATATATATATATATATATATATATGTATATATATATATATATATATATATAACGTATTAATGTAGAAAGAGCAGTATTTATTAATGTATAAGACCCATTAAAACATGCTAAGGAGATTGGAAACGGCAAAAATTATTTTTTTCCGGCATGAAGAAGAAAAGTGAAGATATCCGAGAATTACAAATAGTGTAATGTCGAAAATAGAAGAATGTAAAAGAAAATTATTTGAACATGTCAGTTGAATGAACGAAGAAAGGCTGGCTCATAAAATGTTACATTATAACCTACAAGGTCGCAGTGGCCGAGGACGACCAGCTGAAGGATGATTCCAATAATTAGGCCTGTAGAAGCTGGAATAGATCATAATTGGTCTAAACCATGATGGTTGATAATGATGACTATTTAACTCATGTTCCAAATGATAGTCAATGGCCAATCACGTTTCAGTGAATTTTGTTTTACAACCAATGATAGTCGTGTTTCACCTCGCTCTTTATCGATTTCTCTTTATCAGCTTTATTTTTTACACGGTTTATATTAGCTTGACCTGTAACTATCTATGTAACGGAATCTTTCAACATGATTTTCACCCACTTAAAAACTTTGGATCGACTTGAAACCTTGTATAGCCCTACTTGTAAATGACCAATGACAATACAATAATTTCATAATTTTTTCTAAGATCCTGGCCAGGATCATCAGGACATACAAAAAAATAAAAACCGGTATAATAGGTGCGGACGTATCGACGTTTTAGTTTATCGTTGTGGTAGCTCGGTAGGTGGAGTGGTGGACTGTAGTGGTATATAATTTCAGTAATCCGTAGGTCGCTGGTTCAAATCCGACCCGGGTGATTTTTTTTAGAAGAATTTTACTTTTAGCTCATACTACAATAGTATCGAATTTAAAGATATTTACATTTTTAGGAAACCAAACTAAAAAATAAAAATAAATAATAGTTTTAAAAAACTAAAACAACACGCTTTATTAGAAGACCGAACTAAAAAATGAAAAATAATTTTAATTTCCAACACGCTTGGGATAAAATTAAAGTGGTCAACAAAAAATCATCTCCAACACATTTAGAATAAAACAAGAGTTATCTACAAAAAAAATTACCATAAAACATGTGGTACTCTATATCAATTAATACGAGTATATTTGATAATAAACAGACATTGATAAAAGTAAAGTCTTTAAGAAGAAAACGTAAAAACCATAAAAGCGCCCCACGCTTTTGATGGTAAAATTATTTTTTTTGTAGATAATTCTAGTTTTATTCTAGATGTGTTGGAGATGATTTTTTTGTTGACCACTTTAATTTTATCCCAAGCGTGTTGGAAATTAAAATTATTTTTCATTTTTTAGTTCGGTTTTCTAATAAAGCGCATTGTTTTAGTTTTTTTTAATTACTTTTTTTAATAGCTCAAAGCATTATTTTTCTCCGACAAACAATTGAATATAGCAAATAATGAACAGATTCCTTGATTTTACTGAGTTGTTTACTAAAAACATAAATTAATAACCTATAATGTTGATTATAATAAGAAGAAAAATTCGCCCTAATGGGCATTGATTGTACTTTAGTCTTTGCTGTAGTCATTCAGCGATTTCGTGTTTCTTGGGCATTTCGGTATATCATATCGGTCGCACTATCCGCCACACAATTTCACACGCACTTCTCACTAGATTTGTGATATTTCTTGATTCTACATATCTTATGATGAAAGCCGTGAATCGCATATCGTGTTATAACATGTCTTAGATCTTTGGTTGTTGATTATAATATTCAGTTTGATGTGTTTCATTATTTCTCCACTAGGGTGCATTCTTACAATATTGCTATCCTACTTGGCAATGAATAATATGATCCAGTTGCAGTGAATATACATAACCTCACATTTCTAATTTGTTTTCAAACATCGCCGTTTACATTAAATATATAAATATTTTAAAATAACTATATTTAAATATAAAAATATAAGAAAGAAGGAGGCAGAAAAATACATCAGATGATAGACAATATTAAAATAAATGGTTTGTATGCAGATACAAAAAGGAGAGCTGAGTTAAGGAAAAAGTGGAGAATGCGGAGTTTGCAGTTTTTGCTCTTGGGCAGGACACTATGAATGAAAATATTTAAATAATGATTTGTGAGTAAACAGTTTAATTTTAATCGTTAAATAGTCCTAACAATTGCCACTCTTGATTTCCAAATCCTCTAGTGTCCTTGTGTAAATCACTCGTGGCATTACTTATGGTAAATTGTTTCGCTTTTAGTTTATACTATCGTCACATAATATATTGTGGTAAAATATAAACAGGAGGAATGCAATACCTTATATAAGATACGAGCTCTCACTCCTGTTTAATAAGTATTGTTTTTAAAGTAAGCTATGTCGTTTAATGTACTTACAAAGTTTCACTGTTTTGCTATGAAACAAGTAGATATACTCTTTTATCGTGACCAACAAAATCTTAAATCAGAATTTTTCGACTATTTTGATAATTTTAGTAAAACAATATTTATAGCCGGAAAATGAAAGTTAATTTCCCTCGCGATTTTCTCTTCACAAAACAGCCCTTTTCGCAGCGTCATCTTACTATAAAAATATTCTTGTTTTGACTGAGTTCAGAAGGAGGTTAAGTGAAATGTCTATTTCCTACATCTATAAGCTTACTTACTCATTGGCACTATCGAACCCGTAGGTCCATCTAGAGACAATAATTGCAAACATAAATGAGATGCAGAAATTTTAAACTAAAAATATTCTTTCAGTTATACTGTGTGGGTCCACCGCTGTGGTCTCGAGGTAGCGTGCTGCCTTGTCACTCAGCGTGCCCGGGTTCGATCCCCGGTCGGGACAGTTTTTCTGGGTGAGGTTTTTATCGGGGTTTTTCCTCACCTGTAAGAAAAATGCCAGGAAAGCTTTAAGGCCCAAACGGTCCCCGAAATCATATGGTCATCATCATCATAATCATCATCAAGTATCTCTCACAGGGGTGGAAAGCACCGCGGAAGCATACCACACCTACAATTCCCTAAGTAAAGCTGCAAAGCACTAGTATGAAAATGCTATGATTGCAGTGAACGACCTGGCCCTCGGGGCAGGAATTACAATGGATGGATATTCTGTGGATGCGAAATATTGATATCGTACTTTGAGGGGAGGAGAGAAAGGTTCTCCCGCGCCGGAGCCGAGAGGTTAATGGAGGAAGCCTTGGCGCAGAGCTACGGGGCTTGAGCTGGTTCGATGGTCTAAATGGGGGAAGAAATTTTCTAAGGGCATTTCGGCCAGTATGGGACCGGTGCCCACCCATCATCGTGAGGCAATTGGGTAGCTACAATAAGTAGCGGGCTCCAGGTTGTAGAAACCAGCTATAACGGCTGGGGGACTCGACATGCTAACCACATGTCACCCCTACACTGGCTGTTGATCATCTACCTCTGTGATTGACACATGTGGATGTGAAGGGCCAGCACCCGGCTGGTAAAAGGGCAACCGCTGAAAAAGTGGAAAGACCCTCAATCGGAAAATCGGAGAAAAGGTTACGAATGATTGATAATAGGTTATTAGGAGTGTTTTTGGGCCCAAGAGAGACGAACAGGCAGGTGAAAAGAGAAAATTACATAACAGTTACGTATTTTTTAAGGGAAACCAGATATAAGGAGAACAGTTTACATCTTATAGACTGTGATGAGTAGGGACATTTGGCACGAATGGGGAATGAAAGAAGGGTATGGAAAGCTCTTGTAGGATAGCCAGAGGGAAAGCGCCCAGAAAGTAAGCCAAGAATTAGATAGGGGAGAATAATTGTAACCTTGATTAGAGAGAAGTGAACTTTATTTTTATTTTTTTTTATTTAAGAGTCCCACCATCCACCCCCTCGGGCTTAATGCCCATATCCCCAGGTCTGCTCTTGTCCCTATTTATTATCTAGCGTTATTTCTTTATTTAATTCATTGTACTTTTACAGAGTGCGGCTAGTTGAAACTTAATCTAAGGTGTTTACAGTTATATTACATTATGGTTTCTTAATCTAATTTTGTTTCTTATACATTGTAATGATAATATACATAAAATGGAAGTATTAATCTTATATCTACTTAACCTAAACTTAATATTACAATTTATCAAGTATACATATTGATATATTCTAAGTTCTAATTCTACTTATTCTATCGTTGATTTCCTCGTCTTCTCTTCTCTTCTTCAGCTCGTGTGCACAGAGCTTTTTGGGTATACTCCGCGATCAACTTGTAGGTATCTTTCTGCATCCAGAACCGCAAAGGAGGAGGCCTGGCCTCGTTGTTGAAGTGCACGGCTTTTTCTAGTTGTCTTCTGATAGCCGTGTGCTTGGCACGTGGTGCACGTCGTCTTCCTCTGCGATCTGACAGTTGCATAGAGGGGAGTCGACAAGTCCTCTCTCGTGCTGTTTGCCTCTAAAATGTCCATGTCCTGAGAAGTGAACTATGCAGGAATTGATTGGAAAACATAACTCGGGATAAGAATGCACGGAGAGCATATGTCCTCGCTCCTATGAACTTCCGTGTTGGCGCCAGTGAGTTAGTGACTTGATAATTTATATAAACCTATATACTGTAATATGAATGTCCTAAAATGTAATTAGTAATAGTTCAAAACATATTTTGCCTCTATGTCTGTATACAGTATATTTGAGTTTTTAAAAATGTATCAAGTCACGACTACAAGTAAGTCTCTGTCCTAGTGATTTAAGGGTCGCATGTTTGGACGCATTAGACAGTAAAATGCCTTCTCTGCTGAGCAAGTTGTATGCTAATACGATTTTGCTTACTCAGAAATCTGTTCATGCGATAATAATTGGTTAAATTTGTAAGCTACCTGCGGAGGTAGCTTAAATGAGCAACTCAAATTAAAATCCCGAAGGGAACCGATGGTAATCGATGTACTTTGCTGCTTTATGCAACATTTATCCAAGATGTCGGACCTTGAAGACTTCGATCATGTTTTCGGTATACACGGAGAAGAGGAATTTGATAGAGTATACCAAATAATTCAACTGGAAGAACAGGAGAATCGGCGTAATATTGCGTGTCGCAGACGTGTTTGTATACGGTATTATTTGCGGGATGCAAGCATAAATGTATTCCTTTATAGCAGACGAAAATAACGGAAGTGGTTTTATCGCTGAGAATTCTGGGTAATTCGTTGCCAATATTACGAAAACGTCGACTCTCATGCATGACCGATAAGTCGGCCGTTAATTCGTTCTCAGCAATTGCTCACGGTGAATCAGCTCACTAGTGATTGGAAGTAATCTGAGTAGAGAGTAATGTTCTAACATACGACCCTTAGTGGTTAGCGTACTCGCCTCTGGTTTCAAGATTCGTGGGTTCAAACTGGTCGAGGCCGATATATTTTTTCGAAGTGTAAAAAACATGAATATGGCTTCTTTTGAAAGGTATGTAAAGCCGTGGGTCCCTTTTCGTAGATATACTGCACATAAAAGAATCTAAATCCTGAAATGAGAGACTGGTGAGCAAAGTGTGCCGATCCTTTGACGCTCATCTTTCATTGGCGACGCTAAAGACCATAGTTGTTAAAGAGCGTGCCTAATCTTAATATATACAAATTTCGTGTCACGTTGTTTGTCCGCGATGGAATCCTAAACTACTGAACCGATTTTAATAAAATTTTGCACACTGTGTGCAGTTGGATCCAACTTGAGACTTAGGGTAGTTTTATTGCAAATTATTTGTTTATTATTTAACAAAGAGTTATAATTATCTGTGAGTTCCATACGATTCTAACAGATGGAGGTGTAAGGTAATTTGGTAAGGTAATTGGTTTATTATTTAACAAAGAGAGATCCAGATGGCTGTGCTTTTTGTTGCAACCGCGAATTTCAATTGAATTACAAATATTGATTATTTCATAATTTAAGTGTGTTCAGTATTTATTTTATTTTCAATATTATTAATTTCGTGTGTAAGTATTAGTTTTAAGTAATCTGGCTGAAATACAGCAACTTAATTAAAAATTTTAACGTATACCTTAGCCACAGCAACGCGTGGCCGGGACTTCTAGTTACTGTATAATTTAATTTAATACAGAGACATTGACATAAATATCATTGGACTTACAATGACAAAATTACATGAAAGAAAATATATAGAAAAAAAATAGTTATAGCACGAACTTGGGTGGTTCATTCCTTCATCTTTCCTCTTGCCTCCCAATACTTGTTGACTAAAGTTTTACTTCTCAAAGCAGGGCTGACAGGTGTTGAGATGAATTTCATGTATTTTGTGTTACACGTCGACGGAAGTTCTTCTAAAGTTAACTTGGTCGTAATTGAATTTTATGCCCTTGTTTTATCCATTTCTGAATGATTTTCATTTGACTACCTTGCAATGTTGTAATTATATCTCCCTGTATTGCGATATATCATTGTTGGATGGTGATGTTTTAGTTTATTATAGTGGATATATATATATTTTTTTTCGCAAATGCCCCTGGTTGTCTTTCGACATTCCTGGTGTTCTCTCCTGGCATGGCGTACTTGTAACCCACTTCTGAGGTTGGGGCGCCTGGAAGGCGGGGTTACATTGCCCCGATGATATGATGGGTGATGATGATAGTGGTGAGCCAGGAGAGTACCTAATCCTAAACTTAATCTAAGATGAATATGAATGATGATGATTGCGATGGCCATATGATTTCGGGGATCGTTTGGGCCTTAAAGTTTTCCCGACATTTGTCTTACAGGTGAGGAAAAACCCCGATAAGAACCTCACCCAGAAAAGCTGTCCCGACCGTGGATCGAACCCGGGCCCGTTGGGTGACAAGGCAGCACGCTACCTCGAGACCACAGCGGTGGACACTATTGCTAGGAAATCACACATTATGACTATGTTTGTGAATGATGCTTTTTGGTGCAATAGTTGTTGAATTACTATATAATATTACCTATAGTCTAGCCACTGGATATCCGGCTCTGACATTCTCACGACAGTGTTACCAATATGGATATTCAGTGGGAGGGGCCGCTTTATGAATGCGGTTAGCAGAAATACAGCTGACATCTCAGCAATTTCAGACCTTACCAGCGCGCTATAGCGGCGTCAAGAACAGTGATTAGTTGTGGCAGACGTTCACTCCGACATGAACTATTCCCTTATTGACAGTAGACGGCGAGTTTCCCTCTTTATCCCTCGTATAACCTAAACGTTAGAGTTGGAGATCCAGAGGCTGGACTTTACATCTCGCAGAACTAAAATTGATATATAAACGGAGGGCACACTTTACTTGACGAAATTTACTACACTTTCAAAGATAAAATAAAAAAAATTGAAAATAGAATTTTTTTTCGAAAGATGGCTAATTTTCACCAATTTCCTCCCTTAAATTTATTCAAGAATAAGCCATTAACTTCAGACTCAGGCATCAAATCCTACCCGCTTTTTCCTGTCTTCATCAAATTTATCTGCCTTCGGTATATCGAAAATGTATTTTTTTGCGCAATGGTGCGTTTTGTCGCACTTACAGTAATGATGACCATGATTGAAAGTTCAATTTCCTAAATGTCGGGGTTGCCAACCTATAAATGACTATACACATTAACTACCTAGTACGGGAAGTAAAACCACTGCCCTTTATGTTTATGCTACATACAATGTATATACAAAAATATATCCAAAAGGTAGTGTTAATATACATTATACGAAACAAATCACTGCATTTTGAATGAACTGAACTTTATTTGAAACAATATAAAACAATAAATTCTTACTTGCCGCCATTTATCCCTGATTGGTGTCACAGCCTGCTGTAGTCTCAACTAAATTATTTTTGGCATTTACCGCATAAACATTGGTCAGACAGTTAACGGAGTCAGTTTTTTTATATTAGACGCAAAATGTTTCCAACAAAGATATTATTTTACTATTATATATTATTTTGAAAACACCGTCGTGCATAAAAATAATGTATACAAAGCATGTTGTGAAGTGTTTTGCATTAATATAGGAAATTAAAAACTTTTTTATCGCTCGGTTTTTAATAATTTCTTCGCTTCCCAACCTCGCATTGTAATATTCTAATGTTAAATGCTTAAAATTAAAATAAGAACAGAGAACATTGGATCTTGAATTTTTATGAGATGATTGTAACCTTGAGTTAACCAAATTAGTTATCCTTCAATACAGAGGTCGTCATCCTCTGCACTCTCGCGTGTTTATTTTTTCCCAAGAGGAAAGGGTAAGTTCTCGTTGTGTATTATTTATTGAAAAAATTTTACATTTGGACTTAAATTGACATCATTCAAAACTTTTTTTTTTCTCTTTAGTAATATATATTTTTAAATCTTTAGGCATCTTTCATTAATATATTCATAATCTAATATGTTTTTACTGTATTTCTTTTTTACAAACATTGATACTCCTGCTTTAGCTCTTTTGGATTTATTTACACCTGACCAAAAATATATGTAATTTCCTAAATATGAATTTCCTGATCCTTTCTTTTTTGTTTCTGTCACTGCTGCAATATCTACATTGTTCTGAAATAATTCTCCTGCCACTTCATTAACTTTGTTTCTTATTCCTATATTCAATATCTGTTTTCGTTGTTTTTGTCTTCTGTCCGGCTTTGACTGATTTGGTCTTTTAGCATTTTGTGATTTCTTGTAATGTGTGGGGAGCTGGCCCACAGCATAAACCCCCAACCTGGAGGACCAGGGACACTTCTGTGTGGTATGGACAATCAATAAGTACTACAAGAATAGACTAATAGCTCTAGAAATGGATTGTTTACGCAGAAGTGCCAGAAAGTCTAAATTAGAACATGTTACAAATAAGGAAATTAGAAATATAATGGAAGCAGAAGAAGGCATAATTGAAATACTTGAGGAGAAGGAATTAAAAATGGTTAGGACATGTTTTAAGAATGGAAGATGAGCGATGGCCGAAGCAACTATATCGGTATGTTGACCGCATGTCATTCATACCGTAGTATTTTGTGAACACATTCAGTGTTTCTCACATTTGGTAAAGTAATACTGTCCTAAAAATATTTTCAGTAGAATTTGTTGAGAAGGTGGAATTGGCAAGTACTCGAACATCCACCAAATTCACTAGACATAACTTATTCTCAAAGATCAAAGAACCTCAACGAGGCACAAGATTTCAATCAAGAGTTGATATCCAGAAAGCTCTAGATCGATCAGATGGGAGAGATATTCAGAAATGGTGCTGCAGATGAAGTTTTCAGTATTTATTTTTGTGTTGTTATAGCAGTGTTGCCATTACTTATGGAATGCCCTAGTATATATACGCGATGTATTTTGGTGAGTTGTGCGCACGGCCGCGAAAATTTCTGAATCGGTAAAATCATTTTTTAATAGGTGGGGCGCGAGTCGTTTCAGCAAATTGTATCAGCGCCTATATAACCGCTCTACCGATCTTCATGAACATTTGTACATACAGGTTTTCGAGATATGGCGAGTGTTTAACCGCTATCCATTAGGCTCTAAAACCATTAAGTATAGGAGTTCACTTGAAACGAAAATTTAAAAATCGTTTTAGCGTCACAAATTTTTATGTTTCACAACGAAAATCAGCATATGCTATTAAAATAAAGAGACGTAGGTATTATAGGGAATCAGAGAAATCCGACCATTAGAAATAGGAGTTTACTTGAAGTCCAACATTAAAAATTAACTCTAGCAACCTCCATATTTGTTAATTACCCTTAACTTAACAATGCATTATATAAGTTAGATTAGTTTAATTAATTTAAACCGCTCAACAGATCCTTACGAACATTCTTTATACTTATTCAACTAATTTTTTTTATCTAATGCCACCAGGTTGTCTTTTATGTAATTTCTGGCTTTCTCTCCTAGCATTGGCAGAATTGTAATCTATTTCTTAGCTTGGGACACCTGGAAGGCGGAGTTTCGTTACTCTGATGATATGATGGGCGATAAATTGTAATGAAGCACCAGGAGAGTTCTTAACCCAAACTTCACCTAAATTCCAGACTATGGGCAACAACAGGAATAATTCCCTGTAAGAAAAACATTCTATGGTTTGGCCGGGAATCGAACCCGAGATCTCATGAACAGTAGTCAGGAACGCTCATGAGGCCAGCCACCCAACTAAAAATAAAAACACATATTTAATTTATTTAGGTGTAGAAGCGCACGCAGGGCTGTTAGCTTATAATTTAATAATTTTGTAATTTAAGACATACGAATGTAAATAAATGATAAACAATAGAGAATTTCAGTAATTATGAAGAATTAATGAGATGATCTGCAAAAAAAATGATTAACAATAATAATAATAATATACAATTATTTAAGGAAAATGATACCACAACGCTTATGGTTCTCTGTGCAAATGTTGTTGGTGTAGTTTGGAGGGGGGAACTATCGTAGTACAGGTTTTGTAACATAGATGTCATACCTATCATTAATTATCGCCAATAGTGTAACAGCGTGTTTATAATAAATAAAATATGCATATATTATTTTTTATGTGAAATTTGTAATCCTTAACGTATTATCTTAATAGAGTGAGGAAATGGCTAGAATTTGTTATCACATAATTTAATAAAGGGACATTTACAAGTATTACGCCAGACGTTATTCTTGGTTGCCATGTTGTAGTCCATACTCAGGTATTATTAGGCCGGGATTTTCTTCGAACAGTGCATACAATTGGACAATTTTTGGGTTCGATTTGGGGTTTACACACCCTCAAATCGATATATAACTTAACAAACATAGAAAAATTAGAACTCGTTTTGTTTCGATTCGTGTGCGCAATTTGAAACAGATCGTTCATCTAGGATGCTTAAAGTCGAGATAGCTATGTCTTTCCTTTTGCCAAGTAAATGGCAGGTTAACAACGAGATTCGCATTCGAGAAGATTTCTAAAATAGTTAGAAATCCACCCACCAAGTTCAAACTCCGGTACCGACCAGTTTTACTGAGCTTTCTTCTCTCTGATGTTCTTTGACCGTTCAGGCAAATGATAGGTCGGAAAATCAATATATAGGATACAATAGACAATATATGACCCTACACCTGACTCACCGTGAGCAATTGCTGAGATCGAATTAACGGCCGACTTACTGGTCATGCATGAAAGTCGACGTTTTCGTAATATCCGCAACGAATTACCCAGAATTCTCAGCGATAAAACCACTTCCGTTATTTACGTCTGCTATTGAGGAACGCATTTACGCTTGCGTCCCACAAATAATACCGTATACAACGACGTCTGCGTCGCGCAATATTACGCCGATTCTCCTGTTCTTCCAGTTGAATTCTTTGGTAGAATTTATCACATTCCTCTTCTCCGCGTACTTATACCGAAAACATGATCGAAGTCTTCAAGGTCCTACATCTTGGATAAAGCTGCAAAGGTTTCAAACTACATCGGTTACCATCGGTTCCCTTCGGGATTCTCACGATAAGTTTCTATCTTGAGCTATGATCTTAAGTTACCTCGTCAGGTAGCTTACAATTATTATCGCATGAATAGATTTCTGAGTAAGCAAAATGTATTAGGATAAAACTTTCTCAGCAGAGAACGCCTTTTACGGTCTAATGCGTTTATAAATTCGACCCTAAAATATTTTCTCGTCCCTTAAATTAAATAACAGTTTTATATATTTTTAGTTCAACAGTTTAACTTTTTTTTTTCTTGAGAACTTGGGATAACAAAAAGAAAACTGAATGCGGTAAGCAAAACAATATTACCATACCAGTGTTGAAGTTTTTCAACTCAACTCACTGGCACTCTCGAACCCGTAGGTTCATGGCCGCGCGGACATAAGCTCTCCATAAATACCTATCCTGAGCTAATGTTTTCCAATCATCCCCTGTATAATCTACTTCCCTCAAATCATAGTTAATGAATTCTCCCACCTCATTCTTGTTCTACCAACTGGGCGTTTTCCTTCTGGTTTTCCTACAAGATGCTTCCATGCACGTCTTTCATTCCCCATTCGTGCCACATGTCCTGTCCATCGCAGTCTACGAGACTTAACAGTTCTTATTATAACTGGCTTCCTATAAAGACCATTTAGTTGACTGTTATGTAGTCTTCTTCATTCACCTGTCTGTTCATCTCTCTTTGGTCCAAAAATTTTCCTAAGAACTTTATTCTCAAATACTCGTAATCTCCTTTCCTCCCTTAAAGTAAGAGTTTCGAGTGTTGAAATTTTTACTATCAATAATATAAATTTATTGGTAGAGCCTCAACTTTTCCCTCTCTTAATTTTCTTTCTTTACCCAAGAATATAGGCCTGCATATTGTATCTTCATACTCGACATTCTCCCCCCCCCCAAGAGAACTTGACACGCCAAACTTACACAATCGTCTGCGACTATAAAGGAGACGTGGCAACGAGTATTGATTGATTAGAAAGGTTTGTCTGGGGAGTTGAAAGATCCTTTCTTCACAACCTGTAGTCATACATGATTAACTTGCCAATATAATTTAAATAGTATTTTTAATTTCAGTTTTTGAAAATTTATATAAATATTCTCTCTCTCTCTCTCTCTCTCTCTCTCTCTCTCTCTCTCTCTCTCTCTCTTTCTCTTTATTCCTTAAATTGGCAATGTATCCTATAAGATACATTTATTTCATTTATTCAATATTGTTTAAAACAATAGAAACAATTAGTATAAATTACTTAAATTTGTATCCTAGAGATAAAATACTTATTATTAAACCTAACTGTCTTAAAGTAGAAAGAGCAATAATTCTCTTTAAATCATATTCAAAATTTGCACCAAGACCGGCTGTCAAATTCACAATCATGTACAATAACAACTCACGGTTTCCATGATTTTCTTTTCAGTGCGGTCCGTAATATTTAAATAACTGGTACGAGAAATTATTCATTACTGTAAAACATAAAAAATATAAAATCCGAAATTATAAACACGAAAAAACCGGCAGCGCTTCTCAACCAATCAGCGCTCAAGTAGCCTCGCGTAGCTACTTAACAGAAAACAGCTGCTCACCTACGCGAAATTTAACGAAATAAATAAGAAAAACATTTACAAATTAACAAAACTAAACATAGCAAATCAGAAAAACAAATAAATAAATAATCAAAATCAACCGCGGCCGGGTACTTGCTGCTGCTGGTCAACAGCCATCCATCAACACACAATCAACTACTACTACTGACTAACTAAGCGGGACATCTAGGCCCTTCCCCCACCCCTTGGGATACCTCGGTCATCATAACCATACTACCAAGTCCCAGACTTGCCCTGCCTATCTATGTTCGCGTCCACGTTCAAGTTCTCGGCTTTGAAACCAACACCTCTAGGGAGAAGGTGTTGGAGTTGCAACTGCTGGGAATTGCTGAGCTTCGTAGTCGTCAGGTCGCTCATTCCTGACGATCCCACAGTTGGTCCACGGGCTCCTTGAGCCTAGCCGGGAGTACTGCTGTCGTAGACCCACCGACCGTTCCCCTGTCTGCCTCCAGGGACGTATCCTGCAGCCGTTGTGAGACCGGCTAGGGCTTGAGTCCCCAAGCCCCACAGTATGAGACTTTAGTACATCCAGGTGCTCATCTCCTGGCGACCCCACAGTTTGTCGACGAGCCCGTAGGCTGAGCCAGGAACCAGTACAGTTGCTCCCCTCTGCACTGGTCCGAGCCGAGCCCCGGTGTGCCCGCAGGGACGCCTTCTGCTGCTGTTGTGGGCCAGCACGGAGCTCGCAAGCTCCAACAGATGAGCAAATAGTACGACAAGGCGCTCATCTCCTGCCGACCCCACTAATGGTTCACGAGTCCCTTGGACTTGACCCGGAGGACTGTCTAGCAGATCCACCGACCTTTCCCCCAGTGCACCAGCTGGGGACGTGTTTGGTTGCTGAAGTGGGTCCAGCCTGAGCATTAGTACGTCAGGTAGCTCAACTCCTGACGACCTCACAGATTGTCCTTTGGGTCACTCGATCCCAGAGTCGGCGCTAATCCCACCAACAAAGACCGCGCTTCCTCCTTTCTCGAGCTTATCGAACTGGTGGTAATTCCTAGCCGGGACAAATGGACTATGTCTTGGAACCCGGGGCTGCACATCACCAGTGGGCCGAAGAAATGCTCACCACCTACTGTTCTAATAGCTGCGCCAATTTAAGGATTGCTTGGTTTAATCTTCCTCTCTGTAACCAGTTTTACGTACCTCACCACTACCTGGGACACGGCCTGTGAGCATTTTTTAATCTCGTTCACACATATACGGAATAATCAGTTAACTGCCGAGATCATCTCCAAGACAACACAAATATTTATGACGAGACGCTACATGCTCGGAAACTAATTGGGCCTCAAATTCCCTGATTTTTTTTCTTTCAAGTAAGAAAAAACCGAAGAAATATCTTTCAGGATAACTTGTCCCAAACGGGTATCGAACATTGGCCCTTTTTTGTCCGAAACAACAACCTTACCTCTAGATCACAACGACGAACTAACTAAAAACATTATATTTTAATATACAACAAAAACATATTTTTCAATGCCCCAGGTTGTCATTTCGACATTTCTGGCGTTCTCTCTTGGCATTGGTGTAATTGTAACCTACTTCTGAAGTTGGGTATCTGGAAGGTGGAGTTACGTTACCCCGGTGATATGATGGGTGATAAGTTATAATGAAGCGCCAGGAGACTTCTTAATCTAAATTCCAGACCATGGGCAACCACAGGAATAATTAATTTCCTTTAAGGAAAAATCCCTATGGTTTGACCGGGAATCGAACACGGGACCTCATAAACAGTAGTCAGAAAAGCTGACCACTAGCCCATGAGGCTGGTCCTAAACAAAAATATTATAGTCAGTGTAATATAAGCTACTACATTTATACAATTTGTATATCTCGATAAATGTAACAAAAAAGTTAAATACCTTTCTTTCTATTTCACACTTTAATTTTGAAATAGGAACTTTTTTAAGATTGATAATAATAATAATGATAATTCCATTTCATAGTAATTCTGCCCGAGAGCAAGTCATTCACTGCAATCATAGCATTTTCATGCTATGCTATGCTTTGCAGCTATACTAGGGAATTATAGGTGTGGTAGCTTCCCGTTGCTTTCCACAGCGGTGGACATAATGATGATGATGATAATGATAATGATAATAATAATAATAATTCTCTCTTTATTAGGAATTTCTCTACAAAAAGCAGATTTTCATACTTAGAAATTTTACTCCTCTATGAATCCCTATTCTCTGCATCATTCTCTGTTAATCTTCTCGACACCATACTCCTATGCATTCCTGGAACCCACTGTTATTTTGGTCTCCCCTTTCTTCTGTTGCTCTCCGCTTCAAATTTTATCATCTCAGGTATCATGTCATCTGACATCCTCTTTACGTGGCCAAACCATTTCGTCTTCTTTCTTCAATAATAATAATAATAATAATAATAATAATAATAATAATAATAATAATAATAATAATAATAATAATAATAATAATAATAATAATAATAATAACAATTAAGTCTCTGGCACTAATTAGCCCATATTATAAGAACATCTATCATTCCAATCTCCTCCTTCCAATTTCCTATCATCAATTATAGTTCTAACATAAGTTTTCCATTTCTATCTTAGTCTGCCACGTTTATTTGTTCCAGGGGGTGACAATTGGTATGTACATTTTTGGCCATCTTTCATGTTTCATTCTCTATAGGCCTACATGGCCATACCATGCAAGAGTTTGATTTTCAATCTTCTTAACAAGAGATGTGGTGACATTCATTCCTCTCCAAAGGAATTCATTTCTTATTTTTTAATGACTTCTTCTTAGATAATCAAATTCGACTCTTCTAATTAAACATTTTTTTTTGTAATTCCGTCAAAGACCAAGTTTCACTTCCATATTTTTGTATTTTTTTTTTTTTGTATTGTAAGCCCATGTTTTCCCTTTACAGAGATTTAGGCGCTCTCCCCCTACAGGGAATAATTTGAACCATACTAATTTAGTTACACATGTTTTCGTATAGATGTCATTTGAGTGGTCCGTGGTCAGCGTTCCGCCTCATACTGGCATCTAGGAAACCAAGGTAGTACTAGGACGGGAAAATTCGGTAAATTTTGCTTAGAGGCCTTTTCATTCAGGCTTAAGGATTTTTTACGAGCCTGAAAATCTTCCGAATCAGGACCCACGGCTTAAAATCCCTCCCGGAGGACTTGCTCCTTGGATTTTTCCGTCGACCACGGCCGGGTTTGAACCCGCGACCCTCGGGACCAGAGGCAAGGAGCATAACCACTAGTCCTCCGCGGCCGATCCACGTTTTTGTTACGGAGATTAATATCTGCAGTAGAATCGGTGTAAAAACCGGTAGCGAATCAGACGACGGCTTTCGATCAGCTGACTGGTCGTCGTCAAGGTTACGGGAGAGCACATACACGTCATATTTACAGAGGACGTTACGATATTGCCAAATCTTCCCTATACTACTAATGGGGTTCTCACATTCTTTTTCGAAATAATCTCTAACATTAAGAATTGTTTCTCTGGTTTGCGAATTGATAGTCATCCGACTCCTCCGCGGCATTATGACGTTTAAGGGAGGGTGATGGGTGACATTTCTATTTTCTACGTTTTTTGAGCTAGAGACTTGACTTTCTTGTACAAACATTCACTGTGTGATACATAATGATATGTTTAAGTTTCATTCTTGTGAGACATTTATTTTATAAGTTATTAAATATTATATTTTTAAAAAAATTGCATATATTAGGCCTATAATTAAATGGGTTCCACAATTTTTTTTAGTAAAATGTCTGTTTTTTTACAAGACACTAAAATATTTAGAAAAACATCATGCATTAGAATTCTTATAATGTGAATATAAAGGAAGGAAAAAATAATGTACCTCGTGCGTGGAATTACAAAAAAAAATAATAATTGCAAACATTTTATTTTTTTAAAACACTACTTCAATCATAAAACCCATGTACTACTTTGTTGCCCATTGCTTTTAGGACCTGCAGTAAAAATTTGAACTTTCTAGGACAAATTTTCTGAATGCCATTCAATTTTGAATGTACAAAAATGCATTGAAAATAAAAGTGTGGAAAAACAAGTTTAAAGATTTGCATGCAGGTAGTAGGCCTATATAACTGGCGCAGCCTTTTAACTCTGATGTAATTTAGGGCACTTAGAAGGGCCATTGGCCTCTGAAACTTTGCCTACGTATACATTAGAGTACAGTCTATTTTTTAGTACAAAAAACAAAAATTGCCAATTTTGATCTCAAATGGTCAATTTTTCACCCATCACCCCCCTTAAATTCACAGATAACACCACACTGTAATAATACTCCAACTGATTCGTCCACCACACAAATCCGTACTGACTTGAGAACGTCGCTTTGATTTGTGAACCACGTGCAGCAGTCCGCCAATAATCGGGTTGGTATGGCCACATCGGATTTTAGAACGGCTCGACTATAGCAGTATGATGTAGCCCAGTATCAAACCCCGTCGGCTGCTGTGGACTGATGGTTATGCCCCTTGCCTCTGGTCCCGAGGGGGCCAAATCCGGCCCGGGTCGATGAATTTTTTAGGATGGAAAAATCCAAGGAGCAAGTCCTCCGGGAGGTGCTTTGAGCCGTGGATCCTGAGTCTGAAGATTTTCAGGATCGTAAAACATCCTTAAACTCTAAGCAAAATTTACCGACCTCCTACAGGGAATCCATTTTAAGCGGAAACCTTTTTACAGCGTTGCATCGGCTCTCACTTTGCCCGCTATTGTGCTTGCACTGGCGGGGAGCGTGTTCCGTTACAACCGACAAATGAAGACACTTAGAAGCTACAAAATACAAATAACCCAACAAATTAGATTATTATAAAAAATATGCCTACATATAGAGGCTTATTACTCGTTATTTATTTGAGATTTGAGATTTATTTGAGAAATTTCAGCAGTCTGGTCGCGGCGACAGAATGATGCAAGGTTTCCTCTTAATCCTTAAATTCGTAATGTATCCATTTGGACACATCAGTTGGTTCAATTAATGTAATATTTTTAATAAATCAGAAGAAAATGAACAAAAAGAAACAACTTAAATATGTGTCCAATTATGCAATATACCTAATAATAAGAGTTAGGCCTACACAAGATTTTCACTGCGGTCCGCCACATTCAAATAACTGACAGAAAAAAAAATGTGTTAAGACTTAGAATGGATTCCCTGTAGAAGTAATTTAGTTGCCTGCCAGATGTCTCATTGAGTCGTATGTCATTCATGACATCTATGGGCAAATAATGTAACTAAATCTACTTGGTCTTCTTTAGAGAATGAGGAAGGCTTACAACTGAATGGTATTAATAAACTGTTAGTTTATGCTGATGATGTAGTATTGTTGGCCGATAGTGAGGAGATACTAAAGGACAATACGCACACACTATTGAGTAACACTAAGAACTTAGGACTGGAAGTAAATATCAATAAAACTAAATATATGGTCACACGTAGAAATTCATTATATAATGGAAATGGACAGCTAATGACAAATGAGGGAAATTTTGAGGAAGTGGCTGAATTCAAATACCTAGGAACAGTAATCACAAATAGGAATGAGATGCACAAAGAAATTAAACATAGGCTCAATTCTGGAAATGCGTGCTATTATGCATTGCAGAGACTCTTGATGTCCCAACTCCTTTCAAAAAACGTCAAACTGAAAATATATAAAACTATTATTCTACCAGTTATATTATATGGGTGCGAAACATGTACTCTTACTTTAAGGGAGGAAAGGAGATTACAGGTATTTGAGAATAAAGTACTTAGGAAAATTTTTGGACCAAAGAGAGATGAACAGACAGGTGAATGGAGAAGACTACATAACAATGAACTACATGTTCTTTATAGGAAGCCAGATATAATAAGAACAGTCAAGTCTCGTAGACTGCGATGGGCAGGACATGTTGCACGTATGGGGAATGAAAGACTTGCATGGAAACTTCTTGTAGGAAAGCCAGAGGGAAAACGCCCAGTTGGTAGACCAAGAATGAGGTGGGAGAATAACATTAACTATGATTTGAGGGAAGTAGATTATACAGGGAATGATTGGAAAGGATTAGCTCAGGATAGGGATGTATGGAGAGCTTATGTCCGCGCGGCCATGAACCTACGGGTTCGATAGTGCCAGTGAGTAAGTAAGTAAGTAAGTAAATCTACTTGGTCTAGTAACTCCTAACAAAGGAGAGGCTATGGTTCAACATTGGGGTAAACCATTATAGATATATAGATAGAATATTAAATGCCATTGCTCCCTTGTCTTCCAGCACTTCAGAGCAGAGATTTTCAGCTGAAGCGATCAGAGTAATAGCTAATGCATTCATCTTCCTTAACTAAAAGATCCTAACATGCAGACTTAACTTGGACCATCTGTAAATAGTGAAACTAATATATTGTAATAGATTTTATTAAACACAATGTGTATATTTAGAGTTTTCACCAGTCTTTTGTAATTTTGGTGAGAGGCTGAGTTCTGCTTTTGCATTTCATTAGGTGGTACTTGGAGCATGGCTCGTCGCAATACTTACATCTGCAGTCCTCTTTGGGGTCGTGGTATGACGGATTCTGACATATTTTCCCGTGGAAACCATGCGCGGCGAAGCGTGTGTATAGGTGGCGAAGTTGGAAGTTTGGTCCTTTCCACACATCAGTTTTCATCGTTTCTGTGTCCATTATTTCCATCGGTTTTGCATTGGCTTTGTTTTGTCTCTCTTTGATGGCGTCTTTATATGCCTGGGTTTCTGGTAGATTGAAAAATAATGAAGTAGGGTTCACGTGCTATTCTTAGGCTTTCTACAAGATCATCATAGTGAAACTAATGTTTGACAAATAGGCTAGAGCATAAAGAAGAGAGAGTGTTGTAAAGGGGACATGACGAAACGGATAAATGAGTTTTATGCTCTGTCACGCAAATGTTACAAAGCACAATCTGCATGTGTATTCACCATGTGTACATCAGGTCTGTTGTTTGACCTCAAATATGGAAAAATTTCCAGCTGAATTTAATGGTACAACCATTATCAATAATTTTATGAGAAAACTCCTTCTCAATACAACTACTTCATTAACTAATTATTTATTTATAATTGTAGGCGTTCAAGGCCGGCATCTTGATCCCTGTTTGGTTTGTCTTCCGGGCTTAATGACCGTGGTACGGTTTTCTTGAAACTCAACGTTTCGTCTACTGCTGCGGTGGACCTCATCAGGAGATACTGCGTGCTCTTTGTGAAATCATCAACAGTCTGCAGCGAATGTTGATGAGTCCACAGAGAGCGCGCAGGAGCTCACGATGAGGTCTACCGCAGCAGCGGACGAAACGTTGAATTTCAAGAAAACCGGACCACGGCCATTAATTATTTATACCTACGCTTGGGCCTTCCTAATGGTTTTTTCCCCAAAGATTTAACTTCTTCTTCTTCTTCACTTCACGGGCTAGGCAAAAATTGCCTGTTCCGCCTCACAGTTGTTCTCTTCATCTTTTCACTGCCCTTAGTATATTCCCGGGCAACATCGGGTAATCAGCACAGGAAATCTTAAAATAATTACGATATACATTATAATTATTTTTCATTTTACTTATTCAACTAATCATAAGAAGTACATTAATTTTTGTCTATCAGCTCATTTATGCCAAGAAGGTCAGGATGAGTAGATTCCCGGACAACGCCGGGTAAACAGCACGGGGTATCTAAAAATAATTACAATATAAATGTTTCCTCTCACTTATTTAACTAACATAAAACACATTAATTTTCGTATTTCAGTTCATTTATGTCAAGAAGATCGGGATAAGTAGATTCCCGGGCAACGCCGGTTAACAGCACGAGGTATCTAAAAAATATAAATTTATAATTATTTTTCCTTCTACTTATTCAACTAAACATAAAAGCACGTTAATTTTCATTTATTTAGGCGTAGCAGCGCACGCCGGGTATTAGCTAGTATTAATATTATTTTCCGTATCATTGATGATCAATAGTTTTTAATCTAACTGGTAATCTATTAGTTTGTCCATCAACCTAGGCCTTGATTTACTGAGTTCAAAATGGCTAATAGGCCTATATGGAATTTTCTTTTTTACTCTCACTCATTAATTAATTTTTAATTGATTTATTTTCCTTTGTTTAACCTCTCCCTCTGTAGCCTATATGCTTTTACATGTGCATACGGACCTGTCGGGAGAGGATTTTATATCCTGGATCAAATAATACTTTATTAATCACACAAGCTCATTCAGGGTCTCTCCAGATGAGTGATCAGCTCAATGCAAGGGCCACTTCCGATACAGCATAAACATTTAAAACAATACATACTATTCACTCGTATATTATACTAAACAAGGCGAATGTGATTGGTTGATTATGATAGCTAGATGGTATTCGGGACCTGGCTATTTTGACCTTAAAATTTTCCTAAATTTGTCATAAAAGTGAGGAAAATTCGTAAATTCCTCACCGAGGAATCTTGTCTCGATCGGGGATCGAACTAGTGCCCGCTGCGTTCAAGGGAGCGATGTTAACCCGAGACCATCGCGTTGGACAATTTACTAGGCCTATATGTGCCTGATAACATCTAATGATCACTTGTGCAAAGAAGTAAATGCTTTTGCTAGAATTCCTTTCAGTTATTTATATCACATCCCGATCAATCCGGTTTATTTTATTTTAATAGTGCACTTGGAGAGGAAACAACAATTACAAACAAGTATGAGGTGCAGAAAGAAATTAAACGTAGTCTCAATTCTGTAAAACTTTGCTATTATAGCTTACATTACAGGAACTCGCGTCATCTTCTCTCAAAATTGTATCAAACTAAAAATATATAAAACTGCTATTATTCTGATTAAATGAATGCGAAACGTAGATTCTTACTTTAATAAGTAAGAAAAATACGTATAAGCTTATTAGAGAATAAAGTTTTAGGAATTTTTTTGGACCAAGAGACGAACATAACACTGACCTACTTGATCTTTACGAACAATCATTTGCAATAAGAACCATTAAATCTCGATGGACAGGACATCAGAACATGTGGCACGATTGGGGAATGAAAGAGGGGCATGTAAAGTTCTTAGGGAATAAATAATAGTTTTAAAAAACTAAAACAACACGCTTTATTAGAAAACCGAACTAAAAAATAGAAAATAATTTTAATTTTCAACACGCTTCGGATAAAATTAAAGTGGTCAACAAAAAAATCATCTCCAACACATCTACAATAAAAATAGAATTATCTACAAAAAAATTGCCATAAATTAAATACCCGATCTCTTGAGCACATTGTCCTTTTATATCCCTTCTCATCACACTACCTATTATTCGAAATATTTTACAGTTTCTCTTGCTAGAACATGGAATTCTCTCCCACCTGTGTCAGAGACAGGAACAACTCACTAATAGTACTTTTTAATAATCAATAATTTGTTTTTTCATTATTTAATAAAAACAGTTTTAAGATTTGTCAATATATTTGCCTAATGCCTTTTATAATAAGCGATAGATTAATTCATTACAGTTTATTACTTTCTTTATACTTTTTTCTTTTCTTTTTATGTATAGTAGATTCGAGCTGTTATTCCTTTCTGTGCACATTCTTTCATTAGTTTAATTTTAATCGTATTTAATTATATTGTATTATTATACATTATTTTCATTAGTGTTTAGTTTGATAGATAATTAATTGTTTTAGTACGTATTATTATTGCAATTTTTTGTATATTTAAATGTAACATATGTTTGTCCTGGTGAGTGGAAGAGAAGGCCACATGGCCTTAAGTCTACCAGGTTAAATAAATCTATTCTATTTTATTATAGTACGTAAGGCATTATGCGAACGCCCGGATTATGTAATTGAAGTGACATTTATATTGCATTTATCCTTTTTTTTTCTTTTTCTTTTTATTACTTCATTGATAACTAGTACAGTAAATAACTCTTTGGTTAGGGGTTATGAGGAAGGCAACATTACCTATCTCTTTCATGATTGCGAGTCAACATCGATGCCAGTTCCAAGACATTTCAATGGTCCCGTGTGTACAGTGCCTTAAATTTCAATTTAAAATATTGGTTTACGACAAGCTATCACAGCTTCTTTACAACATTACTCTTCTTTGCATTAATCAAATGTACACTTCCAAATAAAAACCAAACAAACACACAAATCATAGGCCTATATTCCCCATATATGTATTATTGGTTTGTTATGAATCGTGACATTACGGAGATGCTCGGAAATCTTCGGTAACGCTCGGTCCGTGATCGGAAGTAACTTTTTTTTTCGCATTTTTAAAATTCAATAAAAAAACTACTTGAAGAGACGTGAAATTGTCTTACACCACATTTAATGGTAATAGCGGTTAGGTGATATATAATTTACTCAAATTTGTGTTATAGTATGGAACCTCATTGTAGCTTAAAAAAAAAGTATAATCCTATGAGAGCCTCCATTTCTTCATTTGTTTGTCACGTGAGCTTTTGACGTAATAATTCGCAAAAGAAAGATCGTAAGCTGTATTATTACACTTTCTTTCTATTAATACGGACTTTTCTAACACCAAGATTTACGAGTAGCTATGCTTTCTTGTTTTGAAACAATCTCTACCAGGAAATCGCAGGGAACGCACGCTAAAACCTTGCATTGTTTGTAATTAAAGCTAGTTTTAAAATAAATTGAGGACGTACTGAATCACAGTACCGAAATTCCGGGAAATATCCGTGTCAGCGCTTACGGAAATAGATCTGCAATCACAGTTGCTGTAATTAATTTCAAAAGAAGTAGCGATTTATGGCTATAGTTGTGACAGTAGGCCTACACAAAATGGCGAATTCCATCACGAGAAAATTTCAGTCTGATACCATAATTATTTGCCGGCCTTGATGTTCTAGGGGTTAAGTCACTTGTCTCTGATCCAGAGGGTCGTTAGTTGAAACCCGGCCGGGTTCTATGGATGTTTTAGAATGGAAAAATTCAAGGGACAAGTCCACCGGAAGGAATTTTAAGCCATGGATCACGAGTATGAAGATTTTCAAGCTTGTAAAAGAACCTCAAGCCTAAATTACTAAATTAGAGCACCAGATAAAAATTTAATAGGCCTTTCCCATCCAAGTAATGGTACCTCAATTGCCTGTCTACTAGCAACATGTCCCATAAAAAATTATTTTATCCCATCTACAAAATAGTAGGAAGATAAAATAGGGATAATCAAAAATACAAAGACGGCTCCGTGGCGCAAAGTGGTTAGACGGTCGCCTCTCACATCTGGGGTCCCGAGATCGAGTCTCGGTCACTTCACGTGGGTTTCGTGGTGGACGAAACGGACATTAGGCAGGTTTTTCTCGGGGGTTTCTCCCGTTTACCCCTGCCACAATTTCATTCCACCATTTCTCCATATTCATCTCAACCATTTAGTTTCATTTCGTTCATCTGCTCCTGTGACGGTGCGTCAGGCGTGGTCGGCCGTTCACAGATTTCTATAAATATATGAGGCTTCATCTCATCTCATCCCTCGACCCGACCCCGAGTTGGACACGAAAAAAACGTTAAATTGAAAATGTATAAAACTATTATTCTACCAGTTTTATTATATGGGTGCGAATCATGGACTCTTACTTTAAGGGAGGAAAGGAGATTACGTATTTGAGAATAAAGTTCTTAGGAAAATTTTTGGACCAAAGAGAGATGAACAGACAGGTAAATGGAGAAGACTACATAACAGTGAATTACATGGTCTTTAGAGGAAGCCAGATTTAATGAGAACAGTTAAGTCTCGTAGACTGCGATGGGGAGGACATGTGGCACGAATGGGAAATGAAAGACGTGCATGGAAGCTTCTTGTAGGAAAACCAGAGGGAAAACGCCTAGTTAGTAGACCAAGAATGAGGTGGGAGAATAACATTAACTATGATTTGAGGGAAGTAGATTATACAGGTCCCGCGCCGTAGCCGAGCGGTTAAGGTAGGAAGCCTTGGCGCAGAGCTACGGGACTTGCGCTGGTTCGAGTCTCCATGGGGGAAGAAATTTTCTCATGGTATTTCGGCCAGTATGGGACCGGTGCCCACCCAGCATCGTGAGGCAATTGGGTAGCTACAATAAGTAGCGGCTCCAGGTTGAGGAACCAGCTATAACGGCTGGGGAACTCGACATGCTAACCACATGTCACCCCTACACTGGTTGTTGATCATCTACCTCTGTGATTGACACATGTGGATGTGAAGGGCCAGCAGCCGGCTGGTAAAAGGGCAACCGCTGAAAAGTGGAAAGACCCTCAATCGGAGATTATACAGGGGATGATTGGAAAACATTGGCTCAGGATAGGGATGTATGGAGAGCTTATGTCCGTGCGGGCATGGACCTACGGGGTCGATAGTGCCAGTGAGTTAGTTATCCATCGACCCTTACCAGTTTTAAATTCAGAAATCTCGTGCAGAAGCGAACATAGAAACTACTAAACTACCAGACCGACTAAAGTTTATAGATTTATATGAACAATACATTGCCTCCACTTGGCTCTCTGTTTACGAAATGTATACGATTATCAGGAGTATATTTCTGATATCTTTTAGATTTTTAGAAACACTGTCTTAATGAATGCGTCATCATTTGTTAATTGTTCAATAAACTATCAAAATATCTTGTATTTGATAAACTTCTACTGTATTAACACAGACTATTTATATTTAACTCATGCTCCAAATAGGAGTCGATGACCAATCACGTTTCAATTAATGTTTTACAACCAGTGACAGTCGTGTTTCATCTCGATATTTATCGGATTTTATTTACCAAAATAAAGAAAGCTCCACATTTTTAATATTATGAACAGGTCAGATCATTATTTTGCAGTGACTGGCTCCCCAACAAATACGTTGAATATAGCAAATAATGAACAGATTTCTTGAAACTACACGTTTGATAATTGTGTGTTCAATAATTGTGTTTTTAAATAATGATTTTACTGAGTCGTTCACTTAAAAAAAATAATTAATAACTTATAATGTTGATTACAATATTGATGTGTTTCATTTTTTCTCCAGTAGGGTGCATTCTTACAATATTGCGATCCTATTTGTTAATAAATAATCTGACCAAGTTGCCGTGGATAAACAAATGAAACATAAGATAAAAATTTTAAAATGTACCTATTAGCAGGTGCCGTCGTCCTCAACTTTCTTAAAATAATGTATTTAAATATTATAATTTGGAGGCCTTTTGGAAGTTAACTTTCATCATCAGCAGTATGAGTATGCGCTACTATAGTCGGACCAACGGATCTGCGCCCCTGTAGCGCTGGCATCGTTCTTCGAAAATTACACGTCAGTTCCCACACCATTCCATCGCGCTTCCCTTCCACTACGTCAAATAGAAGCGACTGTAACTGATCGAGTAGGGACGTTGCCAAACTTCCCCCGGTGTCAGGCTCTTGAATAATGTAAGGTTAATTATTACGTCTTCATATTTAATTTAAGTAGGTCTAATGACACTGATTGATTTCTACGATTAATGGATATAATTATAATAGTGGATATATGTTGGTTAAATGGAAATTACGTGAAGGGAATTTACATATGTTGTTTTTAAAGATAAATGTTTCGTCATAAATATTTCTCCTTCACCGCAGTGTCTTATTTGGTTAGATTTGGAACATAATCTTGAAGTCCTAACAAAATTATAAAATTTTAGGTATGAATACACAATCATGTGCCCTCCTTCTTTCTCATCCGGACTAGGGACCGGCTATGGGAAGTTACTACATGCTACGATTTTATTTACATATTATATAACATACTGATACTATACAGGAATTCTAATTTATGCTTATGAATCAAGCTAATGATAATAATTTAAAATTTACATACTATATAACATAACATACTGATACTGAGTTGACAACGCTGGACTGTGGGTGCAAATACGTAATATCCCGCAAGAAAGCTCAAAACTGTGAGTAATGGGAGGGGAGATAGAGATAAATAGAAAATAGAGACAGGCAAGAATGCAGGTAGGGAAATAATTTACCGAGGGAAAAACGGAATTAGTGTTTAGTTCACATTTCTTACAGGGGCACAGATCCGTTGGTCCAACAATAGTTGTTGTATTTAAGACACTGTAGACGTTAATGGTCTTGATGCGTTGTTAAAAACCAGTCGTAGTTACAAAACCAGTCAGTTGCTACTGGCGACGCAATCTATAGCGTATGTTTTTGTGTAGAATCCGCTAGAACAGGTTATTACATTGTAGTAAACCAATAAGTCACTGTGGGTTCTTTATACTAGATCGGGGACGCTCCGTAGCATAGTGGTTAAAGCACTGGGCTACAAGCCGGAAGGTCGAGGGTTCGAGCCCCGTGGGGTCAGGATTTTTAAACTGACCCAAACACTCTGGCGGCACTATGATCCTGGGGTCGACTCAGCCTTTAACGGAAATGAGTACCAGACGCTTGTTCTGGGAGTAAAGGCGGCCGTCACGCAGGGTTGATAACCCGGCTGACATCAAGTGCCGATTGTCTAGAAGAAGTGGGAGCCTTAACCTCCCACTACCCCAAGGGCCTCCCGAGGCCTGTCGTGGGTTCACTTTATTTTACTTATACTAGATCTCTAGGACATAATCTCTAAGCACTCTGTCTAATTTTTATCGGTAGATTTTTGTTTCACTCTGTATGTAAATGTACTTAAAAACACGTTTTTAAAGCTGGATAGCCTAATAAACTGGTTTATTTATTGAACAAACATAATGAATTTACTTCAAGTAAACACCAAATCAATTGATTACTTAATAAATTGGTGTTTATTAACCGAGTTTTATTTATGATTCAGTTAGTAGATACACTGAATCATATCTGTCAGAATGTTTTTAATTTATGAACTGTTCTGGTGCATTTACATACTAATTACCTGTGAAGGAATAAAAAAAAATAGAGAGAAAATTGTTTCCGAGGAAGACAGTACGTTACAACACGAGAGTCACGAACAACACGCGAAATGACGCTTGTTGTAATTTTTATGTAACCTCAACTTCAATTTGCATTTCAAAACTCAACTGACAATACAGTTTACTGCACATAATTGACTTCAACAATTCCCTCATTATAACACTCGTACTTGTGGTATAGTGGACTCAGTATTTTAGTTTACAGGCGCTTTAATAATAATAGGAAAAACGCGCACAAAAGAGCATTAGTTTTTGTCTTTGCTGTATACCAGCAACGATTGTGTTCTCTTTAAACAGACACTGAAATGATATCTTTCACACGGTTTATCACAGAGCTTACACACGCAGTCACTTGACAGATCATGATAGTTTGCATTTTTGCAGAGTTTGTGGTGATATCCATGCACTGCCAGTCTTATTATTGCACTGCGTATCTTGTTGTTTGGTCCAGTCCAGTCTCGATTGATCATTGCATCTGTTGCGTAAAAATCGTCTGGTATTTCTTTTGTCTTGTTTTGTCTTATTTTCTTCAATGCTGTTTCCTGTTTAGTAGCTGGTAACAGGAATGTTGTGCGTAGATCTTCCACGAGGAAAGTTTCCCGTGCTAATTCATATGCAAGTCGGGATGGAGCAAATTTGGAGATCCCCATTGTTGCTTTTAGGAATCTTGCTTTCACGTTTTCTAAGGTGTTTAAGTCTCCGTAACTGAGGTCAGTCCAAATTATTTCTATTCCATATGTTAAGATGGGAAGTATTTTGGCCTCAAAAGGTTTCATGGCTGTTGCAAGTGACAGTTATGTGATGTTTTCTATGTCGTATATGGCAACTATAGCAGCTGCCGCTCTCTCTTTCGTATGCATTCTGAAGGATTTGGCTGTTGTTTGGAGTGTTACTCCTAGATATTTAAAGGCGTTTGTGATTTGCAACGGGTTGCCCTGCAGTTGTATATGGTCGCCATCTACCAGTCGACCACCCTTTCTGAATACCATTTGTACCGTTTTTGATAGGTTTATATCGAAACCATTTTTGTTGGCCCACGATGCGAGATTGTGTTTCTTGCAGTTTTTCCTATCTGTCGCTCCAGGTACCACATCGTCTGCGTAGATATACATTTTTGTAGATGGGCGGCATATCTGGGTTATGTCTGCTGTCATCACATTAAAGAGGACAGGGCTTAAAGGATTTGCTTTGTTGTTAGGTAGATGTCTTATTTTGCACGGATAACACTGAGCAACAAAAAATATTTTTTTTTATCTCAGAAAGAAAAATATGTGATTCTGATAGTACTTTTCTCCTGAATTCAAATATGATATCGGTTTTTCTCCATCACACAAGGTTTCCGAGAGACAGGCATTTATAATTTGAAACACTTTAATATTTTCTACATTCGTAGCTATACAATATTCGAACATTCGGACTTACCTAGAAAGTAAGAAATGACGATTTTCTGCTATATTTCGTCTGTGGAGCATCCCTCTTGATGGTCCAACAATAATCGGCCAGCATAATAGGATTACATTTGTCTTGATATATCTTTTCCATAGCTGAAATCATTTGAGTTAGCTCATTTGGTTTTATTTTACAATGGACAAATGCACGAAAAAACGTTTATTAAAAAAACAATTATTTAAATCCATTAATTGAAATTGAAATAAAAAAACTGTGGGTGGTGGAGAAATTCCGAATACATATTTGAAAACACGATAAAAAACTGCATTAAAAACAACTATTGGTGCTCATGAGACAAAAATCATGTTGACCATTGTAATTATTTAGAATATTAGAGAGGAACTAAAAGTACAACCACTTCTTCAACAAATAGAAGAACGCAGGAAGAATTATTGGATAGAACATATGCAAAGAATGACAGAGGGTAGCATACCAGAGAAGGCACTGATGTATAATCCTGGAGGACGAAGATCGGTAGGAAGACCAAGAAAGTGCTAGGCTGAACAGATGTGAGATCGGAACAGGAAAATACCTAGTCCATGAAGGATGAGAATTTTACACCACCACTTTTATAAGCAGTAATCGATGTTTTTTAACACTTTCCAATATTGTATTTTAACACAGTTTCAACAATGGATCATATTATATTATTATAATGATATTGTGAAAAGAAAAATTACTCAATTATATACTCAAACATAGATACTTCTAACTGAAGCCGGCCGTTGACGTTGGTGGTGGCATCTATCTGGCAGCGGACGAAACGAGAATTATAGATTTGTATATGTGGAAAGAATTGTTAATGTTTGTACCATGTCTCGGTGTCGGCCGCGGTGGACTAGTGATTATGCTCCTTGCCTCTGGTCCCGAGGGTCGCGGGTTCAAACCCGCCGGCGTCGATGGATTTTTTAGGATGGAAAAATCCAAGGAGCCATTATTGAAATTGTGTTAAAATAACAATATTGGAAAGTGTTAAATTATATGGGGAAGTTAGTGTTAATTTATTGCCCATCCAAACTGAACAATATTGTTAATGACCGGCCTTTTACGACATTTCCCGTTTTTACGTCAATGCCCGTAACACCATCCAGTATCATGACAGTTGCCGCCGTCTTCCGGAGACCAAATGCCATTCCTCCCTGTCCATCCATTGATCTTCCTCCAATCCTCTGATAATCATAATAGCTTGTACACCTGTCCAGATTTTCTTTGGTCTTCCTTTCTTCCTCCTTTCCATTGAGATCCATTCCACAATACGATTAGGCAATCTTTCTCTGGCATTCTTTTGACATGGCCATACCACTGTAATCTTTTCTTTTCTATAATGTCTGTGGTGTCCGGTTCCTCTTGTACACCCAAAATTTCCCTTATTTCTTTATTTCGCGCGTATATATATATATATATATATATATATATATACAGGGTGTTTAATAAAGGATGGCGCAAACTTAAATGGTTGAAAGTACACGATAATAGAAGCAACATGTCCCAATAAACATGGGTCCGCAAACGAGCTGTTTGCGAGATAATTACGAATGTATGGCTACAAGCCGCCACTGACTTCATTACAAACATCGTCCTAGTTAGTAGAAATTTATTTGAATTTACACTTTACTATTAATTTTTCATCTCATTTAGTTCACATTTCACAGTTCACTTCACTTATGGGTTACCTGTTAAAGGAGATGTTGAAGTGTCTTCCTTGCATCTGGATGCAATACTGAGCTCGTCTCTGCAATGAATGTCGAATTCTTTCGAAAACCCCTGGATCATTTCTGAATTTTTGACAAGCATGTACAACTCTCTGCTCCAGTTCTTCAATCGTGTTAACGGGTGTGCTGTACACTTCGCTTTTGAGGTGACCCCAGACATAAAAATCCAAAGGATTTAGATCAGGTGATCTTGGATGCCAAGGTACAGATCCGCCTCGACCTATCCATCTGCGCGTTAGATGCCGTCTCACAGCAGCAGCAAAATGTGCCGGAGCTCCATCATGCGTGTACCACAAACTCCGACGTTGCTGAAGGGAAACATCCTCAAGCAATCCTGGAAGATGACGCCGCAGAAACCTAAGGTACTTCCGTCCATTAAGTTTTCGTGGAAGAATGTGTGGCCCAATGAGATAATCACCTCGTTTGCGGACCCATGTTTATTGGGACATTGTTGCTTCTATTATCGTGTACTTTCAACCATTTAATTTTTCGCCATCCTTTATAAAACACCCTGTATGTATATATATATATATATATATATATACCTTAGATGTTAGTTTATACTGAATATGTAGTAGGACCCTATTTTATTAGGCGATAGTAAGAATATACTAAAGGGCAATACGCACACTCAATTGAGTAACACTAAAAAATAGGGGTGGAAGTAAACAAATATAATCTTTTTTTATACAATGGAAATGGACAATTAATTACGAATGAAGGAAATTTTGAAGAAGTGTCTGAATTCAAATACTTAGGAACAATAATAATTACAAACAGAATGAGATGCACAAAGAAATTAAACATAGGCCTAGGGCCTAGGCTCAATTTTGGAAGTGCATGCTATTATGTTTTGCAAGAACTCTTACCGTCCCAACTTCTCTAAAAAAAATAGACATACCATCTTCTGACATTATACAATATGGATATTAATAAGTAAGGAGCGGATTCCTATGACATCTCATATTTTTTACCAAAGCCTATATTCTAAGCTTCAAGTAAGTAAAACCATTTATAAGTTATATGTCTTATTATTAAGATTAAGTGGTTTATATTGGGTCTTAAAAGTCATATTTCTCACATTTTAAGATCTGCTTATTTCTATGATAAAGTCATATTTTGGTTTTTTTAATAGCCTAGTCATCAGGCGATTGTAAATAACCAACATCGTCAGTTTCACAGTTCACTTGTTTCGAAGGTTTCTGTTAACAGGTAGCAAATGTTTGCACTGGACAATAGAAGAAGATTTCCTTTTTCTTATGATACAATTGAAAATGTATATGAATGAACATCCCGCGCCGTAGCCGAGCGGTTAAGGTAGGAAGCCTTGGCGCAGAGCTACGGGACTTGCGCTGGTTCGAGTCTCCATGGGGGAAGAAATTTTCTCGTGGTATTTCGGACAGCATCGTGAGGCAATTGGGTAGCTACAATAAGTAGCGGCTCCAGGTTGAGGAACCAGCTATAACGGCTGGGGGACTCGACATGCTAACCACATGTCACCCCTCCCCTACACTGGCTGTTGATCATCTACCTCTGTGATTGACACATGTGGATGTGAAGGGCCAGCAGCCGGCTGGTAAAAGGGCAACCGCTGAAAAGTGGAAAGACCCTCAATCGGAATATGAATGAACAATTAATATAGTATGGGTAAAAAATTAATCCAATTATACGGTCATATTTTTGTCTTTTTAGGTCATACATAAATTCATGCATATTTTCTATTTTTTAGCTCATAGAAATTAATAATACAATATTAAAAGAATAATTGAAATTTTATAAATATTGACCTCTGTTATTAAAACTTAGATACTAGTTTCGAGAGAAATATAATTATAAAATTAGAATCGTAAAGTTAAAATTGACAATTTGTTATACTCTGGCCGTAAAATCATGTTGCATTAAGTTGACAAAACTAAGAGTACAAATAAACAGACTATTTATAGAGACAATTTTTATTTTGATGAAGGAATAAATGGTGCCAACTTGGCAATGTCCGTGAGAACGCGTGTTATGATCTGAACCCATGCAGAAAATTATCTTCTTCACTTAAAACAAACAGTAACTACATTTTTTTTCTTGCTGTTCCTTTGTGTTTAATCGATCAAGTGGACTAGATGTTGCCACACTCGTCTCTGGTCTAGAAGTTCGTGCGTTGAAACCCGGGCGGGGTAAATAATATTTTCTCAGGGCGTAAAATCCGGATAATTGCTTCCTTCGCATGAGACGCAAAGCTGTGGATTTCCTCTTGTAGAGTTACGACACGTATATAAGAATCTAAAGACTTAAATAAAAGGCTTCTATGCAAAATTTGTCGCCCACTTTCATCCAGCTTTTGAATTTTGAAGCTAGTTAAAATTTGAGTTGTTAGCGTCGTTAAGGGGACCGAATGGTGAAAATGTTTAAAAACATCACAAAAAATGCAATTTTTATCTACTTTTTAATAACTCTGATTTTTATTGTACGAGCAAAATTGAGTCCGTGACGTAAGAGTTTAAATACCCCTGCACGTGTGATCAGCTTTACAACTTAAACTTTAATATGCGTTTTTTTTTCTTTTTTTTTTACATTTTCTAAAACGTAAAATGCTCTTTATGATGCAATTTTTATGCTATCAAAGTGAAATTTTGTGGTTAGACTCTCGAATATATGCTAATTTAAATTTGCTACACAGTTACTAGTGTAGACTCTTGATGTCCCAACTCCTTTCAAAAAATGTTAAACTGAAAATATATAAAACTATTATTCTACCAGTTATATTATATGGGTGCGAAACATGGACTCTTACTTTAAGAGAGGAAAGGAGATTACGAGTATTTGAGAATAAAGTACTTAGGAAAATTTTTGGACCAAAGAGAGATGAAGAGACATGAATGGAGAAGACTACATAACAATGAACTACATGGTCTTTATAGGAAGCCAGATATAATAAGAACAGTTAAGTCTCATAGACTGCGTTGGGCAGGACATGTTGCACGTATGGGGAATGAAAGACTTGCATGGAAGCTTCTTGTAAGAAAGCCAGAGGGAAAACGCCCAGTTGGTAGACCAAGAATGAGGTGGGAGAATAACATTAACTATGATTTGAGGGAAGTAGATTATACAGGGAATGATTGGAAAGCATTAGCTCGGGATAGGGATGTATGGAGAGCTTATGTCCGTGCGGCCATGAACCTACGAGTTCGATAGTGCCAGTGAGTAAGTAAGTAAGTATAAACATTTGTTCTTTTAAAATGAGATGGAAAAAATAATGAGAGTGATAAAAAATATTTTTCAAAAAATGAATTCTTTTTGCATAGAAAATGTGTTTAGTGGAATCATAAAAAACTCTGAATCTCAGATTTCATTAGAAAATATTTAAAAATGCATCGTAAGGAGCATTTTTTAGAAAATATTAAAAAGTAGTTTAAAAGTCATAATTTTGAAACTATCCTACTTATGAACATCAAATGCCACAGAAACGTTTCTATAAACACATAATGTATGTGATAATAATTTCAAAACAATCGGATGAAAACTAAAAAAAAAAAAAAAAAAAAAAAAATTGAAATTTACCACTCGGTCCACTTAAGTAAAATACGAGTACTTGTCTACACTATTACTTCTATTACTACTATTACTGAACCACTTTTATATTTTCTTATTCTTTGTCATCCTTTCGTGCTCCCTTTGCCACACTTTCTCACTCTCTGTCAGACACACATACTCACAGAAACTGCACCCTTTCAGGATATCTATAGAGTGGAGATAAACAAATGCAACAATTATTCACTAACTTTTAATAACAAAGAACTGAAATCAAATTTTTAGTTAGATGATCTACTGTTGCATTTGTTTGTCTCCACTCTATAGCCATCCTGAAAAGGGTGTAATAAGATTTAATGAGCAGGACTGAAATTCTAGTTTCCTTTTTAAAATTAAATACGGTTTAAGAAAACTTAAACTAAAGTTGAAATATTGTCTCATTCCAATTATATCACATTCTGTCTTTTGCTTGCCTGTGAGGACGATCAAATTAATCTAGGTTTTCCGGAGTATCGTACCTCAGGTTTATTATTATTATTATTATTATTATTATTATTATTATTATTATTATTATTATTATTATTATTATTATTTTTTTCAATTTTTGAACATCTTGATGATTCACTAAAGAAATTCATTTTCATCGATATAAGTCAGAACAAAAGTTAATGTCGACAGAAATGGATTTCTTGAGGAGAGCTGCAATATGTTCAAAATTAAATAAAAAAATAATACATAAAAAAATAAATAAAGTCATGGGAGAGGAAAAAAATATTAATATTAAATAATTCAATATAGTAAGATAATAAAAATTATAGGCAGTTAAATTGATATGGGCATGTACGACGAACACAAGAAGAAAGATTGGAATAGTAACCACCTGGAAGAAGAAAGAAAGGAAAATATCGAAAACCATGGATGCAAGAAATAAGAACTAGAACAAATTACTAGTTATAATAAAAGTTTAGGAATTATTAATCAAGTTATGAAACCATCCCTTGTACAAAAAAACACCAGATTACGTTTATATAACACTTTGGCTAGACCAGTGTTGACCTATGGTAGTGAAGCATGGACACTAAAAAGACAACATGAAAGCAGAATAACGGCTTGTGAAATGAGATTCATGCGCAGAACAGCGGGTTACACTAGATGGGATCGGAAAAGGAACACCGATATCTTAAAAGAATTGAAGACTAGGCCAGTTTTGGAATATATTAAACAGTACCAACTAAATTGGAAACACCATCTTGAAAGAATGAGTTCAAATCGGATCCCCAAAGCTGTTTATAATTATATACCAAGAGGACGAAGATCACTGGGCCGTCCTATGAAACGCTGGAGGGAAAATTTTCTATAGGATCGTAACAGGCCTTGGCCTAATACTTGGAAGGAAGAAGAAGAATAAGAAGAAGAAGAACTAGAATGTGAACAAGAGGACTGGAGGACATGGAGTAGATGGATAGGGACGAATGGAGAAGGAAAATAAAACTTTACGCACAGAAAGATGTGTAAACATTGAACATCTGTATATAAATAAATAATACATTATTATTATTATTATTATTATTATTATTATTATTATTATTATTATTATATCATCACCATTATTTTTAGGATAATAATTCTATTTCATTCCATAGTGTTCTGCCCGAGGGCAGGTCTTTCACTGCAATCATAGCATTTTCATGCTATGCTTTGCAGCTTTACTAGGGAATTTTAGGCGTGGTAGCTTCCCATTGCTTTCCACACGGGTGAAGGATGTCGATGATATGATAAGAATGATGATGATGATGATGGTCGGATGATTTTTGGGCCCTAAACTTTCTGACATTTGTCTTACAGGGAGGAAAAACTCCGAAAAAAACCTCACCCAGGAGCCTGTCCTGACCGGGAATCGAACCCGGACCCTCTGCGTGACAAGGCAGCACGCTACCTCGAGACCACAGCGGTGGACAGGATAATAATAATAATGATAATAATAATAACAATAATAATAATACACGAACACTTGTATAAAATGTCTCTAAAACCAAATTACAGTATATCTTAATGAATAACAGATGTTCTAATTCAAAGTTACAAGGATACCGCTTTCTTTGAACGTTAATAGAATTGAAGAGCACGTTATTATTAAGTTGGACTTGCGCACTTAACAACTTGGAATTACGTTCAAGATTGATATCTACATCCAAGTTCAGGGACGTTGGCTAATGTAGCATAAAGAATATGTGCCATGGCCTTGTTTCTTTAACACAATATTGTTAAAAATAAGTATATTTTCGGAAGTAATTCTTTGTACAGTCAACATTAAAGGTACAATAATAAATACTGAACATTTCATCATCATCATCATCATTCGTCACGAATTAGGCCTTTGTAGACCTGTTTCGGCCTTATCCAGCAGTCTTTGAAGAGGTCTTCCTAGTCGACGATTCTTTTGGGCTTATATTGCATCATCATTTTTGGGATTCTTGAATTGACCATTCTTTTTATATGGACTAGCCAGTTTAATTTATATAACATGTTGAGTTTTTCTTCTACTGATTCTACTTCTAATTGTTCTAAAATGTCTTTCTTTTTTCGATCTAAAAGAGTGTATCCTAGTATCCTGCTGTCCTTCAGAGACATTTCATTTCCGTTACTTTGATTCTGCTCCTGTCTCTTTTTCTTAATGTCCAAATCTCACTTTCGTGTGAAAGGGAGGGTAATGCCAAAGTATTATACTGTATATTTTTATTTTTCGTACTAATTTAGCTTTTAATGTATTATTCCTAAGATTTGTGTAAATTTGGTAATTTTCTTGTTCATATCTTTTTCATTTTGATAAGATATTTCGCAACCTAAATAGTTGCAATTTTGTACTTGTACTTGTTTGTATTACCTTACTTCTGATTGGTTCATCTCCTAAGAATGTCATTATTTTTAACTTTTATACTGAATACTGAACAATTATTTGCACATATTTAAGATGTATTTATTTGCGGAGTAGAAGAGTGATTCAATCTAGTATCATTGAAAGCTTGTGATTTGATATAATTTACACAGTTACTCCTTCAACACAACTGGGTTATTATCATAAGTAATGCCACGAGTGATTTCCAAATTATCGATAAATTCACGACTCACGAAGTGAGGAGTGAATTTATCTAGAGAAATTGGAAATCAAGAGTGACATTTGTTAGGACTATTTAACGAATAAAATTAAGCTGTTTACTCACAAATCATTATTTAAATATAGTTATTTTAAAATATTTATATATTTAATGTAAATGGCGATGTTTGAAAACAAATGAGAAACGATAGGTACGCTTCTACTGCTTCTTTTGTTTATCACTGCAACCAGATCATATTATTTATTGCCAAAGGAACGCAATATTGTAAGGAGGAGCTTTCTTTAATATGGTAATTATAACACTGATAAATATTTGGTGAAACACGACTCTGATTGGTTGTAAAACAGAAATCATTGAAACGTGATTGGTCATTGACTCCCATTTGGGGCATGAGTTAAATAGTCGTTGCAATTAAATATGGACAAGAAGGAGCACTCTTATTTCAGACTTAATATTCTATTACGAGCCTTAAATTAAACTTTCTTATTGGTCCTACGATTTTACTTCCCTTCCGAAGGAAAATATACTCAGTATTCTAATTAATAAATTTTGGCCTACTTCAAATCGATTTTTTTTCTTTTTCATTTACAAAGTTCCTCCACAACACCCAGTTGTCCACTTCTTCCAAAAGATCTCCCACCATTTCGAGGACATGTTACACCTGGTCTTTCCAATGTAGTTTTGCTCTCTTTAATGTTTTTTCTTTTTTTACCTAATGGATAATTACTCATATGTTCATGATTTCTATCGGCTTAAAAATACATTGTCCCCGAGCGCCAGCTGTCCTTTTTAATAATTTTATCATATTCACCTTGTTTAGTAATAATAATAGCTTTATTTTACCTGCAGAGTTATGGCCTTAACGTCTTGTCTACCACTGAACCAGGTTAAAAAATATAAAAAATATGCTTACATCTCAATTACAATAAACATAAATATTACAAGGTACATCTACAATTTAACTGTGTGGTCTGTGAGTCTGATTTTAGTGAATTTTATTTTGTACACTAATATGTCAGATATTCAGCTTTTTTTCCTTCTATCATAAGGATAAATTTCTTATATACATATCTGTGGGTCAGAAGTAATGCAAATCTCTGATTATTAATAGGTTATTTGAATATTAATTAACTCCTGTGAAAAGTTATGTTTTCAGACTTGTACATGTTTACACTGTGGCCATAGAATTATTATTTACAATATATTTTGGTCATCATCATCATCAACAATCACGGATTAAGCCCATGTGGCTTGTTCCGGTCTCATAGATTCTCATTCAAAAAGTTGAATCCATCTCTTGTTCAGTCTACCAATGTTCTTGTCTCCTCTTGGTTTTTAATTAAGAATATTTTGATTTAATCTAGATTTAACGAATGAAATATAAAATATAGAAGATAGAAAAATGAGAAAAAGCTTCTAATGACATAGAACAATTTAATTGTCGAGAAAAAATAATTATTTAACAAGAGGTAACTGTATAAGCGTGACTTATAAGTGTCAGACCCCTCTAATATGAATGTATGAGGGAATGCGTGTACGTCTTAAATGTGCATGTTATCTCGGAAATGATTCTGTCATTGAGCTGATCACTCATATGGGAGGCACTCCATTTCCTTACTTGATCAAAAAATATGTGATCCAGAGATTTAAAAAAAAACTCTCGTAATAGGTCGTGTCTCAGTAAGACCCGGAAGGAGTGAAAAAGTACCTACCTAAAGAAAGGTTAAAGTAAGAAAACTAACTCACCAACCATCTCACTGGCACTATCGAACACTTAGGTTCATGGCCATGAGACATAAGTTTTCCATACATTCCTTTCCTGAGAGAATATTTTCCATCATTCCCCGTATAATTCAGCTCCCTAGTGAATTTCATGGTTAATCTTATTTTCCCGGTTTGAGGGACCCGACATGCTGACTACATGCCACCCTACATTGGCTGGATGGTCCTCTACATCTGTGATTAACACATGTGGATGTGAGACCAGCAGTCGAATAGTAGGCCAGAGCTTTGTAAGCCTGTCGCGCCATGGTGAAAAAAAGAAGATATTTTCTCACCTCAATAAACTAAGGAAAAGAAAAAAGTCATCCGCTTCAGCCAGGTTTGAACCCGCATATCTCAGATATAGAGGCGAAACTGACTGACAATTACATGCTTATTTGAAAGGTCAATGTTTCCACAATAGCCATAGGAGTGTATTTAATGTAACTAAATAGAATAAACTACATCTCCGTTAGATATTGTGAATTCAATTTCACTGTTAATGATGACTCCTGGAGAACAGAGAATGGAATTTGAGCTTGATTCAGAAATTGTGCTTAAAGGGACACTAGAACTGAAATCTATAGTTCTTATCAAACTTTGATCGAAGTTATATAATAGGCCTACATTATTTCATCTTTGCATGCAAAGTTTGAATCCAATTACACTGTTAGTTCTAGAAAAAAAAATGAAAAGTGTATAGTTAAATAAAAAACGCCCCAGATGCAGATATTTCCACGTTCCAAGGCTATTTTCTTTATACTCTTTGAACTTTTTATCAATTTTTAACTTTGAGAATTCTAACAATAAGTTTAACCATGCATATAATTTTCACTGATTTTTTCTGAAAAAAAAATGTTTATACGTGGAAAATCAATTATTTCAAGGAATATTACAACATTACTTTTTTTAAATCGTACATTTCTGAAGTTACAGGCTATGTTAATATCACTAGTATGCATTATTTTTTGTTTCCAGCAAAATACATCATATTTATTAATATTGATATGCTGATCTCAAAAATAATATAATAATAATAATAATAATAATAATAATAATAATAATAATAATAATAATAATAATAATAATATAATATAAAAGTAAGTGACACTCGAAAGAGCATTAAGTGATCTCAAAAATGCAACCCTTTTTTTTTCATACCACGTAGGCTTACCAATTTTTAATAATTGCCAATTGGACTGTGTTATGTATCAACCGGCTATGCGCCAATATATAAGTTTCGAGAAAAATACTTTTAAAGTTTAAGACAATCTTCACTATTTATTGTGGCGCCAAAGTAACAATACTGGATATTGCAAGTTATTTTCCTTGTTTGACAGTTATGCATCAACATTGTAAGAGCGGGAACAACATTTGGCGGTTAGCTGCATGATGCAAAATTTAAATTAATATTTATGAAGATCTGGTTTCATATCCATTTGTTGCAAACATAGAATCTTTGATAGGACTAATGGCGTTTACATTTGTCTTTAATAATAATAATAATAATAATAAATGTGCACTCAGGTTGAGCATTAGTGGTGGTTTAGTCTTTGCTGTAGTCTGTAATGGGTTTTGTCCTTTTCGCACATGTTATGATGTGGTATTTGCCGCATCTCTGTCCACACAACACACACTTGCATTCTTCGGTCGGCTCGTGGAATTTCTTGTTTGTACATATCTTGTTGTGAAATCCGTGTACTGCGAGTCGTGTTGTGACGTGTCTCTGGGGGTTGCACTCTCTGGTCCATCTGTCGTCCAGCATGGCAGTTGTGGTGTAGAAATCTATGTCTATTTCCTTCTTCTTCCTATTTCTGATGGCTTATGAATTTCTGGTATGGTTCTGTGGATTGTAGATAGAATTGGGTTCTTATGTCCTCTATGAAGTAGGTCTCTCTCATGAGTTCATAAGCAAAACGAGATTGGCGCTGTTTTTCCTATTCTCAGGATCCGTTTCATGAACATTGCTTTCACTTTTTCGATTCTTATCAGATCTCCGATCTTAAGTTTTTCCCAAATTATCTCTATTCCATATGTAATAACTGGTGCCACTGTCGTTTTGAATAACTGCATTGCTGTACCTGTCGATAAGTTGGCCAGATTCGGGATATTGTATGATGTTCGGATGGCTGCCGCTGCTCTTTCTTGGATGTGTATTCCGAAGGATGTTGCTGTTGTCTGTAGAGTGAATCCTAAATATTTGTATTTTCCCACTTTTTGTAGTGGTTGATTGAGTAGTGTTATGTTGTCTTTTGATGTTGATTTTCCCCCTTTTCTAAATGTCATCTGGACTGTTTTCTCTTCATTTATCTGCACGTTGTTCTCCTGTGCCCAGATTTCTAATCTTTTTATTGCTTTTTGTATGTCCTCCTTTTCTGTAGCTCCTATCACCATATCGTCTGCATATAAGATTAGTTTTGCTTTTGAGTTTTCCTCGATTATGGTGTTCACGTCTGCTGTATAGATGTTAAACAGTGTGGGGCTCATGGGATCTCCTTGCAGAACTCCGTTCGTCTGTACTATATCTTCCGAAATTTCAACATTGTTGTTTACTTGGACTATGTTTCGCTGTAGGCAGGCTTCGATTATTCTCACTAGTGGGTCTTCCTTTCCGATCATCTGTTTCAGTTTCTCAATGAGCTTTTGTCTGTTTATTGAGTCAAAAGCCTTCTTGAAATCGACGAATACTGCATGGTACTTCCCTCTTGTATGTCTTAGGGCGTCTTCTATTTGGTCCATTAGATATTTCACTGCTTGTACAGTGCTTCTGCCTTTCGTAAATCCAAATTGGTTTTCCGGGATGTGTCCCTTGGTCGCTTCTAGGAGTCTTTCATTGAGGATCTTTGTGAACACTTTAAAGGAGGCGTTTTCTAGCGCTACTCCTCTGAATGAATCAGGTGATGCTCTGTCCCCTTTTCCTTTATATAGTATCTTTAGGGTCGCTGTGTTCCATCTCTCCGGAATTTCTCCTTTCTGTATGCATTTGTTCATCAAGTCTTTCCATAGTTCCTCTAAGTTGTCGAGCGATTCTTTGAGGTGTTCCATGTAGATGTTGTCTGGGCCTGCAGATTTTTTGTTATTCCCTCCATTTATTGCCTTTCTGAGTTCTTGTGATGTTATCGGTTCTTGGATCTGTGTGAGTTTCGTTTTGTCCAAGTCATATGCTCGGTCCATGTCCTGCTTATTCAGTAGGTCTGAGAAGTGGCTTTCCCATTTTTGTATGTGAATTTCTCCTGTTGTGGGTGAGATTCTCTTTTTCAATGCTATAAACGGATTTGATTTTGCGTCCTCCGCTAGCTTTCTTCCTTGTCTTTCTGTATATTCTTCTCTTTTCCTTTTTAGTATTCCTTTGTAGTTCCTTCTCTTTTCTGCGTACTTGGTTAGGTCTTCCTGTCGTTTGTAGGTTTTTGCTATGTGTAGTGCATGCAATGTTTCTTTCCTTTCCTTGTAGCATTCTTGGTCGAACCATATTTGTGCATATCTTCTTTTTCTTACTTTTATAGCTTTCTTCATCACTTGGGTGGAGATTTCTAGGGCTTCTTCGAGTTTGCCTTCTTCTATTAGATCCCTTGCTTTCTCGATGTTTTCTTCGTTGAGTTTTATTACTTCCTGTTGTATTTGCCTGGTGTATATATTTGGTCCATTCGCTTCTTTCCTCGTTTGTGGTATTTTCATATGGAAACTTGTCATTATCGGGATGTGTTTCCGTATGGGTGCCGCTGCGGAGTTCCATAGCCCGTTTTGTTTGATTAGTTTTAGATTTTCTCCTTTAAAGAATACTAGATCGATCGTGCTGTGGCCGTTCTGTGCGAAATAAGTTGGGGTATCCTTTGTATTCGCTATTTTGAACCCTTCCTCTTCTAGAGTCTCTAGCAGAATGTGTGTTTTGGCAGTTTCCTTATCGAGCCTGCAGTTAAAGTCTCCGGCGAGTATTACATTTTTATCTGCTTTTGTTTGTTCGATGGCTGTTGATATTTTATCTATTATGTTTTCGATGGGAGCACTTGGTTGTATGTATATTCCTATTATTGTTACTGTGGAGGTTTGTACTATGATCATGTTTTCCTCCTTGGTAATTCCTTCAATATCTCCTGTTCTCCCTTTTATGAAACATGTGACTCCACCTGCTGGTCTTCCCTCCGTCGGGGTTGCTAGTGCATGTATGGCGTAGTAACCTTGTAATTCTATGTCTTCGGTAAGGAAGGTCTCTGTGAGTATCATGACGTCCGTATTGTCTATTGTCTTCTTTGGTATGTAGGGTAGTGCATTTCTTATTCCCTCTATGTTCCATAGTAGTATATTTATTTCCTTATTCTGCTGGGGTTCATTTTTCTTTGCCACGTTCTTGTTTAAGTTATTGTAGTTCCACCCCGTCGTCTTCTTCCCTTCTCCATGAGTATCTCCGAAATCGAAATCTTCTGACCTTAATTCCTTGTGGCCAGAAATCCGCGTTCTGTGCGTCTTCCAGGTAGATGTAAGGGAAACCGATCTTGAAAGCTTTTCTGTCTCCTAGGGTGTGAAGTTCTTCACATTCTATATTACCCTTAATGCCGTTTTTTTCCAGGAATTTTCTTATGTTGCTTTCGGTGGTTGTCTTTAATAATAAGGCTATATTTAAAGATTTGGCTCTGAAAGTGTGCGTACACTTACTTCATGAGCCAGTGCAACAGTTGGCATCAAAATATAAATTTTTAATGGCGTTTAACCGGTTGATGCATAACATCGTCCAATTTTATAGATTTGTTGTAATGCAGTTTTTTTTTTTTTGCATAGGCCTACCTCTTGTTTTAAGTAAAGAAATACTGTGAATTTCATTATTAAAATGAATATCTTTTACAACTGACACCTCTGCCCGCTCCTGGAATTTCCTTCCGCAAGATACCAGGGGTTGCCGCACAATTGGTACTTTTAAGTCACGCTTATACAGTTATCTGTTGTCAAATAATTAATTTTTCTCTAGAGTTAAATTTATTGTATGTAATTAATAATTTTTTTATCATTTTTTTTATCTTGTATATTTTATATTTTTGTTAAAACTAGATTACATTCAAAATATTTTGTAAATAATAATTAAATTGTAGACATACTATGTAATATTTATTTTTACTGTAACTAGATGTAAGAATCACTTTTGTGTTTTTTTAACCTGGTTGAGTGTAGACAAGGCCTTAAGGCCTTAACTATGCCAGATAAAATAAAGATATTATTATTATTATTATTATTTTTATTAACATTAAAACTCTGTATATAAATAAAATTATTATTATTATCATCATCATCATCATCATAGTACATTCACGAATTTAGGCCATTTGTTGACCTGTTTCGGCCTCAAGAGAAACACCATCCAGAAGTCTTTTGAGCGGACGTCCTGATATTCTTCTTCCTGCAGGTTGATATCTTAACATTTGTTTGGGTATCCTGTGATCTTCCATTCGATGAACATGTTGCATCCATCTTGACTTATAATCAGAAATTTTGTTTTCTAAAGGTTCCATGTGTAATTCTTCTAAGATGTCTTTATTTTTTTGTAATCTATTAGTGTGTATCCTGCAGTCCTCCGAAGGTATCTCATTTCAGTAGATTATTATTATTATTATTATTATTATTATTATTATTATTATTATTATTATTATTATAGGCCTATACTACAGTACTTTTCTTGTTTCCATTGCAATACCTGGAAGTTTATTCAGTTTTTTTTTTGTTTTTTTGAAACATGGTGAGCATCTATTTTTGTGAGTGACAGCTGTATCCCAAACATTGGTTTCTTTTTATGTAACATGTCTTACAGAAAGTGTAAAAATAACCCTGACATTTTTTCATTTCTACGGCAAGTTCAGTTTTTAGTTGCGCATCAAATAGTGAACATGCATCTATTTTTTGTGAGTGAGAACTATATTTTACGAATTTGTTTCTTTTGAAACGTCTTCAGGAAAGAGTAAAAATAATTCTGTTAAGGCCCAAAAGGTCCCCGAGAATCATATGGCCATCGCAATCATCATGATCATTCATATTCATCTTAGGTTAAGCTTAGGATTAGGGACTCTCCTGGCGCACCATTATCATCATCATCGCTCATATCATCGTGGCAACGTAACCTCGCCTTCCAGGCGCCCCAACCTCAGAAGTGGGTTACAAATACGCCATGCCAGGAGAGAAACCAGGAATGTCGAAAGACAAACCTGGGGCATTTGGAAAAAAAAAATATATATATTTTGCCATATCAGTGGACATTTTATTGTTAGAAAGATAAGACAGAACATACAAATTTTGTTAATAAAAAAGGCTTATAATGCCTACTATATTTGTATGGAAAAAAAAAATTGGGCTCCAAAATAAGTATGTCATCCTTGTGTATAACAGCTAAGGAAATGGAGTCAACTCCGCTTACGTAAATTTACAAAGGAACTGTATCACCATATTTCAAAATAATCACAGTAATTTTAAAGCTTTAGAAAATAAAATAACACATACTATTATTAATAAAGAATATAATTATTTTAAATTATTATTATTATACAGGTTTACAATGCATAAGAACATCATCCTGAGACCAATGTTTTTATAATTTTCTTCTATCATTCTCTATCTTCCCATTCCCATTCCTGTAGTCATTTTCTTTCATTATTACATTTATATCCTGCTACCTTGTGTTTTAAGTTCTATCCTTCAGCATCCATTTGCTTCAAGTGTACACACCATTCAATCATCTATCAAATCAAGAATTTTACTTTTAAGAACATTGAACCATGAATGGAAGGATTAAGGGAAGATTAAATGATCAATTTTGAAAAAAAATTGAATTTTTATTTTTTCTGTAGTTGTATAAATTAAAAAATTGTGCACGTTTTCATATATGATTTATTGTTATATGAGCTTTCTATATATTTTAATTTTTTTTTAATGTTACTGCAACTATAATTTTACACCCTTTCATTTCCTGACTTCAAAAAGAAATCATATCTCTGAAACTATTTGTAGTAGGGTTTTGAAAGTTAGCTCATTTTGTAGCGTAGATTTCGTTACATAAGTTGACACTTTCAGAATACTGGTAGAATATGGCGCCGCCAGTATATTAAGTCAGAATTACAGTACACAGAGATACATTTTTTGCGCGATAGTGCGTTTTGTCGTACTTAGAGCAATGGCGATCATGATTGAAAGTTGAACTTCCTACATTTATATACTGTAATATTACATACACGCGTGTGGGAAGTAAAATCACTGCCCTCTATGTATACTACATGCAATGTATATGCAAAAAATATCCAAAAGGTAGCGTTAATATACATTATACGAAACAAATCACGCCAAATCACTGCATTTTAAATGAACTGAACTTTATTTGAAACAATATAGGCTAATAGTATATAACGATACGAGGTTGGGAAGTGGTTTTTACAGAATCGAGGAAAAATTATTAAAACCCAAGCGCGTTAGCGAGGTTTTTAATTTCCGAGATTCTGTAAAACACTTCACAAACGTGCGTTGTACATTATTTTTTGTGCGTTGGTGCTTTCAAAATTATAAATAATAGTAAAATAATAACATCTATGTTTGAAATATTTGCGTTCATTATAAACAATTGACTAACGTTAACAGTATGGGCATTATAACCTACGGAATATAATTAATTTGGGAAAAGCTAGGACTAAGATACCTGTCAATTATAGAAGCCGTGAAAGCTCGGTTCCTGAAGTCTGCACTAGGATTATCCAAAAACACCCGATCAAGACTTGTCTACGTACTTGCAGGGATACCTTCGTAATGGTAGATTTCAAGGCCAAATACAACCTGCCATTTACAGAGAACTGAGAAAAGCTAATGGATTCGAAAAGACAGGAAAAACAGACATCTACCCGAATTTTATACAACGGAAGCAATGGTAAATAGAACATGGGTGGAACCCTACCAGGATCTATGCCATTTTGTATAAATTTTCTAGCAACGCATAGATACCACCACAAAATGTGTAAAATGAAAACCTACCATGGCCCAAACGTAACATGCATATGTGGATTTTGTGAACTATCTTGTGATCGTTATCACGTTACAACATGTAGGAAAAGCTACCCAAATAATTAATTGAGACCTGCACATACTCATAACACTGTCAAAATCGAAGTGTAAGAAGCCACTAACTCTAGTAAACTGTAGTTAGTTCTATGCACAACTTATGCGCATTTTCGTTTATATAAAAATCTGAGTATGGCTACCTTCGGAAGTCAAGTACATCAATGGGTCCCATCGTAGATTTTGGACATTTAAAAATATCTCAATCTTGATATAAGAGATCTATGGGCAAAATCTTTCTTTTCACTTACAGCTTTGAATTGCGACGCTAATGACGTGAGTTGTTAAAGAGCGTTGTTAACTACAATACCTGATTGGAATGAACATTGGATAAGGATTGCAAATGATGCTTTGACTAAAGAGCTCTTCTTTCCTACAGTACACCATAGGCTAAATATAAAACATTTTATTTCAAATTTCATTTTAACGCTATTTATGACTGGCCATGGAAAATTTGGAAGTTATTTTAGGACATTTAATATTAATCCAGACAGTGATCATAATTGTAAATGTCAAGAATCAATACAATCTGTAAAACATGTTTTATCTGATTGTCCTATATTCGAAAGACAACATTCTGGTTAAACTTACTTTTAAATGATGAGGCTTCTGCCTCAATGTGTGAAGTGATTTTTAATAACCAAAATTATTATAAACGTTTTATGAAATTCATAACAAACATTCATAACAATATGTAGTATTTTTCTAAGACACTTATAGACACTTTATGGAATTCATAACACTCATTCAAACCATAAGATAATATTTATGTTTTATAATGTATAGTATAATATTGTTATAGTAAGCTACAACCCTAACATGCCTTTCTGGCGAAATAGGGTTTCAAAATATTTGGAGATTCAATAATAATAACTACAATATTTCCTCCTCCTCCTTTACACAAAGCAGTAACAAAAACATGTCTCTCAGAAGATACGGTAGTCCACTTACATCAAGTGTATTGTTTATTTTGATGCATTGTCTCAAAATATTTCATTCTTTTCTTATTTTTTTTAAATAACGGTATAATTGAAGTAAATCGTGAGTCCCGTGTCATAGATTTACGGTATTTGAAAATAACTCAAGCATGAAATAGATTTGTGAGCAAAACGTCGAGCTTTTTTCACTCCTAGTTTTTTTAATAAATGCTGCTCGATCTGAGCTTTAAAGAACTTTGTTAAATAAAATGCACCCTTTACATTAAAGCACTAATGAAAACATGTTTCTCTTCTTATTCTTTATTTATAGGATTTTTATCCTGTTTATTTCCCAAATCACTCCTCGGAGGAAGATTATTATTGGAGCCACTGTATATCCATCTCTTGGCTCTTCTCCCGTCCATTGGTCTATCTCCTTTAGCTCTTTTTGCAAGTTATTTTCTCGAGTTATTAATATCATGTCTTGGACTAGCGCGCGCTGCTGCCCCGACTGAAATACCAGGTTCGAATCCTGACGATTCCCGAGGGGTATTGGTGGTGAGCCATATCGGGATTTTTGGGTTTTTCCTCGGGGTTCTCCTTTCCCCTCCCCTTCATGTCATTTCATTTCTCATTCATTCATTCATTTTTATCATCTTTCACCTTATCTCGCGTTAGGAAAAACAGATTAGTTGGCAATCCACAGGTGTTGAAAATATACAGTTGCGGAGATATATTGAGGTACCCATCAGGGCGCTACATAATGAACCGAGCCCGAGCATTAAAAAAGGACAAAAGGGGCAGCGGGAGGGTTGTAGTCCCCCCTCGCGGCCACGGATCGAACCCAAAAATGGAAGTAGGGCCTATGGGTCATAGAACCTGGTGTGTCAGACCTTCAACTTGCATAACATCGCAGAGTAGACTTTCATTCCACTCATCTCCATAATACTGGAATAGCGCAATACATCTTTCAGTCTCAACCTGAATAAAGAACTGAATAACTAAGTAGGCCTATCAAGTCGTGTGTTCCTTATGTTGATAAATTCTCTCAAAATATTTCACTCTTTTCTTTCATTTTTATTTTGTTTCCTGTAATTCCTAAATGGAACAGTAAAGTTCCTCAAGCGTACTTTGCTTCCAGCCAGCCGTTTGACTTGTTTCCAACTTCTCCCTCTTTCCTTTGCTTCCTCCTCTGCTGATCGCTTCCAAGTTTTCTTAGGTCGTCCCCTCTTTCTTACTCCTTGCGGATTCCAATCTAGAGCAGTCTTCTCGATGGCTCCGTCTGGTTTTATCAATGTGTGGTCTATCCAATTCCACTATCTTTGTTTTATTTGGTGACATATTGAAGGTTGGTCGGTTTTTCTCCACAGTTCTTCATTTTATATTATTTCCGACCATCTTATATTTAAAATACGTCTCAGATATCTGTTTACAAAGGTCTGGAACTTTTTATTTGTTGCTTCCGTAACTTTCCATGTTTCTCACTATAGAGAAGGACTGATTTTACGTTGGTGTTGAACAGTCTTAAGATTTGTCTTCAAAGAGATGTTCATAGTTTTCCATACAGTTTTTTACTCTTATGAAATAGCTGTAAGTATTTTTGATTAAGGTCATGCGTTCGTAACGAAATGTGAGTTTTAATAAGTTGAGCAGAAACCATGTTAAAATATTAGCTAGAAACGTTTACAGAAAATGTTTAACTTGTGTTTGCTGAAAGTTTTATTCAAACATGAGTATCAACATACTTGTCGAGAGAGTAGAACCTATACGAAAGAGAGGAGCGGCCTCTCTTCAATACAGATTGGCCACGACGTAATACATTTCCTAGTAGCTAACATTGCCTTAGGTAGGTTGCTGTAACATGCAGTAACTTTCTCGTGATGTAATTTAATTGAATACCTCTGCTGTTCATATGTTTTCAATTCCACATGACCGTTATTTCAATAATTGAGAGGTTTGTGGCAGCACAGCGTTAGTCATGATCATAATAATGTACTGGATGTTCAGACATTTGAATTGTGTCGGTCGCGGTGGGCTAGTGGTTATGCTCCTTGCCTCCGAGGATCGCGGGTTCAAACCCGTCCTGAATCGATGGATTATTTTTTAGGATGGAAACATCCAAGGAGCAAGAGGGCTTTAAGCAGTGGGTCTCGAGTCTGAAGATTTTCAGGCTCGTAAAAGAGCCTTAAACCTTAATACAAATGCCTCTAAGCAAAATTTACCAAACTCATTATCATAAGTAATGCCACGAGTGATTTCCAAATTATCGATACATTCACGACTCACGAAGTGAGGAGTGAATTTATCTAGAGAATTTGGAAATCAAGAGTGGCATTTGTTAGGACTATTTAACGAATAAAATGAAGCTGTATACTCACAAGACATTATTTAACTATAGTTATTTTAAAATATTTATATATTTAATGTAAACGGCGATGTTTGAAAACAAATGAGAAACGATTGGTACGCTTCATTTGCTTCTTTTGTTCGGGCACTGCAACCAGATCATATTATTTACTGCCAAAGGATCGCAATGTTGTAAGAATGCACCCTAGTGGAGAAATATATAACCAACGTTATAGGTATTAATTAATTTCTGATGTCCTATGATGTAAATATGTCAATTATATTTTTCTGCAACGTCATTTCTTGGAAAATAATTCGTTTAAGAAAGTGCAAACAGTGTTTTTTTTTGTGGTATAATCAATTGTTACAAATGTTTTTATATTATCTCTCGTATGCGATATGTGTTGACATTCATGCACTAGGCCTATATATACAATCTGGTAGCCGTATTTCTTGGGGGGTCAGTCACTGCAAAATAATGCTATGACCTATTCAGAATGTTAAAAGGGAGGTGCTTTCTTTATTATGATAAACTTTAGTTGGTAAATTCTAGGCGAAACACGACTGTGATTGGTTGTAAATAAAGAATCATTGACATGTGATTGGTAATTACTCCCATTTGGGGAATGTGTTAAATAGTCCTAGTAATTTCTTAGTTGCCTACTAGATGGGTCGGTGTGTTGACCGCATACCATTCATGACATCAATGGTCAAATAAGTGTAAGGAAATTAAATTATTCTAGTAACTCCTAACATTTTTTTGGACGGAAAAATCCAAGTGAGGGACTTTAAACCGTGGAATCCGAGTTTGAAGATTTTCGGGCTCGTAAAAGATCCTTAAGTCTGAATAAAAAGGCCTCTAAGCAAAATTTATCGACCCCATTACCCTAGTAATAACTTCGTTGCCTGCTAGATGTCTCATTGGGTCGGTATGTTGACCGCATGCCATTAATGAAATGGGCAAATATGCGTAACTAAATTAACTTAGTCTAGTAACTCCTAACAAAGGAGAGGCTAAGGTTCAACAATGGTCTACGCCATAATTAAGAAATCTATGACGTAATTAATAGTGTTTGTTTCTAATACCACTCACTGCAATGTTCGTGCCTCGGGTACCGCGTTGGCCGGATAGATAGCATTAATGTGATCTATGTTCAATTTACGCACCACTTCAGCAGACCACTTTACGTAGATGAGTATCCTTTCATTCTGTACAGAGAATGTAGGAAGAGTACATGTTTATATGTTTATGTAGTGTACTGTGGGAGGTGTGATGATGAAGAGAAGATGGTGCCGGCGCGGCGCGTAGCCTACCCCTGTCGTAAAGCACCAAGGGGATCGCCAGATTTAACGTCCCCATCCGACGGACGAATCGCTAACAACAACATCGTATGCCTTCTAAACATATGTACTGTGGAGAGGTTTACAATTTAATGCAATAATCTAACGATTAAAAATTGTACACCACCACCTCTACTGACCTTGAGATTGAAAATTATACAATTTAATTAATTTAACAATCAATTTTTTTAGCGCAAGATAAATTTGATATGGAATTCATGATAAAAAGATTGAAAAACACATATGAATCATGGTCTCACAGTAAATTTACAAAAAATATAATATCTGGCAATAAATAGCAATGAAAGGGAAAATTTAATATTGGAGGAAGGGATCCAAATAAAGCAAGTGAAACAAACTAAATATTTGGGAATAATTATGGATAACATTGAAGGTACAGTAAATTTACAAAAAACAGAATATCTGGCAATAAATAGCAATGAAAGAGAAAATTTAATATTGGAGGAAGGGATCCAAATAAAGCAAGTGAAACAAACTAAATATTTGGGAATAATTATGGATAACATTGAAGGTATAGGCAAAGAGAATATAAAATATAGAATTGAATTGAGTAGCAAAATAATATCATCGTTAAATTCCATATGGTGTGATAAGCATATTTGGAAAGACACAAAAAAAATATATTAGTAAAGCATTGGTGGAATCTGTTGCAATGTATGGAAGTGCGGTATGGAAAATCAATAAGTACTACAAGAATAGACTAACAGCTCTAGAAATGGATTATTTACGCAGAAGTGCCAGAAATTCGAAATTAGAACATGTCACAAATAAGGAAATTAGAAATATAATGGAAGCAGAAGAAAGCATAATTGAAAGAATTGAGGAGAAGGAATTCAAGTGGTAGGACATGTTTTAAGAGTGGAAGATGAGCGATGACCAAAGCAACTATATCAATGGCATCTGACCAGAATGAAGAAGAGAGGGACACCGAAGTTAACATTGAAGGAAAACATGAAGGCATTAATGCAAACAAGAGGGCTAGGCATTGAAGATGCCCAAGATCGTAGGCTTTGGAGTTTTGGCACGGGAAGACGGCGGCAGCTGTAAAAATCCGAAGATAGATAGAACAATCAATTTTCTGGTAAATTAAACTACTCTTCAAAGTAGAGATAATCAGATTCTATGACCTTGAGATATATATCAGTGATAGCAGTCTCTGGTATTTGATGCGAATATTTCGTTGAGACCCACTTCCAAAACTTCAGTGTTTTCGAAATTTCACGCAAGAATGGGCCATGGATCGAAACAGATGGTAATATTTAGACGCAAGATCAGGGCAATATGCTGGGTGTGGTGTTATTTCGAGTCATCCCAATCACTGAATTCTTGTTGTGGTTTGTTCATGCAGTTTGAAGTCTGATTGGGTTTGAACCCGCGACCTGCAGTTCATTAACTCGTTCTTGTTATTGAAAATAAAGATCCACATCGATTGTACGCCCGTTTGGGAAAGAAAAAAAAAGAAAAAGAAAAAACTTCCAGTGCTTCTAGCTGTATCATAGGCCTTAATGAAATTTATCCATTTAGCTGTATCATCCGCCAACATCTTCATCTCCAACCAAAATGTTCCCATTTCACATATTTTTCCTTCAATGTCCTCTTCAAAGTTTGAGAATAAATTTCTTGGGAACATTTTTGGGTCAAAAAGAGATGAACAGACAGGTGAATGGAGAAAACTACATAATAGTGAACTACATGATATGTAGACCTATAGGAAGCCAGATATAATAAGAACAGTTAAGCCTCGTAGACTGCAATGGGCAGGACATGTGGCAATAATGTGGGATGAAAGGGGTGCATGGAAGCTTCTTGTAGGAAAACCAGAGGGAAAACGCCCAGTTGGTAGACCAAGAATGAGGTGGGAGAATAACATTATTCATGATCTGAGGGAAGTAGATTATACAGGGGATGATTGGAAAACAGCTCAGGATAGGGATGTATGGAGAGCTTATGTCCGCGCGGCCATGAACGTACGGGTTCGATAGAGCCAGTGAGTTAGTCTTGTTCCAAGTAATTTTTGGTCTTCCGCTCCTTCTTGAGCCTCGAATATTCCAGTCCAGTGCGCATCTTTCTATTGCAATTTGAGGTTTACGCAAAGTATGCCCAATCCTTTACACCTTCAAAATTCCACCAGACACACATTACATTAAAAACCGACATTACTTATTAGACGCTTCTTACTTACTTAATACAGGCTTTCCACTTTACAGCAGTTTGCCCTTGATTCCTGCTTTCCAGATATTCCTATCTTCCCATTGTCCATCTTCCATACCCCTCTTCATCATGACATCATATATTCCCTCATACCATGCTCTTATACTTCTCCCCCTCTTCCTTCTGCCTGGTACCATCCAATCCAACACCTGTTTAGGCCACTGGTCTTCCGACATCCGTTGTACATGTCCATACCACTGTAGAGCTCTCTTTGTTATCCTATCGATAACAGTTTCTTGTGCATCCAATTCTTGTCTGATATATGTATTTCGAATATGCTGTAGCCTGGATATTCTCATACTTCTCTGTAATCCATCCATTTCTGTCGCCAAGATTATTTTCTGCATCCTTTCATTTATTGTCCAGCTTTCTGACCCATATGTAAGTATAATTTCTATTATTGTCTGTATAATCTCTTTTTTTGTTTTTCTGGTCAAATTTATATTCCATAAAAGACCATTCAGGGATCTAATCGCCTTCCTTGCACAATTTACTCTATTAATAACATCTTTTTCACAAGTACCAGATGTATATATTAAGTATAGATCCAAGATATTAAAATCCTAATAGTTAAAAAAAATGCGGCTATTTTTCTCTTCTTATTAATGCACCTCACTATTTAGTAGCAAATATTATTACTTTAATTTTTTTCTTAATGGTGTGAATAGTCTCCTTAAATGGGACGACAGTCTCTCAAGGGCGTGAGCAAGGTTATTAACTCATCATCAAGATTTCACTTCACGAGACTTGTGAGGAAAGGGGCAGGAAACAACCTGTCAAAGGTTAAATATATCATCGGGGAATTAATTAATGAAATAAATTATAACTCTTAACATACATAGGCATAATTGTGAGGAAAGGTGCAGGAAGCAATCTGTTAAAGGATAAATATATCATCGGGGAATAAATTAATAAATTAAATATCTTAACTCGTAAGGTACATAGACCTACTTGTTGTATTTGTCTACTTGACCAGTCTCATGGACTAGTGGTCAGCGTTTCTGACTACTATTCGACGAGTTCGATTCTCGGTCAAACCATGGGGATTTTGGTTGCCTATGGTCTGAAATTTAGGTTAAGTTTAGGTTAAGAACTATTTTGGCGCTTCATTATAATTTATCACACATCATATCATCGGGGTAACGTAATTCCGCCTTCTAGGCGCCCCAACTTCAGAAGTGGGTTACAATTATGCCAATGCCAGGAGAGAATACCAGAAATGTCGAAATTACAACCTAGTCGATACTAGTAACATTCATGGTAAGTTTCCGTTGAGGTATTAGTTCACAGTAATATAATGTACGGTTAAAAACTATAAAATAGTTACCTCGTGGGTCCGTCTCCTCAACTTAAGTTCTTTTAAAACTCTTGTGCTTCAACAAGGGTCGACAAGAACGGACCTAATGCATTCTGCTGATGATGGGACTAGTCCCGAAAGGCCTACAGAGTTTTAAAAGAACTTAAGTTGAGGAGACGGACCTACGAGATAACTATTTTATAGTTTTTTAACCGTACATTATATTACTATGACAACCTAGGGCATTGAGTAAAATATATATATATATATATATATATATTTAGTATTAAAAGATTTCGGGCTATGTGGCCGTGGTCTATAACTGGCGTTTCTTCCAGACGTTTCTCCCTCAACTGCGGAGGGCATCTTCAGTGACGAGAGCTTCCAGCTGTTGTTTCCCTGTCGTAGGCGAATTCGCAGTCGAGCTTTCAGACTTGAGGTCCTTTTACGTGTTGTAAATCTATGGCTCGGGACTCAAAGCTTTGACTTCCTTTCCGAAGGGAGCTATTCTCCACAGCTCCACAGCATAGACTCTGAATATTCTATAATCTAACGACTAGAGCATTTAACTCACTTCCCAGTCATGTCAGGGACTGTCAATCACTGTCATTATTAAAATCCAAATTAACTGATATACTAAGTACCACACAATGAAAATATTAACTGCATAACAACTATATTCAACATTTTGTATTCTATTCTATGGTGTTCAGGCCCGAGGGCAGGTCTTTCACTGCAATCGTAGCATTTTCATGCTATGCTTTGCAGCTTTACTAGGGAATTATAGGCGTGGTAGCTTCCCGTTGCTTTCCACACCGTGAATGAAGTTGATGATAATGGTGGCCGAATGATTTTCGGGGATTAAATTATTTTTCTAGCATTTAGTTTTTAATACAGAAGTTCTTGATAGATAGGATTATTATTGTCATAAATATAGAAAAAACACATTGAAAAACAACCAGTAGTAGAAAATATAAATATGTATGTACTTTTATCGCTGCGATTGAATAAAAAAATAAACTTTGGGAAAAATCTGTATTTTAATAAAATTGTTCTTTATTATTTGGTTTATCATCAGATATTATAATTAAATTTGAACGTTTCTGTATTTTCGTGAGCCGTATTAACATATGTAATTATATTTCAAAGAAAATACTCCTAATTTCATACCGGGTGGGCAAATAAATAACACATACTTCAGATCGCAGATAGCATTTATTTTTTACCGTTATACCACTGTTTGAACTACTCTTAAGTGATCTCACAGATATTAAAGAAAAAACAAATAGGCCCCTATACACATTATGGTGGAATGCGGATATTTTGTTTTACATATCTAAGCGAAGGAAGTTGATTAACCAATCAGATTGATTGAGAAAATGGGGAGGTAAAAAAAAATGAAGCTGGATTCGCGATGACCGACTCTTTTATTCATAAGTCTGGGTCATCCGATGTATTACTTACTTACTTACTTACTTACTTACTTACTTACTTACTTACTTACTTACTTACTTACTTACTTACTCACTGGCACTATCGAACCCGTAGGTTCATGGCCGCACGGACATAAGCTCTCCATACATCCCTATCCTGAGCTAATGATTTCAAATCATTCCCTGTATAATCTACTTCCCTCAAATCATAGTTAATGTTATTCTCCCACCTCATTCTTGGTCTACCAACTGGGCGTTTTACCTCTGACTTTCCTACAAGAAGCTTCCATGCAAGTCTTTCATTCCCCATACGCACAACATGTCCTGCCCATCGCAGTCTACGAGACTTAACTGTTCTTATTATATCTGGCTTCCTATAAAGATCATGTAGTTCATTGTTATGTAGTTTTCTCCATTCACCTGTCTGTTCATCTCTCTTTGGTCCAAACATTTTCCTAAGTACTTTATTCTCAAATACTTGTAATCTCCTTTTTTCCCTTAAAGAAAGAGTCCATGTTTCGCACCCATATAATATAACTGGTAGAATAATAGTTTTATATATTTTCAGTTTAACGTTTTTTTAAAGGAGTTGGGACATCAAGAGTCTATGCAATGCATAATAGCACGCATTTCCAGAATTGAGCCTATGTTTAAATTCTTTGTGCATCTCATTCCTATTTGTGATTATTGTTCCTAGGTATTTGAATTCAGCCACTTCCTCAAAATTTCCCTCATTTGTCATTCGCTGTCAATTTCCATTATATAATGAATTTCTACGTGTGACAATATATTTAGTTTTATTGATATTTACTCCCAGTCCTAATTTCTTAGTGTTACTCAATAGTGTGTGCGTGTTGTCCTTTAGTATCTCCTCGCTATCGGTCAATAATACTACATCATCAGCATAAACTAACAGCTTATTAATACCATTGAGTTGTAAGCCTTCCTCATCCTCTAAAGATTTGATGGCGTGCTCTAGTACAAAATTAAATAGTAGAGGAGGCCTATGTATTAGAAATATTTTTTTATTCCCTAATGTAAAAATCAATGCTAGGAATATGGCTGTTCCCCCTTATACCTGGACCCCTTCTTCCCCCAAAACTGTGTAAATTCTTCTTATTATTTAACTCAGTTTAACCTTTCATCTTATAGGCAGACCTACTTTTTACATGCCACACGCCGCCCGGACCTTACGACACGAGCTGTAGTAAACTGGGATTTTGACCACATAAGGATTTGGAGGGTCTCCCCGAATGAGTGATCATCTCCTCCGACACAACACAATATTAAGACGAAACACACCATTCAGACACACATTCATACTAAGCATGGAGAATATGATGGTCAGATGAATGAATTTATTGGAACTCAGCATAAAAGGACAAACATTGTAATTGGAGCAAACATAATTGAACAAGTAACTTGTTTCAATTATCTGGGATGCATGATATCGTACCAGCAAAATTTGGACATGGTGAAGAAATTAGGGAAATTTCAACAGATATGTGGTTCAATAAGAAGATATTTGAGAAATAATACCACAAGGGAAACTCAATAAAAATTTTACAAAAGAGTAGCCGTTCCAACGTTAACATACGGGTCTGAGACTTGGCCTTTAACGATCTCTGATAAAAATAAAATTGAGACAATAGAAATGAGATTTCTCAGATCAGTTGCAGGTGTATCTCTAAGAGATCGAAAGAGAAGTCAATATATCAGAAATGAATTACAAATATATAATATAAACGAGAGAATACACAGAAATAAACGTATACAAAGAATGCCAAATAATCGTTTATCAAAACAGCTGCTTCATTATAGGTCTCTAGGGCGAAGAAATGTAGGAAGACCAAAACGTCGTTGGAAAGACGACCTGCACCTGCAGCATATAGTGCACCAGGGAGCAACAGGCCCATACCTTGAAGATGATAATGATGATGATGACGATGATGAATGAGCGCGTTAAAATGTTATTGGTGGTCGTGGATGGAATGTGGATTGGGGGAAGTTGAGCAACACGTTTGAAGGAGGGAAAGTTAATGTAGCATGCATTACAAAAACATTGGTTAACGTATAATTTAAAAAGTAATAAAACATTTAAGTAAAAACTTACATAAAAATAAAATTAGATGAATTAAACTAAAACTTATCAGTGCTTTTAAAAATACACGAAAAAAATATTAACAGAATTGAATGACGTGCACAAAAATGTACAATTCACAGAAGAACTGGAAAACAAAATCTCTATTAACTGTCTAGATTCTTCACTCACTAAAAAATCTAATTAGCCATAATTTAGACGTTAGCATATACAGAAAACCCACCATAACACAATTGCCAAACACGCAAAATCAAGACACCCTTTCCAACAAAATATGAGCACCTTGATCAGCCTCATTAATAGAATGCTGAAGTTACCATTAAGTAAAACCAATTACAATAAAGAATTGAACTACATGAAAACCGTGGAAATTAAAAATTTAAATAAACTAATAAAAACCAACAAAAATGAAAAAAACTGATAAAAATAAAAAGTCAGGAATATATCAAATTGAATGCATGGGTTGTGAAAAGATATATATAGGGAAAACAAAAAGAAACCTAAAAATTAGAACCAAAGAACACATAAGAAATATTAAAAATGGAGAAATTGAAAAATCTGCAGTTGCTGCTCATGTTTGGTCTGAAAAACATAATATAAATTCAGACACTAAATTATTAAAACAGTTAGAAAATACAAAAGAGCTGACTATTTGGGAAAAAATTTATATTCAGAAGAACAGAAACAGAGTTATGAATTTTGATATTCCGATGGAGGGTGACTTTGTTTGGAGGTTCTTTGGCCAACCACAGGATGGAGCTGACATCGACATCCAGGTGGTGCAACATAATGCAACATAAATAAAACCAGTCTGGGAAAGCTGACGATAAAACAGAATTGTTTTGAAACATGTCCAAGAACAAATCAACATTAATATTGAGGTAAGATGTCCAGACCAAAAATAATATAATAATAGTTACATGTTGCGTTTTCTTATCTACTATAGTTCTGTGTTAGTGAATATTTTGTTGCCTAATAAGTTTGGAGTGTTTATTATAGAATAGCGTTGTTTTTATAACAATTTAATTATTATTATTAATAAAAAATGTTTTTTGCTACTAATTCCTCCCACACTTGTTAATGTTCTCTCCTGCCACGGACCTTTGGTTATACCAAGACGGTTACAGTTGTCAGAACTGGACAGTACTTACAAACGAAGAGATAAAGAAAAAAAAAGAGAAAGGAGAAAGAGAGATATGAATCTAGTTCTAGTACATAGCTCTTATAATTAACTACAAGTAGACATCGCTGTCCCATTACCCTTGATCCCACTAGTACAACACCTGTTGCGATACTAAGCATCTGAAATTATGAGAGTCTGGAGAAGTAAAACTTATATGTAAGCTTAACTTATACGTAGATTTTCTTCTCATCATCCTAATGAAAATTAATGCTTTATGACAAATAATTGGTTTTATTCTACTCTATTCTGTTTCTCAAAATACTATTTATTACATTTGCTATGTCCACCGCTGTGGTCTCGAGGTAGCGTGCTGCCTCGTCACGCAGCGGGCCCGGGTTCGATCCCCGGTCGGGGCAGTTTTTCTGGGTGAGTTTTTATCGGGGTTTTTCCTCACCTGTAAGACAAATGTCAGGAAAACTTTAAGGCTCAAACGGTCCCCGAAATCATATGGTCATCATCCTTATCATTATCATCCTTACCATTATCATCATCATTCTTCACCGGTGTGGAAAGCAACGGGAAGCTACCACACTTACACAATTCCCTATTAAAGCTGCAAACATAGCATGAAAATGCTATGATTGCAGTGAAGGACCTGCCTTCGGGCAGAATTACTATGGATGGACATTTGCTATAAGCACACTACCTACAGAGATCATTTCGTGCAAATGAACGGGTGTCGCATGCGGGATTATTCCGATTCAAATTCTGGTGCCAGTCAATTTTATCACATTGTTCCTTCATTTTTATGACCTTATTTCTTCCACAACATGCATTTTAATTATATAAGGTGTTTATACAGAGCGTTTTAAAAGTGATATATTAAATACGAGGTGGGGTTGTACAAGACCAGCTTTTTACTTACTTGACCTCTGCCATTTTGATGCAATTTAAAGTATTACAAATTGTTCATGATACCATCTATCTGCGAGTAATTACCATCGTCAAATTATGTTAGCGTATTATGAAATGTACTAGTGGAAATATGATTTTATGTTGTAACCGTCAGACATGTTGAATTTTCATAGAATAACTGTGATGAAGAGGTCATTTATTTTACGTATTAAATCACATTTAAAATGCAAGGAACCTAAAAGCTAACCTAACCTAATTAAAAATCAATTACTCTAACCTAGGTGAATCCCATGGAACGCCCTTGTTATTATTTTACGCGGTTAAATAAGTAAAAGTTAAATTCGGACATAATATGCTTAATTTATTGAAACCACAGATATGGTATCGGTGGTTTATCGCTGTTAGAAGCGTGGTAATCGGTGATTTATCGTTGGTTAGAAGTGTGATAATCGGTGGTTTATCGCTGGTTAGAAGCGTGGTAATCGGTGGTTTATCGCTGGTTACGACGGCCATTTAGAATAACTGTTGTAACCTGAGTGGTCATCACAGGAAATAGTCCCACTATAATGATAATTACGACTCGCAAGTAAATACATTTAATATAATATTTTATTAATATTTCTTGTAATTAGGTAGTGTTAAAGTGGGTAAATCAAAAGCTGGTCATCTCCCACCCAGCCAAATATGGTATATAATTGTACAGCCACTAGAAGTCCCGGCCACGCATTGCTGTGTCTAAGGTATACGTTAAAAATTTGAATTAAGTTGCTGTCTTTCAGCCAGATTACTTAAAACTAATACTTACACACGAAATTAATAATACTGAAAATAAAATAAACACTGAACACACTTAAATTTGTAATTCAATTGAAATTCGCGGTTGCAACAAAAAGCACTGCCATCTGGATCTCTCTTTGTTAAATAATAAACCAATTACCTTACCAAATTACCTTACACCGCCATCTGTTAGAATCGTATGGAACTCACAGATAATTATAACTCTTTGTTAAATAATAAACAAATAATTTGCAATAAAAAAATAATGCGACTATAAATTTAGTTATAAACTATCCTAAGTCTAACTGCACACAGTGTGCAAAATTGTATTAAAATCGGTTCAGTAGTTTAGGATTCCATCGCGGACAAACAACGTGACACGAAATTTTTATATATTAAGATAATTAGAGGTGGTGATTTTAGCACTAAGAAATCAGACACTAAGCAATTAAATCACTTTTGTAGCGTTTAATAAAGTTACGATTTTATTGCATTGAAAACAAAAAAGTTATTAAGAATAATATCAGGATGAATCACAGAATGATTTCTTCTTCTTCTTCTTTCACCCAATGTAGGCAAGGTGTCTGATCCTCTTCAATGTATTGTCTCACTTGTATCTTTCCATTTTTTATTCGGGTTTCCTATAGGGCCTATTTCTTTTTCCAGTTGGGAATTTACTCCTAGCTACTTTAACTATTCTGTCGTTTGACTGTCTATTTATATGTTCATTCCATTCTTTCCTTCTATTATTTATTCAGTTTGAAATGTGTTCCATTTGTAATTTTTTCCTATCTTATCACTTCTAATGTGATCTCGTAATGTTGTTTTCTATTGTTATCAGAACTTTCATTTCACATATTTCCTGGAGGCCTCGAGTATCACTTGTTTTTGGTATACTTTCTGTTGAATATGTAGAGTGCAAAGTGGTCTAATTGCCGATTTATATATTTTAGTTTTAGCATTTTTTCTTAGATATTTATTTTTCCAAATTGTTTCTTTTAAACAGTCTGAAATTCTATTGGCTTTATTTATTTGATTAATAATTTCTTCTTTTAAACTTGCATAGCTGGAGACATTTATATCCAAGTAATTGACATTTGATATTTGCTCTATTATGTTGTATCTACTACCAGTTTACATCTTAAGGGGAATCGTGAAAATGCCATTGATTTTGATTATCTTTAAGAAGATTTTCGAGCTGCAGGCCTTGGTCTTGAGGCTTGAAGTTCCCCAACGTTTTGCCAGAGACTGCGTCTGGCATCCTCTTTGAGACGCAGTCTCTGGCGAAACGTCGGGGAACTTCAAGCCTCAAGACCACGGCCTATAGCCCGAAAATCTTCTTCAAGATTATCATAGCAACTCCGGCCGTGAAAGTATACGTCAATACGCCATTGATTTTGTTTTTTTTTTTTTTTTGCTTGATTCAATCATGTTAAATTACTTTAGTGTTTTGCTAAATTGATACAGTAATCTCTCTGTGGCCTCGAGGTAGCGTGTTGCCTTCTCACGCAGCGGGCCCGGGTTCGATTCCCGGTCGGAACAGGTTCCTGGGTGAGTTTTTTTTCGGGGGTTTTCCTCACCTTTAAGACAAAAGTCAGGAAGCTTTAGGGCCCAACGGTCCCCGAAAATCATTCGGCCATCATCATCATCCTTCACCGGTGTGGAAAGCAATGGGAAGCTACCACACCTATAATTCCCTAGTAAAGCTGCAAGCATAGCAAGAAAATTTTGCCTGATCGAAATGTACACTCAGAAAGCAACAACAGCAGTAGCATTATGAAAAGTGAAAACATTCAACTTTCTGGACAATTTTGACGGATAAAAAAGGTAGTAATTAAAATAATAAGTACCTACTTATAGCAGAAATTCGTGTTATTATCCGGTTAATTTTTCCCAGTTTTCTAGTTTTTACCTTAGAATCCAAAGATTAAAATATCGTATATGAAACATTATTCTAGTTTGATACTCTATGAGAGGATTGTAGAAACAAAATCTGAAACACAATCTGAAGTTCTCAGTTGTTTACAGTTTTCGAAAGAATAAAAAAATTAATAACTGCTAATGTTGTTTGGACTTTTTTCTGCAATCCATTAATTTAAATGGGTTTGGATAGTTTCAATTTACGTAATGGGATGAAAGCATGCTTAATGTATTCAAAAAGTGGATCGTGAGGCGAAAATTCGGTATCTTAAGGGATGAGAATGGAGAATGATGGAAACTTCGCAATGACAAATTCAATCATTATTTTGTCTTAATATTATCAGCCTTATTAAACCTAGGAGATTAATATTATAGATCGTGTAGCTAGATTAAGCGACAGCAGAAATCCTTTCAATTCCTTTGTATTAGGAATCTTTTAGGGAAACAGATCATTATGAAAATTAAAATTTCATAAAAAATGGCAGTCCTTGTCCTTATATATGAGAACGAATCTTGGATTATCACCACGTTACCAAAGAAGAAAGTACAATCCAAACAGCCGAGATGAAATTTTTAAGAAGAGTAAATGATGTACTAGAATGCACCAAATAAGAAACGATGATATTCGTAAAGAACTGCATATCTACTCCATAAAAGAAAATATATCTAATAACAAAAAAAACTGTGGAAAGAACAAGTAGAAAGAATGGAAGAGAGTAGATTACCAAAGAAAATCTTGTGATATACATTATTTTCCGAGAGGAAGAAGAGATATCGGAGTCCTCGGAAGAGATGGTCTTAGATTTATTAGTGAAGATGGAACAGACAATCATCATCATCATCATTGGCGTGACAGTCCTTTTAGTTTGACCTTAGCCTCTCTCATAACAACCATCCATTCTCTTTGGTCAGTGGCCTTATTTCTTCAATTTGTTATGCCGCTTGTACGTCGTCCATCCATCGTAATGTCGGACCAACGGATCTGTGCTCCTTTATCGCTGCAGTCGTTCTCACGCCTTCACTCACACCATTCCACGTACCTTCCTCCCACCACGTCGAACAGCAGGGATGTTGCCAAACTTCCCACAAATAGTGTCATGGATCTTGAATATTAAATCATGTAAGGTTAATTATTACTTCTTCATATTTATGTAGGTCTGATGACGCTGATAGACTTGTATTATTTTCTTAGTAATATTTCTTTCGCCACTCCCTGCTAAAGCGTTCATGTTGAGTTGATAACACAGGACTGCAACTGCAAATAACCTGTCCCCCAAGGTAGAAAAGAGAGAGAGGTAGAAATGCGGGGAGGGAAATGATTTACCGAGGCAGAATAGGGATAGTGTTTAGTTCGCATATCTTACTGGGACACAGATCCGTTGGTCAGACTGTACCTACTAAATGTCTCTTTGAAGCAACTAACCATGAGTCACTCGTTGAGATCTGTAGGAAAATAAGCGTAACTAAATTAGCTTGGGGTAACTCGACAAAGAGCGGTCTCGTCTCCAACTGGAGATGTATGGATATAGATAGATAGGTTGACTAGAAGACCGCTTTGGCTTTTATTGTACCCTGTCTTTAATTTTAATCATTCATTATTCATTCACATAGGCCTATACACATTTATTTTCATGTAATATTTGCAGGTTTGTTTAGATCTTCAGATTAAAGGAAATTTACCTTTAATTTGGAATAAATGTGCTAATGAATTAAGCAAACACTTTACTGAAATATGGCAAGTCATTCAGTCACATTAATTATATAAAAGACATAGTTGACAGTTTGTTATCAAATCGATTTTTCCCACGTACCTTTACGCGGTAAGAGCATTATTCCTTTACTCAGAGATCTATTCATTTGTATACTGTACAGACAAAAATGTATTAAAGTATGTCTTCGTCCCTATTTCTCTCAAAAAACGTTAAACTGAAAATATATGAAACTATCATTCTCCCAGTTATATTAAGCCTATCGCTCATTTGCTGCAACAACGTCATAACTAAAAAATCACGATATTTTAGTTAATATCACAGGGAGACTTGGAATGACAGTATTTAAAACTTCATATGCTTTTCCTGAAAAATCTAGATTTTCGAGTTATGACATTGTTGCAGCAAATTACCATTATATATGCGAAACATTGACTCTTACTTTAAAGGAGGAGAAAAGATTACAAGTATTTGAGAATAGACTTCTTAGGAATTTTTTGGAGCAATGAGAGATGAAATAATAGGCGAATGGAGAAGACTACAAAACGTGATATACATTATATTTATAGGAAACCAGATATAATAAGTACAGTTAAGTCTCTTAGGTTGCAATGGCAGGACATGTTACACGAATAGGGAATGAAAGAGAGTCATGGAAGCCTCTTATAAGAAAACCAAAGGGCATACTTTTAAAATTCATGACGAAATACCATTGAGGTCACTAAGCATCATCATCATCATCATCCAGCAAGTATTAGGCCGTGTAGCCTGTTACGGTCTCAAAGAGGAATTTTCCATCCAGCGCTTTTTTGGACGTCCCAGCGATCTTTTGCATTGGGACAGTAGCGAAGTATGGCTTTTGGGAATTCTATGAGACGGCATTCGTTGAAGATGGGCTTTCCAGTTGTTCTAGTAGTTTTGTATATGGTGAAGAATGGGTTCTACATCCAACTCTTCCATAATATCCTCATTTATTTTATGGTCCCACTCTGTGTAGCCTGCTGTACGGTGCATAAATCGCATCTCATTTGCTGTTATTCGGCTTTCATCTCTTCTTCGAGGTCACTATGCAACATTTAAATTATAAAAATAGATACCTGAGATCTTAGTTGCCCTCAACTTTATAAAGGCTGTAAGATGTGAAGTACTTTCGGAACATATGCTCCATCCTCAATTGGTACCAATTTACATGCTGAGGATGGAGCATGTGTTCCGAAAGTACTTTACATCTTACAGCCTTTATAAAGTTGAGGAAGACTGAGATCTCAGGTATCTATTTTATAATTAATAGTGAGCGAAGAACATATTTTTAATAACTCACCTCATAAAAATTTCAAATTTCTTTGCTTTGTGACTGAGTCATGACTGAAGATGGACGAGAAGTGGTCTGAAACCAATGGTCTCAAATCAAAGAAATTTGAAATTTTTATGAGGTGAGTTATTAAAAATATGTTCTCCACTCACTATTAATGATATAACCTCATAATGTTTACTTCCCAACATTAATTTAAATATTTATTCTGTAATTTAAATGTAACCAGAGGGAAAACGCTCAGTTGGTAGACCAGAATGAGGTGGAAGAATAACAACTAAGATATGAGGGAAATAGATGGGAAAACATGAAATAGATGGGAAAACATTAGGTAAGGATAGGGATGTATTGTTTATTTATTTATTACAATTTCCTGTCTAATACTCGGTTCCGCTTAATATGCCATTTTCACATTATCCCTTGAAAACAGTTTTCACGGAGTTTCACTATAGTTTAAAAGATTCATGTTAGCCCTGTAAACAATTAGAATGAGTCGACACTAGTAAAATTCATATCAAATTCCGCTGAGGTGAAGAGTCATAAAATAAACATTAAAATATATACATGTTGGCAGGTGCCGTCGTCCTCAACTGTGTTAACATTTTAATATAATATTCCAACAAGTTGAGGAAGACGGCACCTGCCAACAGTGTTTTAATTTTTATCTTAGAATGAGTCGGCTCAGTGATAGCTATTGAAACTCGTATTCTTGACATCCTGGATTCATTCCCCCGTGCTTAGCAATCTAATTGAGTTATTTTTACACGCTTTATATTAGCTTGACCTGTATCTGTCTATGTAGCGGAATCTTTCAATATGATTTTCACCCACTTAAAAACATTGGATCGACTTGAAACTTTGTATACTTGTAAAGGACCAATGACAATACAATAATTTAATAAATAATATATAATATATAATAGGTTGCGGACTTATCTACTTTTTAGTCCATCGTTGTCTACTGGTAGCTCAGTTCGTAGAGCAGTGGACTGTAGTAGTATATAATTTCAGTAATCCATAAGTCGGTGGTACAAATCCGGCCCGGAGGATTTTTTAGAAGAGTATTACTTTTAGCTCATACTACAATAGTATCGAATTTAAAGATATTTACATTTTTATCTTATTCTGTAAAATATTAATGACAATTTTGTAAACTTACCACATTATAATTTATCCAAAAAAATATGAGAAGGGTACAATTAACTGTAACTATTTATCTGTATTAAAATATTCAAAAATATTATAATAATGGTATATACTAATAATTTTAAAAATATATAATTATACGAGTATTTGTGCCTAGACACTAAAAATATCGTAAGCAATTAAATTTTCATGGGATTACGGTTTATGACAATCAAACTAAAAATAAAAAAAATAAATAATAGTTTTAAAAATTAGAACAACATTATTAGAAAACCAAACTAAAAAATAAAAAAATAAATAATACTTTTAAAAAACTAAAACAACACGCTTTATTAGAAAACCGAACTAAAAAGTGAAAAATAATTTTAATTTCCAACTCGCTTGGGATAAAATTAAAGTGATGAACAAAAAAATAATCTCCAACACATCTAGAATAAATGTAGAGTTATCTACAAATAATTTTATCATCAAAAGCGTGGGGTATTTTTTATGGTTTTTACGTTTTATTCTTAGAGACTTTACTTTTATCAATATCTGTTTATTATCAAATATATTAATTAATTGACATAGAGCACCACACGCTTTTGATGATAAAATTATTTTTTCCTGGATTACTCTAGTTTTATTCTAGATGTGTAGGAGATGACTTTTTTGTTGACCACTTTAATTTTATCCCAAGCGTGTTACAAATTAAAATCTTTTTCATTTTTTAGTTCGGTTTTCTAATAAAGCGTATTGTTTTAGTTTTTTAAACTATTATTTATTTCCTATGATTTTCCTCAGTCTTTAAGGCAAATGCTGAGCTGGAATTTTATCACCAGAACTATTTTTATCATGTTCACTATTTCAAATATAACTATCAAAAAGAAATAAATCAGTGAATTTTCACAAGTACACGTAACTACAGACTATTACACGTAACTACAGACTATACAGATAAACACAATTCACTGGTTACAACTATAAATAATTCTAGATGCGATATGTTTATAGATGTTGAAACGTATATAAATAAACATGAAATAAAAATAAAATAAAAGGAATGAAGTGATGGAAAAATATTCCTTAGTTCTTATCTTTGAAAGAATAGTTCAAGGTCGCTCACGTCATTTGTCTAATTACACAGAATTTTAGTCTGCGTATTTCGAAAGAGATGGAATTAGGAATTTATATCAGATAATGGCTAAAAGCGGAATATTACATTTTTCTATTTTGTTATCTTTTTTTAATACAGTAGGCCTACTCCACAATTCCCAATTACTATACATATTTATCTCTTTAAGTTCTGAAAAAAAAAATCCATAGAATCCTGCAGAATTTGAATCCGCGATTCTCGGATCCAGAGACATGAAAATGGTACCAGTAACCCATGGGATCTAAACATTGTCAAGACATACATATATATGTATACTATGGTATTTTGAATTTAACTTTGGCCTCGCTAATGATCTCAATAATCTGGTACCTGGTAGACTTAATCTTAGGGATACATTTTCTGTAAATATAATTAATTACATTTTAGACTTGAACATAGAAGAATCAATAGGCCTACTTGAAAATTCAATAGCGAAGAAATAAACCATATTATTGAATAGTTTTTTAAAATATTTACTCTGAAATTCTAGGCTCTGTTGTATTTTTATGATTGGAATTTGTAAAAATTACGCAATATTGTTCTTATAAAAAACGCCTAAGGTATTTTATTTTTACAGCCAAATGAGACACATTATTACTGCAAAACGATATTCCAGATGGAATGTCCTTCAAGGTATGTTTTTTAACCACAAAAACAAAATAAATAAATGAATTTAAATAATCAAACTGAGAATTTTACAACCAGTTCATAAGTATTTTCTTATGTTCATCACTGTGATCTCTGGGCAATGTCGTTGCTTTGTACTCAGCGGGCCCAGGTTCGAATCCCGGTCGGGACACGTTTCCTGTGTAGGGGTTTTCGGTGTTTTTCATCATCGATAAGACAAATTTTAGTAAATGTAAGGTCAAATATTTGGCCATCGTAATCATCGAATCATGTTAGCCTTGTTTTGTTTGAATGTGTGAGAGAAATATGTGCCTGTCTTAAATGTTTGTGCATTTTCGGAGGTGTTCCCACATTGAGCTGATCCCTCATTCAGAGTGCTCCTCTAAATTCTTGTGTAGTCAAAAAAATTGTAGGCCTATGTGATGCTAAGTTTAAACATCCTCTCCCGACATGTCACGTCGCTGTAAGGCCCAGGTGGCAAGGGATGCGTAAAGCTACTTAAAATGGAGATGTTAAACCAAGAATAAGAAAGAATTATTTACTTATGATATTGTAGTTTTATTAAAAATGTAATGTATTCCAAAGCTATTAACTAACTAATTCACAGGCACTATCGAACCCGTAGGTTCATGGCCGCGCGGACATAAGCTCTCCATACATCCCTATCCTGAGCTAATGTTTTCCAATCATCTCCTGTATAATCTACTTCCCTCAAATCACCTCATTCTTAGTCTACCAACCGGACGTTTTCTCTCTGATTTTCCTACAAGAAGGTTCCATGCACGTCTTTCATTCCCCATTCGTGCCACATGTCCTGCCCGTCACAGTCTACGAGACTTAACTGTTTTTATTATATCTGGCTTCCTATAAAGATCATGCTGTTCACTGTTATTTAGTCTTCTCCATTCACCTGTCTGTTCATCTCTCTTTGGTCCAAAAATGTTCCTAAGAACTTTATTCTCAAATATTCGTAATCCCCCTTCTTCCCTTAAAGTAAGATTCCATGTTTCGCATCCATATAACATAACACCACAGGAATAATTCTCTTTAAGGAAAAATTCCTATGGTTTGACCGGAAATCGAACCCGGGACCTCATGAACTGTAGTCAGAAACGCTGACCACTAGCCCATGAAGCTGGTCAACTAATATATATATATTAATTATATCATAATATATATATATAACTGTCCACAGCTGTGGTCTCGAGGTAGCGCGCTGCCTTGTCACGCAGCGGGCCCGAGTTCGATTCCCGGTCGGGACAGGCTCCTGGGTGAGGTTTTTTCGGAGTTTTTCCTCACCTATAAGACAAATGTCAGGAAGCTTAGGGCCCAACGGTCTCCAAAATTCACCCGGTCATCATCATCCTTATCATAATCATTCTTCACCGGTGTGGAAAGCAACGGGAAGCTATCACACCTATAATTCCCTAGTAAAGCTGCAAAGCATAGCATTAAAATGCTATGATTGCAGTGAAAGACCTGCCCTCGGGCAGAATTACTATGGATGGATATATAAAACTGTTATTTTACCAGTTATATGATGGGAAACATGGACGCTTACTTGAGGCTTGGAGAAAAGATTGAATATTTGAGAATGAATTTCTTTGGAAAATATTTGGAGAGACTAAAACAAAGACATTAAGAGATGTAAAGTAATCGATCTTTCTCATATATACCAAGTAATGGAATTTGGGAATATAAATGTTCGTCTAGATAATTATGGTACAGAGAGCTAATAGTATATAAGTCATTTGAAACTGCCAAGGTAGTTTCCTGTCGATTGTGTAGACCATTTCCTGATGAGGCTGTCAGTATGGAAGCTGTTTGTGATATCACAGCATGACATATGCTATGACATAAGGAAGTATGTGAAATCCCACATATCATTATCTATTATGGTGTGTTACAGACTATTTAACTCATGCCCCAATTGACAGTCAATGACCAATCACATTTCCATGAATTATTATTTACAACCAATCACAGTCGTTTTTCACCTCGATTTTATCACTTCAATTTTATCGCTTTAATTTTAACAAGTGGCTCCCAGATTGTATATATAGTGCACGAATGTAACCAGATATAATAGAAAAACATTTGTAGCAATTGATTATACTGCAAAAAAAAACACTGTTTGCACTTCCTTAAACGTATTATTTCCCAGGAATTAACGTTGAAGAAAAATATAATTGACATATTTACATCATAGGACATCAGAAATTAATTAAAAACCTCTAATGATGTGTTTAATTATTTCTCCACTAGGGTGCATTCTTACAATATTGCAATTGGCAATAGATATGGTCTGGTTGCCGTGATGAACAAATGAAACATAACGTTTCATTTGTTTTCAAACATCGCCGTTTAGATTAAATATATAAATATTTTAAATAAATGTATTTAAATCGTGATTTGTGAGTAAACAGCTTAATTTTATTTGTTAATAGTCCTAACAAATGCCACTCTTGATTTCCAAATTCTCTAGATAAATTCACTCCTCACTTCGTGAGTCGTGAATTAATTGATAATTTGGAAATCACTCGTGGCGTTACTTATGACAATTCTTTCCGACATTATTCATTCAATTTCATTAAGTGCTGTTGTCTCAAATTCATTGTTCTGTAATAATATTTGCTATTATAATATAAGCCTATACAATTGATAAAAAACACAAATTTTTAAATTCTCTATTTTCGTAAGTAATTTGACTGATAATGCGTTTTAATGAATTCTGAAGTAATGTAGCTATTGAGTTTGTTCCCATTAAAATATTTTTCTTTTTAAGCTCTTTTCTTCCCTGTGCCGGAATTAGGCCGTTTCCTAATGTGAACTTACTAAGTTAAATTAGTTACGCTCATTTGCCCTTAGATGTCAGCAGATGATAGGGGGTCGGCCTAGTGCCTCGTCGATACATCTAGTGCGTAACTAAGGTAGCCTATTACTGGATGGGAAACAGTCGGTAAATTTATACACAGTCCTTTTTATTCAGGCTTTTTTTTCTATTTATTTTTTCAGCATGTTCCATAACAATACTACATGCTTCAAGTTACATAAAATTATTTGCAAAAAATCTTTTGTTTTAATTAATTTTCTATGGCCACTTCTACTTTTTTTATTTGTTCTACTCTTTGAATTGGCTTTGTTTTGCTCTAAAATCTGTCTAAATCTATGGAATTAATAAATGAGATTAATTCAACTGTGTACTCCTGTACTAGTCTTACTTTATCGAATGTCCATTTACTATTTTTCTTAATCATGTTGGTCTTAAATAACCGTCTTTCTGTTTCTAGTTTTGTACATTCAAACAGTAGATGATCTATAGTTTGTTCTGAAATTCCGCATGTACACAAAGGGCTATCTTTTATTTTAAAACGATAGTAATAACTGTTTATTTTACCGCGCCCTGTTAAGAAAGTTGTTATTTTTCCTGTTAAAGGTAATTTTAATTTCAATCTTTCCTTCACACTAGGTACAAAGGATTTTGTCACGGCACCTTTTGTGGTGTTTTTCCATTCATTTTCCCACTTATTTACACTTATTGACTGCAATTCACTTAAAACTAAACTGGCTGGTTTACGGTCTTATCACACTGGAAGTTCTGCATTCCCTGCTGCTTGTTTAGCCAATCTATCAATCTATTCAGGCTTGTGGTTGTTTTAAGAGCCTGAAAGTCTTCAGACTTGGGATCCACGATTTAAAGTTCCTCACGGAAGATGTATTCCTTGGATTTTTCCATACTAAAAATCCATCGACCACGGCCGGGTTTGAACCAGCGTCTCTAGGAACTAGAGGCGAGGAATATAACCACTAGCCCACCGCGGCCGACTTGAAAATATTTTTAAATTTATTTTTAAAAATCTCCATCGACCATACTTAGTAGATACCGAACATGAACGTGATAAAAATATATAGGCACATCTATATACGCTATATCTTTAACGCCCTAGCGGCCACAATTTTTTATTTTCGGAACGAAAGTAGGCATACAGAATCACTTATGAAACCTAGAGTCTAGTTAGTTAAACAGTAAAATCGAACCATTAGGAGTAAACCCGAAAAAAAAATACTCTGGCGGCCGCAAATTTGGATTTTTTTGTAACGATACTTAATATATGTCATTGAAATAGAACGTAAAAGATATTCTCCAAAAATAAAGAAAATCCGAGCATTAGGAGTGGAGGTTTACATGAAAACCGAAATTAAAAAATTGCTCTAGCGGCCGTTATGTATTTTCTTGCAACCTAACTGGATACAGACAACTTAATTGACAAATCGAAGATTTATTCGTTAAATCAGAAAAATCGGACTATAAATTCGAGATGCTGAACAATCCATTGAGGTAAGCAATTGCAAATTTTCCTTTATTATTTCTATTTCTTATCTTCTCTTCATAACTTCCATTTTTATTTATTTTAATTCCTAAATATGTGATCTCACTACAAGATTTTATTGTTTCTCCAGTCACCAAAATTAAATTTTGTTCTGGTTCACCAATTGATAATTTTTTTTTTCATGCAAAATTAATCTCCATTTTAATTTTCTCCTATTAATTTTCTAATCATATATTTTAAACCTTCATAATCTTGTGCAATTAACAATTGATCATCTGCAAAATGTAAGTTGTATAAAGTTTTGTTGTTTGAAATAGGAATTCCCATGCTTCATTTTCTCCTCCAATTTTTAATATTTAATGTACATATATTTTAAACAGAATCGGTGATAAACAACAACCTTGACGAAGACCTTTATTTATCGTAAAACCATGTGACAATTTACTGCCAATTTTAATTTTAGATATGCAATTGTCATATAAATTTTGTTAGATTACTGGTTAATAATTATATTACTTCAGAAAACAAAAATTGAACGTCCGCGACTCGCATTGTTGAGATTATAATTTATTGTGCTTTCAGTTTACTTAATTTTATTTTCTTATTTAGTTTATTTTAATTATGAATTAAATTTTATAATAGTATATTTAACATTTTCTGTATGTGAATGTGCTTTAGGCCAATTTCATACGCGATTCTATTGACATGCCCCTCCCCTCCAAAAAAAATCAACTTGTGTTAAGTCAAGTAAACCCATTAATATTTCAGTCCAGAAAATTCGTAGATATGTTTATTGATACCTTCACAACTATGAAGGCATACCAGGTAGAAATTGCTAACTAGAATTTGGTTACGTGGTGTAGCGCATGTATTTGCCATTACGCAGAATAAACATATTTCAGAATGCATATTCCTTTCCTTAAGAAAAATATCCCTTGTGCCGGTTCGCTCAGGGTAGAATATGATCACTCAGGGATGTTTTAAATTATACACTTATTATTTTAGTTTATTGGATAAATTTGTATACAATATTGTATTTACAATTTTTTTTTTTATTTAGTACACAATTGATCTTCTTGGTGATACAATATTAAAATATATATACAGTCAATATGCCCATTTCACCAATAAATATTTAAAATGGTCAACTAGTTTCTACAGCCAAGCTGTCATTCTCAAGACCAGATATTGACTCATCTGGTCTTGAGAATGACAGCTTGGCTGTAGAAACTAGTTGACCATTTTAAATATTTATTGGTGAAATGGGCATATTGACTGTATATATATTGTATTTACAATGTTTGATAATTCACTATCTCGGAGTGGAGTTGATGAGTTATTTCCGCCCACGTGTTTTAATATCACTTTCGCGAACGGTTACTTAAGAACTTAAGTATTGCAGAACGTAGGAGCGTGAGAGTGTTTTCACACGCGTCCTTGCCTTATAAGGGCGATGACTCCTCCCATCCCCACTCCGAGTGTATATGTTATTCATTATAGCTTAGAAGGGTAGGTACCATTCATTTGGGTTTCTATGTTGGTAATAGACTCGTGTGCACGTTTGTGCGCCTTCCAGTTATTACTATTAATGTACTCACGAGTATATTACTTCTTGCCACACCCTTATATCGCACCTTGGGAAGAAGCGGACTACAAGTAAAAAAGGTCATAAATTTAGTTAAGACAAAGAGAATTGCTTTAAAAAAATAGTTACATATTTATTTATTTATCGCCACAATCTTTGACTTGTCCGGCCCATTGCATTTTTTTTAAATTTTACAAGAGTTGATAAATCAGGTTCCTTAAAAAGGCAATAGATTTTCTTATTATACCTCATTCTTCATCTTCCATTCTCTTTTACTGGTCCATATATCCTTCTAGGTGCCAAATTTAATATGGAAATATCAGTTAACAAAACTAAAATTATGGCATTTTATTGGAAGGACCCCCATACAAAGTAAATCTGTCTCCAGAATAAAATTTTAGAGAGATCTAATCAATTTAAATATCTTGGATATTGATGATCTTGTAGACGATTTCCGGGCTGTTGGCCGTGGTCTTGAGGCTTGTAGTTTCCCAACGTTTCGCCAGAGACTGCGTCCGGCATCCTCAAGGGTTGTCTTGAGACTGGCAACCCTTGAGGATGCCGGACGCAGTCTCTGGCGAAACGTTGGGGAACTACAAGCTTCAAGACCACGGCCAACAGCCCGGAAATCATCTACAAGATCATCATAGTAACTCCGGTCGTGAAAGCTTAAGTCAATATATCTTGGATATTATCTCTCTGTCTGGGATCAAAAGGATATCCCTGAAAAAATTACTAGTTATAATAAACGTTTGGGAAGTATTAATCAAGTTACGAAACCATTAATTGTACAAAACAAGAAATAAGTTACCTTTATAAACACTTTGGCTAGACTAGTGTTGACCTATAGTAGTGAAGCATGGACACTAAAAAGACAACATGAAAGCAGAATAACGGCTTGTGAAATGAGATTCATGCGCAGAATAGCGGGTTACACCAGATGGGATCGGAAAAGGAACACCGATATCTTAAAAGAATTGAAGACTACGCCAATTTTGAAATATATTAAACAGTACCAACTAAATTGTAAACACCATCTTGAAACAATGAATCGGATCCCCAAAGCTGTTTATAATTATATAACAAGAGGACGAAGATCTCTGGGCCGTCCTATGAAACGCTGGAGGGAAAATTTTCTATAGGATCGAAATAGGCCTTGGCCTAATACTTGGAAGGAAGGAAGAAGAAGAAGATATATCCTTCTCAAAATCTTTCTTTCAAAAGTGTTAATTAAATTCTCAAAGCTCTTTATCATAGTTCAGGTTTCACTTCCATATACCAATATTGAACTTATGCAGGTTATATATAGTCTTATTTTAACTTTCCTAAAGGTAATTTTGGATCTTAGGGTTGGAAGTTGTCCATAATATGCCTTATTTGCTCTATATATTCTATTTTGTGTTATATGACGTACTTATCCATAGTAATTTTCTTGTATACGCATCTCATATCCCAATATTTGAAATATTTGCAACTACAATTTTATTGATTTCGTCTTTAACGGAATATAAAACAAGTACGAAACTGTTATGTAAACCCAACAGGACCGTTAGTCAGGCATCTGAAATAGTACAAAAGCAAACAGAACCCCAGGAGAGCACACTCGAGTATCCCAGTAGGTTGGAACACTCCTTTCATCTCAAATACCGGAAGTTTCGACTACACATGTGCACTTTATTGTCATTTCTCAAATGCTTTCAAAACACAGAACACGCAAATACTTGTCTGTTCTTTCCTTCGCTTTGAAATCTTCAGATAGGATTAGTAAGCAACGCTTTAAAGCAGGGGCACCCGTGGCCAGATACAGCCCTCCATCACCTTAATCCGGCCTCTGTATATATGTATATATATATCCATCCATCCATAGTAATTCTGCCCAAGGGCAGGTCTTTCACTGCAATCATAGCATTTTCATGCTATGCTTTGCAGCTTTACTAGGGAATTGTAGGTGTGGTAGCTTCCCGTTGCTTTCCACACCGGTGAAGGATGATGGTGATAATGATAAGGATGATGATGATGATGGCCATATGATTTCGGGGACCGTTTGGGCCACAAAGTTTTCCCGACATTTGTCTTACAGGTGAAGAAAAACCCCGATAAAAACCTCACTCAGAAAAACTGCCCCGGCCGGGGATCGAACCCGGGCCCGCTGCGTGACAAGGCAGCACGCTACCTCGAAAACACAGTGGTGAAATATATATATATATACACACACACACACACACACACACACACACACACACACACACACACAGAGGGTGATTCCTAATTCCTATTACAAATTTCTAGCGATTGTAGAAGCGACTTAGTAGATAAAGTTTGATAAGGAACCCAGTCCGGAAACGTACCATTTCGAAGTAAAATAAGTTTGAAAATCGAATCACAATGGGCTGATATCGTGTGTCTCGTATTTCAGAATAAGTATTACAGACTTCTAGGGGTATACAAGTGTGGTTGCACGGGGCGACCCTGTTATTCGTTGCACAATGTGTACCTGCGACGCATGTTTTCATGCACACGCCTTACAAGACCTGGTGTGTGCTCAATAATTTCTACTGCCGCCAGAATTCGTGCCAATATCTTCCTCCGACTCGAGAGGTGGTAGTACAACCCCTAGAAGTTTGTAGTACTTATTCTGAAACACAAAACACACGATATCAGCCCAATATGTCTCGATCTTCAAATTTATTTTACATGGTACGTTTCGGGACATGGGTTCCTTATCAAAACTTTATCTACTAAGTCCCCTCTACAACCAACAAAGTTTGTAATAGGAATTATGATTCACCCTATATATTATATATATATATATATATATATATATATATAAGCTTCCTCTACAACCCTCAAAGTTTGTAATAGGAATTATGATTCGTCCTGTTATATATATATATATATATATATATATATATATAGTAATTCTACCTGAAGGCAGGTCCTTCACTGCAGTCATAGCATTTTCATGCTATCCTTGCAGCTTTACTAGGGAATTGTAGGTGTGGTAGCTTCCCGTTTCTTTCCTCACCGGTGAAGAATGATGATGATGATGATGATGATGGCCATATGATTTCGGGGACCGTTTGGGCCTTAAAGTTTTCCTGACATTTGTCTTACAGGTGAGGAAAAAAACCGATAAAAACCTCACACAGAAAACTACCCGACCGGGGATCGAACCCGGGCCCGCTGCGTGACAATGCAGCACGTTACCTCGAGACCACAAAGGTGGACTATATATATATATATATATATATATATATATATATATATTCATCTCTTCATTGGTACAGTTTTTACATTGATTCAGTTAAGCATTAGATATGTAATGTTATTTGACAATTTAGCCTTCCGAATATTTCTTTCATCATTACAGTTAAACCATTGATGATATAAAATTCATATTAGGCCGTTTAACCATTTATTAATGTTACTCTCATATACTAGAATATTAAAAGAATTTAAAACTTCACTTTAGAAAATCTAAAATTTGTATGGAATGACCCCATTTATAAACGTTTTAACATCCAATTTTACATCGCGTGTATATTAATGGTAATGTGACAGTCAATGTGTGGAATAATTTCTGGTAATGAAGTGTTCAATCCAGCATTTGCCTTGAAAACAGAAAAAAAAAAAAACGAGTTTATTGCCATCGAGGTTTGACCCCGAGACCTCCCGTATACGAGTCCGCTTGGACCATTTCGATCGGTCAAGTAACTATGTCATCATTAATTAATTAATTAAACCAGAAACTTTAAATACAAAGTTAACAGGAATGTCAACAAAAAAAAAAAAAGACAAACATATTTAAAAGTATAGAATACGGTATATTACAAAGTTAAAAATAAATTGTTAATTTATTGTGTATTATTATTGTGTTTCAGGAAAGGATTAGCGAGGGGCATGAAGGACATTTAAGAAGCGTAGATAACTTAATCCTGTCCGGGTGAGTAACTTCTGTAAACTTACCTAAGATTAAATTGAAGACAGAGTTGTGTAACGAAGCATTTCCGTTTACAAGGACTTGAATTGAACTATTAAATTCCACCTTAATCATGATTTATTAGTCAACAAAGGCCGGGACAGGATAGAAGAGGGAGAAAACATAAGACCAGATTTAGAGCGTACAGTCTGCAAAACATAAAAAGTGGAGCACGATACGCGAAATGAAGGTTAATACTTTTACTTAGCAGAAGCTAATCACATTATACACAGGGTGTAACAAAACTCAACCGCAAAAATCCAGGAATTAATTCCTCATATTAAGAGAAGAATGTCGGTATGAGGCGGAACGGTGACCACGAACCACTCAAGTGACATCTATACGAGGACAAGTGTGACTAAATTAGTATGGTTCAAATTCTTCCCTGTAGGGGCAGAGCGCCTAAATCTCTGTTAAGGGAAAACATGGGCTTACAAGAAGTTTAAGAGAAGAAAAAATGTAGTAGGCCTACAACATGGGTCCGGAAATGTATAATTACAGAGTTATTTGAACTTTTATGAATGTTAGTAAACAGACATAATACTCGCCTTCTCAGCGCACTGTAAACCACTGAAAATATATTTCTTCCCATCACACTGTAAACCATCGAAAGCAGACTTCAGTCAAACCTATCAGATACAGATTAACCTATACATGCCGGGAAATAATTTTCAAGTGCTTACAAGTGTTCAGGTGGAAAGCAACTTTATTCGCAATACGCTTCTTTATTTACAATGTGATGGGAACAAGTGTGTTTTCAGTGGTTTACAGTGTGATGAGATAGCAAGTTATGTCTGTTTTCAGTTGTTTACTAACATTCATAAAGTTCGAATAATTCTGTAATTATAAATTTCCAGACCTATGTTGTACTAGATTCTTCTTCTTCTCTCAATACGAGGAATTAATTCCTGAAATTTTGCCTATGAGTTCTGTTACGCCCTGTATATTCTGCCTATAGCTTGGCATCGAACAAAATGCAATTGTGCTGCGCGTGCGAGACAATTCTATAACGCAATTCTTCTCTTTCAGCTACATTATTTACGGAATTCCCCGTGAACATGTGACTAAGTTGTAGGAATGGGAGGCGTTCAATTGCGTCATAAATCATAATGGTTATTATTGGTTAATACATAGCACTGTTTGGTTGGCGACGCCAGTTCTAAGACTATAGAAGATTAACAGTTTTATATAATTACGTACATTTTTAATTTAAACTTTAAATTTGCAAAACACTAATTTATCGTGAAGTCATTTGATTGTGTCAGAGTGTAGTGAAAACAAAAATATACAGGAATATAACTAAGTATTACTATATATATATATATATATATATATAGTGTAATTCGACACAGATTTAAGTAATTTATAACCGTTCGTTTTTCTACTAGTCTGGTGGTGTACTTTCGCAAAAGCTCTCTCTCTCTCTCTCTCTCTCTCTCTCTCTCTCTCTCTCTCTATATATATATATATATATAGTGTAATTCGACACAGATTTAAGTAATTTATAACCGTTCGTTTTTCTACTAGTCTGGTGGTGTACTTTCGCAAAAGCTCTATGCTTCCAAGAAGAGTGACAAGAACTACATTTTTCTATTGTTTTATTAAAAATATATAATTAAAGTACAAGATACGTTGCCAATTTAAGGGTTAACTATTTTAGAGAAATTGGAATGACATGATACCTTGTATTGCAGAATAGCTTGCTTTTCCAGAGTTGAGCCTATGTTCGCTACATAAATAATAATTCTAAATACAGTATAACAGTTACAATGAAAACATTAACACATATTCAGCTATAATAACGCCTTCAACGTAATAATGTAACAATTTTGAGTAATTAGTTTGTATATATTTGTTTGATCATATGAAGATATTTTAAGATCAAATTTTTTTGTATATTTTTCACATTTTAATCTCATAAATCCTAGCAGATTCTACCCCAAAAGAAACGCTACTGGTAGGTATACTCATAAGTTTCTTTATGGGTATACTAACGGAATACTGAGAGAGGTGGGGAGAAATATGCGGTCCTGCGCAGTATCGTCCGGTTACTATACAACTGTGTAATAAAATCACGGAGTAACATTCATTTCAATTCTGATACACGCATTACAGGTATTGATGGAGATATAAGTGTGAATAATTTTATTTATGTTTATTTCTCTGCCTCTGTTAGCATCGACAATAATGACTAGCTTTTTAGCTACTTTATTGCATAATTATAATTGTCTGCTGCATTGTACAATTTCTGTCGGCCGCGGTTCCTTGCCTCTGATCCCGAAGGTCGCGGTTTCAAAACAGGTCGGGGTCTATGGATTTTTTGAAAAATCCAAGGAGCAAGTTCTCCGAGAGGAACTTTCAGCCGTGGATCCCGAATCCGAAGATTTTCAGGCTTGTAAAAGAAGCGCAAGCCTGAATTAAATGGTCTCTATGAAAAATTTACCGACCCTCATCCTAATAATAGGTCAGTTAACTGCTAGATGTGTCATTGAATCGGTATGTTGACCGCATACCATTCATGGCATCTATTGGGAAATAAACATGACTAAATTAAATTGGTATTACTTGCCGATGATCAAGTAGTGATTTCCACTTCAGAAGATGATCTACAAAGAGCTATTTTTAATTTGGAAAAAATAAGTGACAGTTATAATTTTAAAAATTCAAAGAATAAAACTAAAATTTTAGCATTTAAAGGACATGATACCTTAAGAGCAAAAATAGTAATTGATGATAACATTTTAGAGCAAGTGAATAATTTTAAATATCTAGGTTTCAATTTATCATATGTTGAAATTGAAGATATTAATGACAAAATAAATACATTTAATCTAATGTGTGGCACTATTAAAAGAACCCTTAAAAATACAAAAAAAGGAACAAAAATGAAATTTTATAAAGTAATGGCTGTTCCTGTATTGATGTATGGATCAGAATGGGACGATCACTAAAAGACAAGAACAAAGATTGGAAGCAGCTGAGATGCGATTTTTAAGAAATATAGCAGGGTATACTCTGCTGGATAACAAAAGAAATGAATATATAAGAAAGGAACTAAATATTTTCAAACTTATAGACCGAATAATTAAATATAGGAACGACTGGAAAGAACATATTGATAGAATGCCAGTAGAAATATTTCCAAAATTATTGCTAAATAATAAACCACACGGAAGGAGAAATGGACGCCCACACATAAGATGGTCTGAACAATTTTAACAATTCTAGCTTTCATTAAACCAGAACGAGCCAACAGGCTTAATCCCTGGATGATGATGATGATGATGATGATGTTAAATTAACTTGATCTAGTAACTTCTAACAAAGGAGGAGCTAAGGCTCAGTAATGGACCGTTACAGCATTGTAGATGCAGATTATACCATTTTTTCACTACCTAACTATACTTGGCCCCATCTTGATATTGTTTTCCTATGGCTCCCGTCCCTCGTCCATAAAAAGTGTTTTTTATATTTTCAACAGTCAGGTCGTCCTTCACTTGATGGGTTCAGGTGTAGAATCCGTTAGCCTGCTCATATATATCCAAATCCTATGTATTAGTATCTTCTTGTGGCAATTGTATAAAATCTTATTCAACAGAACTCGTATTGCATGATCCAACATTCCTGCAATGTTTCTACAAATCAGCAATATTTGTTTAACTGCTTGTTACATAACTCTTCATATTTAATAGCGCTTACAAATAAAAATTACATAAACTGTTGTTAATGGCTTGCATAATATTATTACTTCTTTCTAAGTCTCGCCGTTGATAGAGTTCTCATCAGTCACTTAAAACGAATGGAATTTTGTATAAAAATGTCTAGTCAATGACAGTTATAGTGTCGTATATCTTCCTCAGTGCTATAGCCCTTTGTGGACCTTGACTTCCCTCATAAATATTTTGCATTGTTCTGTTTTCTTAACTTTCTCCATGCAATTCTTAATTCATATTTTCTATAGGGTAAAATGTTTCGACATTTAATCCAAATTACAGTGGGAGATAACTCTGAGGTATTTTAAATTTATAGTATCTTCTTGTAAGCCCATGTTTCCCTTAACAGAGATTTAGGCGCTCTCCCCCTTCAGGGAAGAATTTGAACCATACTAATTTAGTTACACTTGTTTTCGTATAGATGTCATTTGAGTGGTCCGTGGTCAGCGCTCCGCCTCATACTGACATCTAGGAAACCAAGGTAGTACTAGGAGGGGAAAATTCGGTAAATTTTGCTTAGAGACCTTTTCATTCAGGCTTAAGGATCTTTTACGAGCCTGAAAATCTTCAGACTCGGGACACACGGCTTAAAGCCCCCAGAAAGATACCAACAAGAATGGAAAAATCTTCTGAGAAGAATGGAAATAAATATACTTCCAAAATTGGCATTCCAATAAACTCCAACCGGACATAGGAACCAAATCATTATTTAAATATAGTTATTTTAAAATATTTTATATATTTAATGTAAACGACGATGTTCGATAACAAATGAGAAGCATTTGTTATGTTTTATTTGTTCATCACTTCAACCAGATCATATTATTTATTGCCAAAGGATCGTGATATTGTAAGAATGCACCCTGGTGGAGAAAAAAATTAAACACGTCAAACTGTTTATAACCAACATTATAGATTATGAATTAATTTCTGATGTCATATGATGTAAATTCCACTTTTCTGGAACGTAAATTCCTGGGAAATAATACGTTTAAGAAAGTCCAAACAGTGGTTTCTTTTTTTTTTTCTCTCTCTCTCTCTCTCTCTTTTTTTTGTGGTATAATCAATTGCTACAAATGTTTTATATAATATCCCGCAAGCACTATCTGGTAACATTCCTGCACTATATATACAATCTGGTAGCCGTATTTCTTACAGAGTTAGTCACTGCAAAATAATGCTCTGATCTATTCGGAAAGTTAAAAAGGAAGAGTTTGATTTTAATATGACAAAATTAAACTGATAAAATGGAGGTGAAAAAGGCTGTGATTGGTTGTAAATCAAAATTCATTGAAATGTGATTGGTCATTGACTCCCATTTGGGGCATGAGTTAAATAGTCATTAATAAAGGATTTTGTCCGCTGCTGTGATTAGTAAGAATGTCGTTGCCTCGATCGCAGCAGATCAGGTTTCATCTTCGGGGCAAGAGATTTTCGAGATTTTTGTTCATATGCATGTTAAAGTGTCAGAAAATTCTTAAGTCCCAAATAAAATAATAATAATTCCATGGCGCGACAGGCTAGAAGGCCCTTAGCCTACCAGCCGGCTGCTGGCCTCTCATCCACATGTGTCAATTACAGAGGTTGATGATCACCTAGCCAGTGTGGGGGGTGACATGTGGTCAGCATGTCCACTCCCCAGCCGTTATAGCTGTTTTTTTCAATCTGGAACCGCTACTTATTGTAGCTACCCAAATGCCTCACGATGCTGAGTGGGCATCGGTCCCATATGGCCGAAATACCATAAGAAAAAATTTCCCCCATAGAGACTCGAACCAGCGCAAGTCCCGTAGCTCTGCGCCAAGGCTTCCTGCCTTAACCACTCCGCTACGGCGCGGGACCTAAGTTCCAAGTAGTCTCGAAATACTATATGACTATCATAAACGCCCATACAGTGACGAGGCGTGTCTTTTTTGAAACTGTAAGCATTTTAGCATTCTGTGTAATTAACCTGAATTTACGATGCCTAATCCACTAACTTAAAATATTCTTTCAATTTAAATTGAATTTAAAATAAATGTACGTTAATCTGAGCTACAGTAGATTAATTAAAATTATATTAATGTGATATTTATCTGTAAGCAATGCTTAAATGCTTATATGGACGCCACGCTCCTTGCGCCCGTATCATATTTGTATTATTTAGCATGAATATATGAGATAAACGTCTGTCTTGCCTTAAATATACGTGTCGTCCTGAGGGTGGTCCAGGCGTTTAGCTGAGCACTCATCCCTCCATGTTTGATAAATTGATTTTAGGTAGTGTTAATAAAAATACAGCTTAATGTTTTATCTCCCCCCTCCCTTCTCATCTCTCTTTCTGTTGCGTACTTTCCGTTCACGTAAATACATTAACGTATTTCTGACTTTGATGGAATGTAAACAATTCCCACTAGAGAAAATTCCATACGTTGAAGGCCAGAGTTCGACCTCCGGGTTTCTTGTTCTGTAGCTAGGAACGTTGATCACTAAACCAAGTCGCCGGTAAATGAATGACGTCAAATTAATGTTTATATAATACATATTTAAAATTTTATTGTTATATTCCTTTGGCATAGTGAGTAAGTTTTTAAAATGTATAGCGAGTCAGTAAACTTGCATAGCACTTATAGTTTTATTCTTGCTTAAATTATTTATTTTAAAGGGAAATTCTCTATAAAAGAAACTCCACGGCGCGACAGGCCTAGAAAGCCGTTGGTCTACCAGCCGGCTGCTGGCCTCACATCCACATGGTTTCATCACGGAGGTAGACGGTCGTCCGGTCAGTGTAGGAGTGACATGTGGTCAGCATGTCGAGTGCCCCAGCCGTTACATCTGGTTTTCTCAGCCTGAAACCGCTACTTATTGTAGCTACACAAATGCCTCACGATGCTGGGTGGGCATCGGTCCCATACTGGCTGAAATTCCATTAGAAAATTTCTTCACCCATGGAGACCCGAGCCAGCGCAAGCCCCTTAGCTCTGCACCCAGGCATCCTGCCTTAACCACTCGGCTGCGGCTATGTACTAGATTCTATTATTTAATTGTTTATTCCTTAAAATAATTGTTCAGATTAAATAAATAATTACTATTTAATATATACTAATTTCCACCGCTGTGGTCTCGAAGTAGCGTGCTGCTTGTCACGCAGCGGGCTCGGGTTCGATTTTCGGTCGTGAGTGAGGATTTTTCCGAGACTTTTTTCCTCACCTGTAAAACAAATGTCACGAAGCTTTGAGGCCCAAACTCTCCCCGAACATCATCGGCCATCATCATCATTATCAACATGATTTATCATCCCCCGATGTGGAAAGCAACGGGAAGCTTGCACATCTACATTCCCTAGCAAAGCTGCAAAGCATAGCATAAAAATGCTATGAGTGCAGTGAATGACCTGTCCTTGGACAGAACACTATAAATGAAAAATAAAATATACTAATTTAATCATTATTATACTGTTACTATTAATTTTAATATTATAGTAAAAATTTAAAGTTAAGAAAATTTGTATTACAGAAAGTAAAATTATTAACCAACTTTCCATCCATAGTTTCTGCCCGAGGAAGGTGTTTCACTGCAATCATAGCATTTTCATGCTATGTTTTGCAGCTTTACTAGGGAATTGTAGGTGTGGTAGTTTCCCTTTGCTTTCCACACCGGTGAAGGATGATGATGATAATAATAAGGATAATAATGATGGCCGGATGATTTTCGGGGACTGTTGGGCCCTAAGCTTCCTGACATTTGTCTTACAGGTGAGAAAAAAAAAACTGAAAAAAACTCACCCAGGAGCCTGTCCCGACTGGGAATCGAATCCGGGCCCGCTGCGTGAAAAGACAGCACGCTACCTCGAGAACACAGCGGTGGACTAACTAACTTTAAATCCACCATCCATCCATAGTAATTCTCCCCGAAGGCAGGTCCTGCACTGCAATTATATTATGTTCATGCTATGATTGCAGCTTTACTAGGGAATTATAGGTGTGGTAGCTTCCCGTTGCTTTCCACGCCGGTGAAGGATGATGATGATTGGCCATATGATTTCGGGGACCGTTTGGGCCTTAAAGTTTTCCTGACATTTGTCTTACAGGTGAGGAAAAACCCCGATGAAAACCTCACCCAGAAAAACTGCCCCGACCGGGGATCGAACCCGGGCCAGCTGCGAGACACTGCAGCACGCTACCTCGAGACCACAGCGGTGGACAAATCCACAATATTCCTTTGGTAAGTGAGTAAGCTTATAAAATATATAGCGGATCCATAGTCTTGCATTAAATATTTATCTTTCTTATTTAGAGATCAAAATTGTTTGTCCTTTTTTTTTCTGCATCATAGGTATCAACTTTATTACTCGAGTTTTCGTTGCCCCCTAAAACTTGATTTCATTCTTGTTCAAGTGTGTGTTGAATTTCCTAGTGGTTGTATTTTCCAACATTAAACAAACTAAGAGTTCAGTAAACTGCAGTGCACGTATTCAGGAGTTGAAATGCCTTAAGATACGGGATTTCCTAATGACTGTCTGGGAAGTTGGTTACATAGGAATGCTTTTCCTGGTCTAGTGAGTGGATCGTCAATGGTAAAAAGATTCAGAAAAAATAAACTGAAACAACTTGATGGTAACATTGTTCATAGGTTGTATAGCTGTATTATAACGGATAAGAATTTCCAACCTTTCTAATTTCAAGTAGTAGATCGTCGATTATCCGAACTTAGTATTTTAATAACGACGCTTTTTAACAGCGCAGTTCATTAGCGTCGCAAGTCAAAGTTGGGCGTTAATGGGCGAACCAAATTTTGTCCTGAGGCCTCTTATTTCAGCATTACATTTATTTTACTGTCACAAATCTAGGACACGTCCACCATTGTGGTCTTGGTTTAGCGTCGCTGACTCGTAAGTAGTGGTCCCTGATTCTATACTCGATCGGGACAAGTTTTTCTTTTTCTCGGGGGTTTTCCTAACTTGTAAGGTTAAATTTCACGAGAATTTAAGGTAAAATGCTCCCTGAACATTATCTGACCATCATAATTCTCAACATATTTGCCATGTTTAGTCCACCGCTGTGGTCTCGAGGTAGCGTGCTGCGGAGCGGGCCCGGGTTCGATTCCCGGTCGGGACAAGCTTCCTGCATGAGGTTTTTACGGGGTTTTTCCTCACCTGTAACACAAATGTAGGTTAGATTTAAGGCCCAAAAGGTCCCCGAACATCATTAGGCCATCATCGTCATCATCATCTTTCAGCGATGTGGAAAGTAACGGAAAGCTACCACACCTATAATTCCATGGTAAAGATGCAAAGCATAGCATGAAAATGATATGACTGCAGTGGAAGACCAGCCCTTATACAGAACACTGTAGATTAGTATGAATTTGTGAGTGAATTGTGTGTTTCGTCTTAAAATCTTCGCGTTGTGCGGGAGAAGGCGCTGGATGGAGCTGATCACTAATTCGGAAAACTCTACCCCAGTCCTTCTGTGTCCATAAAAACATGTGTGTCATCCCCGGTTTAAATCCCTTTCCCGATAAGAGGAGCCTCTCTTAAGACCCGAGTGTCGTGGGGCACGTAATGTATCTATAAGTTGAGAGGTTAAACTACAAAGAAGAAAAATTTTAAAAAAAAAGTATACGATACAAGGCTTTTATGGTTTAACTTCGCTTCCGAAAAAAAAAAGCCATGATCAGAATTTTTAAAAGCATAAAATGTACAAACACATATTTTCTAAGTTTGAATATTTTAATGTATTATAGTGCAGATTTATTTCTCTCTGACATTCACTGAGAAAGTTAGCAGCTGACAAGAGTAACATTAACAAAATGTCAAACTTTCATAATCTTATAAGAAAATTCCTTTGGATTTATTATTGTCTGTCATCTGACTAATTCTTGGCAAAATGTCTGCCTTCCGTAAATTTTAAACAACTCATCATTTGGAATATCTTTTGTTTGCCGAAAATCTCAGCTATCTCTGCGTGAATGCAAGAAGAGGATATTCCTTTATCAAGACTATTTAACTCATGCCCCAAATGGGAGTCAATGTCCAATCACATTTCAGTGATTTTTTTATTTACAACCAATCACAGTCGTTTTTCACCTCGATTTTATCAATTTAATTTTATTGCTTTAAATTCAAGCTCCTCCTTTTTAATAGGTCAGAGCATTATTTGGCAGTGACTGCATTTGGCTACCAGATTGTATATATAGTGCAGGAATGTTACCAGATAGTGTTTGCGGGATATAATATAAAACATTTGTAGTAATTGATTATTCCACAAAATAAAAAAATATACCACTGTTTGCAATTTTTAAACGTATTATTTCCCAGGAATTTACGTTCCAGAAAAATATAATTGACATATTTGCATCATAGGACATCAGAAATTAATTAATAACCTATAATGTTGGTTATAAATTTCTCCACTAGGGTGCGTTCTTACAATATTACGATCTTTTGGCAATAAATAATATGATCTGGTTGCAGTGATGAACAAATGAAGCATAACAATCGTTTCTCATTTGTTTTCAAACATCACCGTTTACATTAAATGTATAAATATTTTAAAATAACTATTTTTAAATAATAATTTGTGAGTAAACAGCTTAATTTTATTCGTTAAATAGTCCTAACAAATGCCACTCTTGATTTCTAAATTCTCTCGATGAATTGGAAATCACTTGTGACATTACTTATGATAAATTATGCAGTAATATTAAATAAATATAAATAATTGATTATATAATAAAAATAGTTTGTCGGTCGCGGTAGGATTATGGTTACGTTCCTTGACTCTAGTTCCGAGGGACATGGATTTAAACCCGACCGGGGTCGATGGATCTGTAGGATTGAAAAATCCAAGGAAACGTCCTCCGCGAGGAACTTTAAGCCGTGGGTTCCGAGTCTGAAGATTTTCAGGCTCGTAAAAGAATCGCAAGCCTGAATAAAGAGGTCTCTGCGCAAAATTTACCGACAATAATTGCATTGGTAATTATTGTTTCTCATATCCGGTAATGAAGATACAACCATTTGTACTCCAACAAAAGAGATAATTGAACCAAAAGATGGTTACCCATCCAGATTATACCTTAGTTGCCCTCTAGGTGTCTCACTGAGGCGATATGCCGAATCATATCACTCGCTGACTTCTAGGGATAAATTAGCATGGTTAAAAACACTCCCATTAGACAGGTTCCTGGGTGAGTTTTTTTTTTTCTCACCTGTGAGATAAATGTCAGGAAGCTTAGGGCCCAACTGTCCTCGAAAATCATCCGGCGATCATCATCATCCTTATCATTATCATCATCCTTCACCGGTGTGGAAAGCAACGGGAAGCTATCACACCAATAATTCCCTTGTAAAGCTGCAAAGCGTAGCATGAAAAGCTATGATCGCAGTGAAAGACCTGCCCTCGGGCAGAATTACTGTGGATGGATATATATATATATTGAGAATCTTTGGTTTGAAACTTGAAAGGAAATGTAAATTTTCGCCCAGAGGGATATTATTGTGGGGTTCCCACTAATGTAGCATTTCCTCTACATTAAAGTAATGTACCGCTAGTTCTCGGTCCCCAAAGCCTTATTTGTAATAACAGGTTGCACTAAGAGCAGATTGAGGATGAAAAACTGGTAAGGTCATTTTCAACGAATGCCATCTCACAGAATTCCAAGAGCTATGTTTCATTATCATTACTACCCTCAAGACAAAAGATCGCTGGGACGTTAAAAAAAGTACATAGTACATTAACGAATTTAGGCCATTTGTTGACCTGTTTCAGCCTCAAGAGAAACACCATCCAAAAGTATTTTGAGTGGACATCCTGATCTTCTTCTTCCTGCAGGTTGATATCTTAACATTTGTTTGGGTATCCTGTGATCTTCCATTCGATGAACATATTGCATCCATCTTGACTTATAATCAGAAATTATAGAGGTTGTAAGAGGTAGTGACGTGTATATAACCTCTCCTACCCAATTTTCATCCTCACCTTCTCGTGGTACAACCCGTGTTCAAAACGAGGCTCTGAGGACCGAGTCACGGCTGTATAACCGTTTCATCGGGTACTGAGTAAATGCCGTATCCTAATGTCTGTCTAGAGACTAAAAGGTTGCAGCCCTACCACTGGACTACTTAGCGTCGGGCCAGAAACCCATCCTACACTAGAGCATCTGTGTGTTGAAATGGTACCAGCGCCTAGGTGCTCTTTGACCCATTCTTCTGTTTATTTTTTATCTTTATTGTGTAGTCTTGTAGTTGGGGTTGAAAAGGTGTCCCGATTCAACTTGTTTGAGTTTTAGTTCATTTAATTTATGGAACAGAGAGTTTGTATAACTTGGAGAAGTTGAGGATTATGTATGATTATAGCTATTAGAGTTAGGATTGATTGAAGGGGGGAATTTGGGATTGTTGTAAGTAGGGTTAGGAGTTGTTGGATAGAGGAATTTGGGGAAGATTGGATGCTTGGGGGGGGATGGGTTCCGGGATTCTTGTAGGTGTAGTTGGTCTGAGTTCAGTTGGGATACTTGGCTTGATTGTGTTCTTCTGCCTGGTCTGATGTTGCCTAGGTTGTCTGGACTGTAGGTATCGTTGGAATGCTACCCATCCTAAGGAATCTCAACTTTACTTGCAAGTCTCAACATGAAGAAATCCAAAAGGAATTTAGCTATTTATTTCACATATAAATCCTGGTCTTTATAATAATAATAATAATAATAATAAATAATAATAATAATAATAATAATAATAATAATAATAATAATAATATAATTATTAAAACTTACTTACTTACTCACTGGCACTATCGAACCCGTAGGTTCATGGCCGCGCGGACATAAGCTCTCCATACATCCCTATCCTGAGCTAATGCTTTCCAATCATTCCCTGTATAATCTACTTCCCTCAAATCATAGTTAATGTTGTTCTCCCACCTCATTCTTGGTCTACCAACTGGGCGTTTTCCTTCTGGCTTTCCTACAAGAAGTTTCCATGCACGTCTTTCATTCCCCATACGTGCAACATGTCCTGCCCATCGCAGTCTACGGGACTTAACTGTTCTTATTATATCTGGCTTCCTATAAAGACCATGTAGTTCATTGTTATGTAGTCTTCTCCATTCACCTGTCTGTTCATCTCTCTTTGGTCCAAAAATTTTCCTAAGAACTTTATTCTCAAATACTCGTAATCTCCTTTCCTCCCTTAAAGTAAGAGTCCATGTTTCGCACCCATATAATATAACTGGTAGAATAATAGTTTTATATATTTTCAGCTTAACGTTTTTCGAAAGGAGTTGGGACATCAAAAGTCTCTGCAATGCATAATAGCATGCATTTCCAGAATTGAGCCTATGTTTAATTTCTTTGTGCATCTCATTCCTATTTGTGATTATTGTTCCTAGGTATTTGAATTCAGCCACTTCCTCAAAATTTCCCTCATTTGTCATCATAGCTGTCCATTTCCATTATATAATGTATTTCTACGTGTGACCATATATTTAGTTTTTACTGATATTTACTTCCAGTCCTAATTTCTTAGTGTTACTCAATAGTGTGTGCGTGTTGGCCTTTAGTATCTCCTCGCTATCGGCCAGTAGTACTACATCATCAGCATAAACTAACAGCTTATTAATACCATTGAGTTGTAAGCCTTCCTCATTCTCTAAAGATTTAATGGCATGCTCTAGTACAAAATTAAACAGTAGAGGAGATAGTGCATCTCCTTGCTTCAACCCATTCTGGATTTCAAAAGTGTCTGAAAACTGTTTGCCTACACGCACCCTACTCGTTGAGCCATTTAGACACATTCGTATAAGTCTAACTAACTTTTTAGGAATTCCGAACTCCAGCAGGATACTATATAACTTCTCCCTCTTAATTGAATCAGGTTATTAAATTATTTCTAGAAAAAACAGGATTATTTCCTACATTCATTAACATAAAACATCCTGTTCCATAAGTATTTTTCACCATCCCAATTTTGGTACACATCTGACCAAAAAGAGCGGCTTGTTGATCTCCAGCTATCCCAGATATAGGGATTTTATGGGATAAAATATGTCCTGTTGTATAACCAAAAATTTCACTAGAAGATTTTACCTCTGGAAGCATGGTAATTGGAATATTAAATAGTTATTCCAAAAACTGCAGATGGAAGAGTATTATTTTGTGTCCCATGGTGTGATCATGTTTTAGTTGGAACTACAGATACTTTTTTGGAAAAAAGTGTTCTTGAACCAAAACCTTTAGAAAAAGAAATAGATTTTATATTACAAACTTTTAACAAATATTTTGTATTTCATACAAAAAAAAGTGATATATTAAGTGCATTCTCTGGATTACGGCCTCTTTTTTTTCCTAAAAATTCTTGTTCTGATATTACTAAAACTAAAGATATTTCTAGATCTCATAAACTTATGATTAGTTCTTCTGGACTTATTAGTATTATAGGGGGAAAATGGACTACATATAGAAAAATGGCAGAAGATGCTGTTGATAAAGCTATCGAAATAGGAAAATTAAAAAAAATGCCTTCTGTAACAAAAAATCTTAGAATTTATGGATCCTATTCTTCTTTGGTAATTTCTTTCATGAAGAAAAATTTTATGAAATCATTGTATACAAATTTAATCTTTAAGATCCAATATACCAAGAAAAAGAATTTCTATCAAATTAAGGAAATAAGACTTTCTAATGCAATATTTCTTGATCCTTTAATGAGAAGATAATCCGTTTTTTGAATAGAATATTTTTTAATCCACTCAACGAAATTTTTTTTTGAGATAAATTTTTTTATTTTACAAGAAGTATTTTTGGTATTAAAAAAAATGTTTCCAATTGTATTGGATCTCCTGCATCTTTTAAATGTTTAAAATTTATTCCTTTTACGGTTCTTCCATTTTTAATGTCCAAACAAGGAATAATACGTTTAGCTAACATATTGATTTATTATTATTTTTTTTTTCTTATCCAATCTTTAAGATCAGATAATGATATTTTATTTTCATATACAGCTTTTCCAATAATGACTCCACTACAACCTAAATTAAATAATTGATCTACATCATCTATATTACTAATTCCTCCACTTGCGATAAACTCAATATTTGGAAATTTTTCAATAATTTTTTTATATAAAAGAAAAGAAGGCCCTGATAACACTCCATCTCTAGATATATCTGTGCAAAAAACTTTTTCTCCATGATTACTTTTTTCTTGTATAAAATCTAAAAATGGAGATAAGTTTCCATACAAAATTCTAATATGTGCATTTTTTTTTTATGGGATTGTCTAAAGAATGAATAATTTTTTTTCATTATTCTTCAGTATATTTTTAGCTCTTTGATATTGTTCTGTTATAATTTTAGATATTTCTTCATCTATAATTTGAGCCGTTTTTTCACTATAAGGTTTAGAAAAAGATAATTCGTTTTGTCCTGTAGAATCATAATAGGAAATATTTCCTATTTTTTCATTTAATCCAAAAATAACCACCATAGACTGAGCTTGTTTAGTGACTCTTTCTAAATCATTTAAAGCTCCAGTAGATATATTACTAAATATGATTTCTTCTGCAGAAAAATTATATGGGAAATATGTGATTATTTAAATTTAAAATATTCCAAAAAAAGTTCGGGAATGTTTGTTTGGGCAAAAATCACTGATTTAGATCAAAATGATCATATATGGTCAGATAAGTTTCTCAAAACTTATCGCATATTTGTCACTCCTGGTAGAGTATTTGGTCATAATGGAAAAGGATATGTAAGGTTTTCTATGTGTTGTCCCGTAAAAATTTTGGAACAAGCAAAAAATAGAATTTTTTCATGAATATTGGAATAATAGGATTAGGATTAATTGGAGGATCCATTAGTTTGGGATTGAGAAAATCCAATTATGGAAATAAATTTATAGGAACAGATTCTAATAAAGAAAATGCTTTATATGCTGTAAAACTTGGAATTGTGGATGAAATCACTTCTTTACAGGATCTTATAACGCGATCTTCAGTAATTATTTTATCTATTCCTGTTAATGGAATAGATAAAATACTTCCAAGTATTCTGAATAATATCCGTACGGATACAGTTATATTAGATACTGGATCTACTAAATATGATATTTGTAATCGTATTTATTCTCATCCTAAAACTATTATTAATAATACCTATTATTATTATTATTATTATTATTATTATTATTATTATTATTATTATTATTATTATTATTATTATTATTATTATATAAATCGATAAAAAACAGGGAAGATCGTAAAAGATATGGTTGCATGATCTGGAATAGGTCCCAAGAAAGGGATGAGATTGAAAAATACTAGTATAAAATGTAGGTATATGTAAGAAAATTGTGAAGAATAAATAAAGAACTGTAGAACAGGAAGAGTGGTGACGGGTTTCATTTGGATACTCGCGTATTATGGAAACCACGAATACATTTTGTATTAACTAACTTAAAATATTTTGCATACATAGGCATTATATGTATCAGATTATGTAACATAGTTGTTTTGTTATTTTAAGGTGGCACATTACATGTTCATCAGTCATATGTTATATATTTTTTTAATTACCTGTTTCTCTTGAACCGACAACCCTGTCATTTAAGATATTTTAATGGAATGCTCTGATAAAAAAATGCAGGTAAGATGTTTATTTTGTTTTTGTTTCACACTGATGAATTTAATTACTTTTTCAAAACAAGATAATATATCATTTGTATCTGTTTATTTTGTCCCGCGCCGTAGCCGAGCGGTTAAGGTAGGAAGCCTTGGCGCAGAGCTACGGGACTTGCGCTGGTTCGAGTCTCCATGGGGGAAGAAATTTTCTCATGGTATTTCAGCCAGTATGGGACCGGTGCCCACCCAGCATCGTGAGGCAATTGGGTAGCTACAATAAGTAGCGGCTCCAGGTTGAGGAACCAGCTATAACGGCTGGGGGACTCGACATGCTAACCACATGTCACCCCTACACTGGCTGTTGATCATCTACCTCTGTGATTGACACATGTGGATGTGAAGGGCCAGCAGCCGGCTGGTAAAAGGGCAACCGCTGAAAAGTGGAAAGACCCTCAATCGGAATCTGTTTATTTTACACAAAACACTGTTTATAGATTATTTACAGCAATTTAATATCCATGATTTCACATACAGATTTATATTTTTGGATATATTTTCATTAGCTGTTCTTTTAGGCCTATACATATGTGTTAATGACAGAGGTGGACGTTCATCCAGGGGTGACATGTTGTCAACTTGTCGGGTTCCCAGGTGTTAAAGCTGATTTTCTCAACCTGGACCCCCTATTTATTATAACTATCCAAATTCTTCACGATTCTGGGTAGGCACCGGTCCATTCTGGGCAATATTCCATGAGAAAAATTGTTCCCACCATGAGGACTCAAACCAAGATAAGTCCCATGGGTCTACACCAAGACATTATGCCTTAAACCGCTCGGTTGCGGCGCGGGACCGCCAGAGGGTTTGGCCAGTTAAAAACTCTGACCCTACCGGGATTCGAGCCCCTTACCTTCCAGCTTATAGCGTATTGACTTAACAAACAACGCCTATTGTTGTCCTGAACTTACATTAAGCTCTTTGTAAAAATTAAGTAAGTTTCAAGCCTATATATATAATTAACTTATTTAGGTTTGGGTCGTTTGAGCCTGTACCTAAAATATTTCAAGATGTGGTTGGTTAGTCCATCTTAATTTTGATCTTCCTTTATCTCAAAGAGCAATGCTTATTTTGGAAAAAGAGATGAGTTAATTCTTTGGACATGTTGTGACCAATTGATTTGATAATTCTGAATTTCTTCAATCATGTTTTGAACTTTTAATTTATCTCATATATCTGTGTTCCGCGGGCCCGGGTTGGATCCCCGGTCGGGGAAGTTTTTCTGGATGAGGTTTTATCGGGGTTTTTCCTCACCTGTAAGACAAATATCAGGAAAATTTTAAGGCCCAAACGGTCCCCGAAATCATATGGCCATAATCATCCTTCACCAGTGTGGAAAGCAACGGGAAGCTACCATACCTACAATTCCCTAGTAAAGCTACATGCATAGCATGAAAATGCTATGATTGCAGTGATGGACCTGCATTCGGGTAGAATTACTATGGATGGATGGATCTGTGTTCCTTTGCTTGTCCATTTTTGTCAAACAAACGAGTGGACGTAAAAATCCCATCTGTGCCGCTTGTAATTTTGATTTGATTTTATAATTTAGTATCTAATTTTCGCTGCTATATTTCAATCCTGATTTTACAGTTAAGTTACATTGTGTAATATATATATATATATATATATATATATATATGATTAAGAACATTTTCTTGAGTTTTCCGTGTCATGGATTCAAGGTCGGCCTCTGATCACTGATTCCGACGTTTCTGCATGATCCCACATGCCATTTTCAAGGAATGATTGAATCCATGATATGGAAAACCCAAGAAAATGTTTCTAATTATACTTATATCCGTGAAAATCTACAATATAACATATATAATATTCGCTTTACAATTGATTTAGTTTTAGACGTATACCGTTTTTTCAACACTTCATCCATAGCTTGTATAGAAATAAATAACGTAGACTAGATGATAAGTAGACACACAGTTCTACCTCTATAATTAACTCCTACTTTCTTATGTTTACAAGTCTACAGTAACTTTTATTATCACTGTGCATAGATCGCTATTTTTATCGTCTCACCTTTTTCTTGACAGTGTTTCTATTTATGAAATTTATCATAAGTAATGCCACGAGTGATTTGCAAATTATCAATAAATTCACGACTCATGAAGTGAGGAGTGAATTTATGTAGAGAATTTGGAAATCAAGAGTGGCATTTGTTAGGACTATTTAGCGAATAAAATTAAGCTCTTTACTCACAAATCATTGTTTAACTATAGTTATTTTAAAATATTTATATATTTACTGTAAATGGCGATGTTTGAAAACAAATCAGAAATGTGAGGTTATGTTCATTCACTGCTGCTTGATCATATTATTTTTTGCCAAATAAGATCACAATTTTGTAAGAGTGCACCCAAGTGGAGAAATAATGAAACACATCAAACTATATATCATAATCAACATTACGGGTTATTCATTTATTTTTTAGTAAACAACTCAGTAAAATCAAATAATATTTTCATTATTTGCTATATTCAATGTATTTGTTGGAGAAAAATAATGCTTTGACCTGTTCAGAACATTAAAAAGGAGAAGCTTTCTTTATCACAAGAGCAGGAGCTGATAAAGAGAAATAGTAAAGAGCGAGGTGAAATACGACTGTCATTGGTTGTAAAACAACATTCATTGAAACGTGATTGGTCATTGACTAGCATTTGTGGCATGAGTTAAATAGTCATAAGTAATGCCATGAATTCACTCCTCACTTCGTGAGTCGTGAATTTATCGATAATTTGGAAATCAAGAGTGGCATTTGTTAGGGCTATTTAACGAATAAAATTAAGCAGTTTACTCACAAATCATTATTTAAATATAGTTATTTTAAAATATTTATATATTTAATATATACGGCGATGTTTGAAAACAAATGAGAAATTTGAGGTTATGTATATTCACTGCAACTCGATCATATTATTTATTGCCAAATAGGATCGCAATATTTTAAGAATGCACTCTAGTGGATAAATAATGAAACACATCAAACTATTATAATCAACATTATAGGTTAATCATTTATATTTTGAATAAACAACTCAGTAAAATCACTGAATCTATTCATTATTTGCTATATTCAATGTATTTGTTGGAGAAAAATAATGGTCTAACCTGTTCAGAATACTAAAATGGGAGGAGCTTTCTTTATCATAAAAGCAGGAGCTGATAAAGAGAAATCGATAAAGAGCGAGGCGAAACACAACTGTCATTGGTGTAAAACAGAATTCATTGAAACGTGACTGTTCATTGACTACCATTTGCGACATGAGTTAAATAGTCATTATAATTTGTGATTTTAACAGCAGTTTCATATTTTGTTTCATTTCATGTTTGTTCAATACTGAAAATTACTCTTTCCATCCTGGCACTAGTACATATAGTCCAAGATCCGGCTGCAAGATTACTACGTTCATCGAGTGTGTAAACAAAATCAATTTTTTCATAAAATTGTGAATTACTGAATACATTTTTGCCGAGCTGTCTATTAAAATTCGGCCGCCAGTATATAATTAATTAACTTATTCGAAATAATTTGATTCACTTGTTATTAACATAAATTATAATCCAATTCGCAGAAATCGATGTATAGAGCTTGAAAAGTTTTGGTTGCCATTGCACACTTGGCCGGCTCCTTGCGGCTACAGCGGGCTGTGACACCAATCAGTAATAAAATGGCGATATGTACGTATTTACTGTTTTATATTGTTTCAAATAAAGTTCAGTTCATTTAAAATGCTATGATTTGTTTCGTATAATGTATATTAACACTACCTTTTGAATATATTTTTTATATACATTGTACGTAGTATACACAAAGGGCAGTGGTTTTACTCCCGCTGCGAGGGAACAATATAAAACAATAAATAGGAAAGAGTTCATTACTTTTGTTTACTTGAATAGATATTAATTCTCTGACTGTAAATAAAGGAAATATTCCAGTAAATTATATTTTAGTAAAAGGCCATAAATAAGTTAAATTTAAACAGCAAATAACATTATTTACTTCGTCTTAAAGGTTATTCATGACGCAAATGGTTAGACATTCCGCATCTTCTTCTGAATCCCGACTTCACGTCTCGGTCATCCATGTGAGATCGTGGTGGAGCCAGGCCAGTTTTTTTTTTTCGGGGTGTTTCTCCAGTTCTCTCGACCGAAACATATTTTCATTTCTTCTCCATCCATACCCATGTTGTCCTTTTACTTCCATTTAATTTTATGCTGCAACAGGCTATCTAACTATACGGTGGGAAACATCAAATGCGGCCCTGTTTGGGCCGCTGTGAAGTCCCTTTTATATGTTTAATAATAACATTTTATGAAAGTGTCGAAATATCAAATGATATGTGGAACTATACATAAAATATTAACAGCAAAACAAGAAGAGGTACTAGATTGAAGTTTTATAAAACGTTGGCACTGCTATGCTTTGCAGCTTTACTAGGGAATTACAGGTGTGGTAGCGTCCCGTTGCTTTCCCGATGATATGATGGTGATAAATTATAATGAAGCGCCAGGAGAGTTCTTAACGTAAATTCCAGACCATGGGCAACCACAGGAATAATTCAATTTAAGGAAGAAGTCCTGTGGTTTGACCGGGAATCGAACCCGGGACCTCATGAACTGTAGTCATAAACGTTGATCACTAGTCCATGAGGTTGGTTAAAAAAAATATAAATACAGCAGAAATGAATACCCTAAGAGCCATAGTGGGTAAAACAGATTAGACGTGATGGGAAACGAGACCATAAAAAGAACTCCAGGCGCGATAGGCCTAGAAGGCCCTTATCCTACCAGCTGGCTGCTGGCCTCACATCCACATGTGTCAATCACAGAGGTAGATGACCATCCAGCCAGTATAGGGGTGACATGTAGTCAGCTTGTCGAGTCTCCCAGCCGTTATAGCTGACTTTCTCAATCTGAAGCCACTACTTATTGTAGCTACCAAAATGCCTCACGATGCTGGGTGTGCACCGGTCCCATACTGGCCGAAATATCATGAGAAAATCTCTTCCCCCATGGAGAGTCGAACCAGCGCAAGTCCCGTAGCTCTGCGCCAAGGCTTCCTGCCTTAACCACTCGGCTACGGCGCGGGACAGATTTGAGACAACAATTCAATATAATGGATATCAAAAAATTATAATAACTATAAAAAGATTGTAACTCTCATTTACATGGAACCAACAATAAAAAAAAGCTAATTAGAACACTTCGAGAATTGTATCCTAGAGGAAAATGAGATGTCGGCAGACCGAAAAAAAGAAGAAAAAAAAAAGATGGAAAGAAGTGACGTTATATTCTAATAAATCATCTCTTGTATGATGACAAGCAGGCTGTGATCCTAGTTAAAAGAATAATAAGAAGGTATCATGAACTCCTTTCCTTTACCCTCAAGCGATTAACAATAAGGTCGAAAAATAAAACTCGTCTAGATCATTAGTTTCCTCTGGCATTCCTTTCTGTTAGTAGGAAACGTTAGTGCATTATTATTATTATTATTATTATTATTATTGTTATTATTATTATTATTATTATTATTATTATTATTATTATTATTCAATTTTCAAGGCTACTAGATAACAGAGAGATGTAAATAAGTTATTTATTATACCCACCATGCTACCTACATAAATTCAATTAAAAAAAAAAGGAAAACACGATTTATTTTGCAGTATACTTACTCACTTACTTACTTACTCACTGGCACTATCGAACCCGAAGGTTCATGGCCGCGCGGACATAAGCTCTCCATACATCCCTATCCTGAGCTAATGCTTTCCAATCATTCCCTGTATAATCTACTTCCCTCAAATCATAGTTAATGTTGTTCTCCCACCTCATTCTTGGCCTACCAACTGGGCGTTTTCCCTCTGGCTTTCCTACAAGAAGCTTCCATGCACGTCTTTCATTCCCCATACGTGCAACATGTCCTGCCCATCGCAGTCTACGAGACTTAACTGTTCTTATTATACTCGGATAGCGGATAGGATCCTCCTTCTGACTAAAAAACCCGTTCCAAATGCAGGTCTTTCTGCACCCCCATAGTATAATGCAAAGCTTCCTGATTCCTGACTACCTTCTCCTGGCCACCTAACTTCCTGTAAAGCGACTATATCCAAGGGCGATTTATCCAATTCCCGCGTTAATATCTCTAGTGCCCCGCTACTGTATAAAATCCTAACATTCCATGTTCCTAGGAACATGTCCCTGTGTTTGAGCTTTTGGCATGGGTTCCCTGAAGTAGTCCCCGCCCGGAGAACCGAATGGGGGACTATTTGACCTCCGGAAAATTTTACCCCAGATGAACCCATGTCCGCATTTCTTGACGGTTGTATTTTTACAGTGAAAGATCGTCACTCTTTCGCCCAAGGTACTTTTTTCGTCTGGCTTATCACCTTCGACCAGTCCGGCATGGGTAACCCTATCGGCAGCAATGGCCGGCATAGCTCTCAGGATCATTTAAGCATGCAAGCCACTCCACCACGACAAGGTAAAGATACCATGGAGGGTATAGGTTACCTGATATATTTTCAGAATCCTATAGAACAACAGTGCACATGCGCCAGAGTTTATAGAGCCTGCGATAACCCACTATCAAACCACATATTGATTATCGCTCTGAAATTTAAATGACCAATCTTTGCAATAAATCCTCAAATCTATATAAACAAATATACTAATAATATTAAAATTACTAAACGTTTATTAAAAATGGGTGTACACTTACTTATCACTCCTTAACGCCGATCCAACCAGCAATAACCCAAACCAGCGATGAATAATCATAGACTAAGTAATAGACTCTATGGAGAAAATAGCAGTTAGCATCACAATATTGTCTAACAGTGTTATAATGTTGTGATTTGCATATTTAAATAAATACTTAAAAATTATCAAATAATAATTAAAACATTTTGTCTGATCATTCTTACCTCTTAGAGTTGTTTTTGTTGAACACATGTTTCACAGCTTCTTAGCCCCATCGTCAGCGATTACAGGCAAAATGTTTTAATTATTAAACAAACCTCTTAATGTATTTTAAATTTTTTAAAAATTATCAAATAATGTTATAAAAATTGTTTTAAAAAGTTTAAAATGTTAAAAAAATGTCAATAATGCAGAACAATAGCTATAATTACAACAATAAACTGAAAAATCAAGGGTAACCGTAACTGCTGTTCAGTCTTTTTATCTAATACAGGTATAAAGTAGGCATAATTTGAATTTGTTTTAAATATCACATAAAAAATGTATTTTGAACAATTCTAAATCATTCAATAAAGTGAACTGGGAGAAGTTTTCACTATGGGTAACAATTTTAAAATACCCCATAAATAACACACATGTTTCATCTGTTTAAGAATATCTGATCAGATTCTCACAGATTACATCTTTTTAATGAATTCTGAAGGAATGAAGCTATTGAAGTTGATCTCATAAATTGAAAAATTTTTACAGATCTTTACCAATCCTATGTAGTAGACAACAAAAATCCCTATGATCAAAATTTGTATACATATATGGAAGATTTTCATGGATATAAGCATGATTATGAAAAGTTTCTTGAGTTTTCTGCATCAAAGATTCAAGGTTGGCCTCTGATCAATGTCTCCAACATTTCAATATGATCCCACATGCTATTATCAAGGAATGAGGCAGTATGCGAATAATTATTATAAGTAATGCCACAAGTGATTTCCAAATATCTAGACAATTTGGAAATCAAGAGTGGCATTTGTTAGGACTATTTAACGAATAAAATTAAGATGTTTACTCACAAATCATTATTTAAATATAGTTACATATTTTATAAGTTGAGGACGACGGATTTTACCTAAGAAGGCATACTTTACTCTTACTCTTACTCACTGGCACTATCGAACCCGTAGGTTCATGGCCGCGCGGACATACGCTCTCCATACATCCCTATCCTGAGCTAATACTTTCCAATCATTCCCTGTATAATCTACTTCCCTCAAATCATAGTTAATGTTATTCTCCCCACCTCATTCTTGGTCTACCAACTGCTAATACATTGTACGCTCAGAGATATTAAAAGTTATTGAATCTGGCATCACTGCAATTTTTTTTTGTAATTAAAAGAAAGAAAGAGAGAAAGTATACTTTAACTTATTTTATTTTATGACTCTCCACCTCAACGGTTTTAACAATGAATTTTATTTGTATTGAATTTATAATTAGTACAACACGCGGCTTTGTTTTTACCCTTTTTGTTAGTGTAGAGCCTAGCTTTGAAGATAGACGAAACTCAAATTCCCATACTTTCCAAATTTCAATAAAGAAATTGTTGGCTATTTAAATCTGAAGCGAATGGGTTAATATCGCCGTTCAGTGGCACTTTGTATCACAGTTGCACATCCATGGATAAGATGTTAAGTAGATACACAAGGCTATAGCTAAATACTCTCCTTCTTTCTTCTAATTACAAATCTGCAGTGATGCCAGATTCATTAACTTTTAATACCTCTGAGTGTGCTATGTATTAGCAGTTACGAAGTTTTTAGTTCAATGTTATGAGATCATTAACAAATATAAAAAGTAATTGGGTCGTACAGCACTTAAACAAGTTGTCCGCCTATCTGATAGGTCAGGTGGTATTTCTTGAGCAATATCCAGTTTAAACGCTGTGTCTCAATAGGTAATTGACATTCTTGTGGATATTTAAAATCAATTGAAGTTGATACACTTACATAATTATAAACAAATATTATGGCGAGAAAAATTAATTAAATTTTAATTGTATTACATATCACTGTCAATCACTAACATTATTTAAATCCAAATTTTCTGATATCTTAAGTTTCACACAATGAAAATACAACTTGTGCAACAACTACACACCGTGTCCCATTCAAACCTCCCACACTTTAATTAATCATAACTCTCAAAGTATGCGGAATTTATGAAATGAGGTTGGTATTAAAAGAAAGAGAAACTCAAAGAATGCTTGTTTTCATTGCTGCAGTTAATTCATCTGTGGCATGTTGGACAATAATGACATAAAACAAAATGGCGACTCCTCAGCAACGAGCACAAACTGTTTTCTGGTATGCAGAGACGAAATCAATAATTACAGTGCAAAGAAATTACCGGAGAGAATATGGAGGAAATGCACATGATGTAAAGACCATTAAAGCATGAGAATTTTTGGCGACTGGAAGAGTTAAACAAGAATCATGAGGTGCTCGTACACGTGTTTCAGAAGGAAATATTGAAGAAATTAGAGCAGCATTTCAGAGAAGTCCACAAAAATCAATTTGCCAAGCTTCCCGGCAGTTCAATGGACATGTTGGACAGAACGTGGCACGAAATAGAATACAGACTTGATATTGTTCGTACTACTAATGGTGCACATATAGAGGTGTTTTAGTGTGTGGCAATGAAAATTATTTGAGTTTCTGTTTCGTTTAATACCGGCCTCATTTCATAATTCCGCATACTTTGTTAGTTATCCATCCATAATAATTCTGCCCGAAGGCAGGTCCTTCACTGCAATCATAGCATTTACATGCTATGCTTGCAGCTTTACTAGGGAATTGTAGGTGTGGTAGCTTCCCGTTGCTTTCCACGCCGGTGAAGGATGATGATGATGATAATGATAAGGATGATGATAATGATGATGGCCATATGATTTCGGGGACCGTTTGGGCCTTAAAGTTTTCCTGACATTTGTCTTGCAGGTGAGGAAAAACCCCGATAAAAACCTCACCCAGAAAAACTGCCCCGATCGGGGATCGAACCCGGGCCCGCTGCGTGACAAGGCAGCACGCTACTTCGAGACCACAGCGGTGGACTTGTTAGTTATGATTAATTAAAATGTGGGAGTTTTGAATGGGACACTCTGTATATTCAGCATTTTGTATATACTTATAAATATTCATTTAGGAAGCTTTTCTTACTTTATTTTATTTCTGTTTTATATTTTGTTGGTGTTAGACCACATCGGCATTGTGCTTTGTTCAGTCTACATTTTGATAGTACAGAGTGTAAGTCAGTTAATCGAAAACTGTAGCTTACAACATCTATACAAAAACAAACTATCGAAATTGTTTCCTAGTTAGCAATTACCTTAAGCAGTAGTGTTTGAGATTATATTCTGATGGTCCCGTATTCGTACCCCAGTTTCAACTAACCTGATTTTTTCCTTGCAACCATGTCCAGTGGTTAACTGACTTATGCCGCACTCCGTATTTTAAAATTGTGGTGAGTACTCTTTATGATCTTATTATGGCTGCCAAACTTGGAATCTTACTGCCAAACTGAAGTACACACTCCAAGTATGCCAAAGGAAAATGGAGAGGAAAATCTTAGGCATAACTCTGAAGGACAGAATCTCGAATACAACACTTCAAGCGATATTCTGAACAACTGATCCCGCACAACAAGCCATCAGGAAAAAATGGAAGTGGGGAGGCCACGTCGCAAGAATACAGGACGACAGGTGGACAATAAAAACAACCATGTGGGACCCGTACACAGGCAAGAGACAGCGCGGAAGACCAAGACGACGATGGGCTGACATCTTCAAAGAACGAGCAGGGTCGCAATGGTCCAGAGTCGCCAGATGCAGGAAAAGCTGGAGAACGATTGAGAGCCAACTGTGTATTAACTAATCACAGAACAGACAGTGTATACAAACCAAGTGCTACATCCAAGTCAACTTCTCACCACGGAGTAGCTCACCGCGTGACACTCTCAAATAGAGCTTAACCCCTGTACAGGGAGCCCTTTGCCCAAAAGGGACATATCAGGCTTTATTTATTTATTTATTTATTTATTTATTTTATTCGCTGGTTGAGTGGAAGAGAAGGCCTTATGGCCTTAACTCTGTCAGCTTAAATAAAGTATTATTATTATTATTATTATTATTATTATTATTATTATTATTATTATTATTATTATTATTATTATTATACAATTTATGTAAATGCGATATCTCTCTCTTTACTTTAACAACTCTCTTATAGGTATTTTTACATTCCCAAGATCACATGGGCCTTACGGGGATATGACATGACAGGAGAGGATTTGAAACTCTGTATCGCACACTTAACTTACCTCGAAAGGATATGGTGGGTCACCCGGATGAGTGATCAGTTCTTTGCCAGGACCACATATGAGACAACACGAACATTTAAGGGAAGACACAGTATTCATTCACACATTCAAGGCGAAAATTATATAGATAATTGTGATACCCAAATCATATTTGGGAGCATTTTGGCTTTAAAGTTTCTTGACTTTTGTCTTACAGGTGAGAAAAAAAAAATCACCCAGGAAATTTGTCCTGATCGGGGATCTAACTCGGACTCGCAGAATGGGCGAGGCAACGATTATGTCCCGACAACACAGCAACTTCATTACTAATTATTATCAATGGCAGGATTTATATGACCCAAAAAAAAAAAGAAAATAAGAAGGCATTTATGACTTTAAAATATTTAAATATGGTCCAAATATACAAAAAATATGACGTTTTAATGTAAAGAATTTGTATTAATTAAATAAAAATAAAACGTAGTTTTATTTTTATTTAATTAATAAATATGGATTTTCATCAAGTAAACACCAACTCAATTGATTAAAGAATTTGTTACATATTTAATACTAATTTTCATTCGTATGCATTTCTTACTTTACACTCTCTAGTGAAAGTGGGGGTTGTAACATTCCGGTCTTTCAAGGAATTTTCCAGAATAAAAAGCGGCCTTCAAACAAGTGACTATGCAACTTGGGATTTACGTAGATTATGTTTGGTTATTTAAACTTGGCTGACGGTTTATAAAAACCTAGGAACAATAATCACAAATAGGAATGAGATGCACAAAGAAATTAAACATAGGCTCAATTCTGGAAATGCATGCTATTATGCATTGCAGAGACTTTTGATGTCCCAACTCCTTTCAAAAAACGTTAAGCTGAAAATATATAAAACTATTATTCTACCAGTTATATTATATGGGTGCGAAACATGGACTCTTACTTTAAGGGAGGAAAGGAGATTACGAGTATTTGAGAATAAAGTTCTTAGGAAAATTTTTGGACCAAAGAGAGATGAACAGACAGGTGAATGGAGAAGACTACATAACAATGAACTACATGGTCTTTATAGGAAGCCAGATATAATAAGAACAGTTAAGTCCCGTAGACTGCGATGGGCAGGACATGTTGCGCGTATGGGGAATGAAAGACGTGCATGAAAACTTCTTGTAGGAAAGCCAGAAGGAAAACGCCCAGTTGGTAGACCAAGAATGAGGTGGGAGAACAACATTAACTATGATTTGAGGGAAGTAGATTATACAGGGAATGATTGGAAAGCATTAGCTCAGGATAGGGATGTATGGAGAGCTTATGTCCGTGCGGCCATGAACCTACGGGTTCGATAGTGCCAGTGAGTAAGTAAGTAAGACGGTTTATAAAAAATATCCGAACTATGAATAAATTATTACTTTATTCATCATCATAATTGGCTCGACAGCCCCATGTGGGCCTTTGCCGTAAGTAAAGTGATCCCACAAAAGACCCGGAGGCCCTTGGGGTAGTAGGAGGTTAAGGCTCCTACTTTTTCTAGACAATCGGCACTTTATGTCAGCCGGGTTGTCAGCCCTGCGTGACGGCCGCCTTTACCCCAGAACAAGCGTCTGGTACTCATTTCAGTTAGAGGCTGAGTCGACCCCAGGGCCATAGTGCCGCCAGAAGGTTTGGGTCAGTTTAAAAATCCTGACCCCACCGGGACTCGAACCCTCGACCTTCCGGCTTGTAGCGCAGTGCCTTAACCACTACGCTACGGCGTGCCCCTCTCTATGACTCATACTGGCCGAAATTCCACGAGAAAATCTATTCCCCCATGGAGCAGGTCTGCGCCTACCTTTGGTTCTCTATGGCGCCTACACACCATTCTAGCAGCTCTGCGCCAGCACACCAGCAGCTCTGCGTCAACACACCACAATATTACGGCGCGGGATATACATGTTACTTACTCAAGACTCAAAATAAAGCTTAAAAATATGGCATGGTATAGGAATCCGCCCCCTAATAGATAATAATGAATTTGGTTTATTCTTCTAATATTTACCTCTCACACGATATTACTGTTATAGTTGAGCTGAACAACGTTGTAGGGGAGGATGACGGGAGATCTAGTAAAACTGTAGGGAAGAAATCATATACTTTAATCCAGAAACGTTGACTTTCAAGCTGCCTCCTTCAGTCTTATTGTTTTGAATAACATAAGTAGTATGTTTTGAAAAATCTACACTACTACTTCTGAACACGCTCACCCGATCCCTGACTTCACTGCAACAATATCCTACAGCGGGTTGTTCAATTCAGCATGTAACAGGAAACAAGTTATTCTTGCTCGCGCATGCGCACGAACAAACAAACAGAAATATTATTTAATCACAAACTAAATGTATTTTTATTTCGTCAGTTTGTTTCAATAAAGTAAACATTAAAAATTATTATATATTTAGTTGGATCGTTTTCTATAAATTATTAACCTATTATGTTTCAGAACGCTTTTTTTAAAATTCAAAGACAACTTTATTCTATAATATTGATGCATTACAATCTTGATAATGCAGTAATAAAACATTCTAAATGTAGAGATCCATCCATAGTAATTCTGCCTGAAGGCAGGTCCTTCACTGCAATTATAGCATTTTCATCCTATGCTTGCAGCTTTACTAGGGAATTTAGGTGTGGTAGCTTCCCGTTGCTTTCCACACCGGTGAAGGATGATGATGTGGTGATAATGATAAGGATGATGATGATGGCCATATGATTTCGGGGACCGTTTGGGCCAAAGTTTTCCTGACATTTGTCATACAGATGAGGAAAACCCCCGATAAAAACCTCACCCAGAAAAACTGCCCCGACCGGGGATCGAACGCGGGCCCGCTGCGTGACAAGGCAGCACGCTACCTAATGTAGAGATAATAATAAATAATTTGCAGACACTGTTTTCACCAAAATTGCCAATTACTACCAAAAATATGCATGAGTGCATTTACTAATGCCACTTATTACATTTTTCGTGTTTCGGGTTTCATACTTGAATGTTAGATAGCGTTAATGTGTATATTTTCTATTTACCTAGGCCTATATACCTGGCATGATGATCACACTAAGGATTTATAGGGGTTTTCTTCAATCCTGTGTATTAGGAGGCTCTTTCGTCCATTCCCATTTCATAGGTCATCTTAGTAGCAGTTATAGATAATCTGATATATTTTGCTTTCTAGTGTACAGGTGTCTCTGAAGTCACTATCCAATTCAAGCATACATTGCTTACTTATTTTCATAAAAATAAAAACGTATTTAAAGACCACAATCGAATTTTTACAGCACCAGACAAAATACTACTTCTTTGCTACATGTTCCAAAATTTTACACAACTCCTGGATCTAAACATAGTAGATATCTAGGAGACAAATTATATAATGAATTAATCAGATCCAATCCAGAACTAAGTAAACTAAACACAGCTAGTTTTACGAGAGCAATTAAATTAATTATATTTAATTAATTAAGTGAATAAAATTAATCATTTGAATATTTTAAAATAATAAATATAAAGCATCTATTTTTGCTTATATTATTATAAATCAATATACAACTAATTACTTTCTTCTGTATTATTGGTTATAATCCATTACATTATATGATTTATATTATTTTATGTATATCATTCTCCATTCCATTTATTCTTTTGTTAGAATAAGTCTTATTCCCAATACATTATTATTTTTTATTTGTATGTGCCATAATTTATGTAAAAATGAAACTGGCCCCAACTTTAAATGTATATATTCTATTTGTATTATTCATGTAACTGAACTGCACCCGAGCACGAGCACTTGCTCATTCGGATGTCAATACTGTGTATAACATTTATTTGTAAATAAAATTTATTCTTATTCTTATTCAATTCAATGAAGGAAGGTATTGATTAAAAAATCAATGTTATTGTGAAGTTTTACACATATTCTACTCCCTTTCTACATGATCGCCATCTAGATGAAAACGCATACTCCATCTTTCAGCTGTGAAACGAAATGTAGACCTTAACATTTAAACCGTAAAAAAGTCTGCTCCTTCTGCGATAAGATTCCGCAAACCAAGCAGATGTGATAAGGACGTTTTCGTAGAGTGGAACGTAGAATTTTCCACACTGTGTTGCGAGGGGCATTCAACTCCCTACTGAGGCGTCGAGTTGATATGTTCGGACTACCGGTATTACTGGCAATTTGAACCTGCTTCATTGTTTCTGCTGATACGCGTGGTCGTCTCTGACGTGCCTCATCACACACACTGCCGGCAAGCTTAAATTTGTTCACAAGCAGACGAATGTGTGCCTTTGATGGGATTGGTTTACGGAATTTATGGGTAAATTCAGCTCTGACGTCTTCGTATGACAATCCGCGTACCCGTGCACAAACAGTAGCAACCCGTTCTACCGTGCTAAACATATTGCACTAAGCTAACAGTAATTAAGAAAATGTATGAGAAAACAAAAATAAAAATAAATCAAAGAGAATCAATACACATAACAGGAGGAGTTAGACAAGGTTGTCCACTATCAAAAACTCTTTTTAACATATATTTTGACGACATGATAAAATCATGGAAGCAAATGACGACTGGGGGAATTAACTTAGGAAATATAGTAATAAAAACAGTAGTCTTTGCAGATGACCAGATTTTAATAGCAAAAACAGAAGACGAACTACAAAGAATGCTATATAAACTGAATGAAATATAAAAAAAATACAACATGGAAATATCATCAGGAAAATAAAAAACAATGACCTTCAAGAAAATAAACCAATAGAACAAGTGGTAAGATATAACTTCCTAGGTTGCGAAATATCATACACAGCGGAAACAGATATAAATAACAAACTAAATAAGTTTAATTGTATAACAGGAACATTAAAAAGAACTTTGAAAAATAAAGCCAGGAAAGACTCTATAATAAAATTATACAAGACAATGGCAATGCCTGTTATTACTTATGGATCCAAAACATGGACAGTGACAACACTATAATCTGCCAGAATACAAGCTGCTGAAATGAAATTCCTCAGACCAAAAGCAGGATATCAAAGAACAGACAAAAAAACACAAAACAGAAATAAGACAACAACTAAAAGTAGAGGAATTAAACACAACAATAATGAAATACAGAACAAATCGGAAAGAACACTTAGCAAGGATGACCGAGAATATAATACCAAAAGCACCATACAGCTATTCACCACGAGGAAGAAGAAGTCTGGGAAGACCAAAGAAAATATGGAAACATCAGCAATTTGGAGCCGGTACAGGCTAGTAAATAAGCCTAAACCGCGACGAAGAAGAAGAAGAAACTAACAGTGTATTTAAAAAAATAGAAAAAATAGTAACTTTTTCATGGAAATGGATAGTGACTTTAGAGACATCCTGTGTTTTGCAATTGGAAATTGCATTTTGATTTAAACAAGAAATTTGTGTTCATAAACCTAACTAGTATTCATAACTGAGTGCGCACGTGCGAATTGATGGACCTTGGCTGAAGTGCATATGCGCTTCATTTGTATCTTGACAATGAGTATTTTGTATTATATACACGTGATGGGAGCTGACAAACTAATAAAGAATGCCCCGGGAAATGTGTGCTATTTCTAGCTTATATTATTATAGTGTTCTGCCCTAGGGCACGTCATTCACTTCATGCTAAGCTTTTTAGTTTTACTAGGGAATTATAGGTGTGGTAGCTTTCCGTTGCTTTCCACATCGCAGGATGATAATGATGATGATGATAACCAGATGATGTTCGGGGGCCGTTTGGGCCTCAAAGTTTCCTGATATTTGTTATATAGGTGAGGAAAATCCGAAGAAAAAAAAAACCATCGCCCATGGTGAAATAAATGTAGGCTAACTTTGGTCTCTAAGGAAAAAACACTCACATTTTTCTGGCATTATTAATTTGTTTCTAAAATGTTATTGGGAATCACTTAGGATGGCATCCACAAGAATAAAAATATATAATACTTTAGCAGTACTCTTCCTTTTATACGGAAGTGAGATTTGGACATTAAGAAAAAAGAGACAGGAGCAGAATCAAAGAACGGAAATGAAATTTCTCAGAAGGGCAGCAGGATACACTCTTTTAGATCGAAAAAAAGAATGAAGAAATTTTAGAACAATTAGATGTAGAATCAGTAGAAGAAAAACTCGACAGATATGAATTAAACAGGCTAGACCACGTAAAAAGAATGGATAATTCAAGAATCCCAAACATGATGATGCAGTATAAACCCATAGGACATTGAAGACCATGAGGACCTCTTAAAAGACTGTTAGATGGGGCCGAAACAGGTCTACAAAGGCCTAATTCGTAACGGATGACGATGACCTAGGATGGCAATAGAAATGCTTTCATTTATTTTATTGGGAATGGCTTGGGGGGAAAATACTAGTAGGAAGGTCTAGGTATAAGTGGGAGAATAGTATTCGAATCTGGAGAGGGGTTATTGTTGGGCCAAGAGGTAAAGATTGGATTCAGTGACACTAGGAATACTGAAGGAGTTCTCCATGTGTGAGAACTTAGGTTGCTCGGTTGGTATTCGGTAGAGTTGAGGTTCTTATCTCGGGATTCCACGAGGACTTCGTCGGGCAGAATTAATGTGCAAAGAAGTTCTGGTAAATGTAGTTTATTCTTAACTTTTATACACTGCAAGTGATCGTCTATACGAAGTGAATTTATTTAACTGTTTTGACGAAGTGTTTTTTTGTGACTTGATGAAATTATACACGAGAAGTAAGTGACGAGGAGAAGCCTCTCTCGCCTATAGGTAAATTAGTTACTCCCACTACCTCGATCTAGTGGACCTAAGGTCTGTGCTTAGGCACATATAACGAAACATATAATTGGTTAATGCGCCCTCCTATTTTGATCCCGGGGGTGTTACAAATTTATTATTGGCGATTTACGCCTTCAGAGGTTGGACCTTTTTTCCCCGTGCTGGCTTCACGTACAGTCGGGTCACAAACATTAGCTAGGCTTGGGTTTTTCTTAGGCTTGGGTTTTTTCCTAGGCTTCCGACGCTAGAAACTTGCCAAGTTCCCACACTTTTTGCTAACGATGTTTGTGTCAGGGTAAAATCCCCGCTTGTACATTAGCTAATGGGTTATGGTTATCACGCTAAATCAGTTAACTGGAGGCTTAGAAGATATCTCTACTCAATCTGTCGAGCAAAGGATTATTGTCATTAGTAAGTTATTATCATGTGTCAGCCACTTCCGTCTTCACAAAAGAAAGGTTTACATTACCTGAGTTGTCAATCCTCTCTAATAACTAATAATTTAATTACATTGATGCTGACTTCTTTGGATCATTTTATACGGCCTTTGCTCCTACATAATCAGGTTCCACTCTCTTCCCTGATCAATTTGAATATAAATATGACCTAAGTCCAGTAACTGCTTCATTTAATGATGTTATAATATCATCTGATTATTATTGCCGATAGGGATTTATTTAGATTTACACAGGAGGCTGTATGAATGAATTGCCACAAATGCCCTATAAACAAATGGAAAAATCAAGGGATTTTTTATTTGTTTATAATCCTCTCGCGTAATATAATGCTAGTATCATAGCTATAGTGGCCTTTAAAGAAAAAATGGCTATAATATTTTGGTTAGAGCACGTTAACCCTGAGAGTGTTGCCAGCACGTCAATTATGTTCAGATTGTAAACACTGATATGTATCCCTTTTACCTGGGATCGTTCTTTGAGGTTAAATAGACTCACTTTCTGCAATATAGACATACATAAATATTCATAAAGAAAAAAATACACCCTTAATATAAATTTGGTGGTCTACTCAAACCATTCATGCTTATACAATTACCATTCGGAACTATTTAGTTGAATACCAGTATAGCATAGATTGCTTCTTCGTGTGTAACTGTTTATTTGCAATTTCATCTACACCTTAATATCTACCTACATTATAATGTGCGTCTACAGCTTGGGAATTCATTTGCGATGAACCAGTTTTGTCTACTTCAAACCATATGTCGAATAACACTTCAGTCTTGCTAAATTTAATTTAAATTGAGTCAATAAGACTTATTTACATGGATCTATATCTTTGCGGCCAAAATACTAGAATATCGCGTTTAAGCAGCTGTGCTATCGTTATAAACAATTATTATTGATAGTATTACACCCTGATATCATTTTTTTCCCATAGGTATTACATAGATACGAATTCATCATGATTATTAATCCATGAAATATTCATGATTCTTAATATTTTATTCTCAACATATTTCGGCTTACTCTGCCAAAGCGTAGCTGTCATTACTCAGCCAAACGACGTTATTTTCTTAAGCGTGCAAAATCATTTCCTTCGAATACAGAATCGCATAGTATGTCACATTCGCTTCCACCAGCGACCATGACTTCATCTCATCTCATTATTAACATCGAATACAAATTCGCACAAATTGTCACATTCGCTTCCATCAGCGATCATGACCTCATCTCATCTCATTATTAACATCGAATACAAATTCGCACAAATTGTCACATTCGCTTCCACCAGCGACCATGACTTCATCTCATCTCATTATTAGATAATACGGGGTCCCTTGCCCTCAAATATTTTCAACAAAATAGCACGTGTTATACAAACACAGTGACGTGCCGCTTCGGCCCACGTCTACAAATTAAATTCTGTAAATATAATCAACAAATAAATTCCTCACGCTTTATAGGTTCACACCGCCACTCGGCCTTTCAATTAAGGTGCATTGAGCTTCACCCTGTCTCATTAGCTCCTATGTTTACGCTGTCTGATTGTTATTTTAGACAAAATAATCATAATCATCATGATATTATTCGTATTCAGATTGTTGTACAAGTTTCTTCAATTACCTATATGTATTAAACAATGACAATGGCCTATCTGGGCTCATTTTAACATTTACTGGATTAAGTAGATACTGCAGCTTTCTGCTCGAGCGATTGGGTTAAAACATTTAAAAAATATAGATCCATTCTCTATCGATAAGTTCAAATCAACAATTTATTAATCGCCCTCAATCTTAGCTGAAAGTGGACATGCATGTGTTATGTATTCACATTAATTCAATTAATTATATCATATTCATCAATATGGGGGTATTATCATGATTAATATCTAAATCGACATTTCACTTTATTTATTTTTTTCGCAGTCATTGTGCCCTTTCCTCTCGCGATTAGCGTTTTCATCTAGGCCTATTTAATCACTTTATTAGTGTTATTTATTTTAATTACTGATTATATTTGGTACTTTACCATACAACACTTATTTATTTTTTTTCACTAATACTTTTCATTTATGTCCTAATCTCAGCTAGTATTGAGTTCGACTCCCGTGAAAACTGGTTCATGCATTTAAGTATAATTTATCAGGTCTTGTTTTTAATTTTGTTTGGGGATTATGTAGAGCTTATATGTTTGTACCTTTTGTATGTTATATCAAAATTTTGTCGGTATATAACCACTTCCTTACCTGGGTACTGCATAATTTCAGCGTTTACATGGACCTTTATCTCATACCTAAAATCACAGTAGTGTCTACCTGTGCACACAATACAATATAGTACAATGCAAGACATACACACATACGTAATATATCCATTCCGTTGTCATTCTTACGTGTTAAAATCTCTCCCTCCCCTTTTTTTTTTTCGAGTGTCAACTTTCACTGTCCGTCTGTCTACCCTTAATACTATTAGTGTCTAATTTCACAGTCTGTTAACTCGCAAAGGCCTCCTGTACTATTATTATAGACATATTTTGCGATACTACGCTCACACGCAAACAAACTCTGAACACTCGCATGGTAATTTATCGGGTCTTTACAGCCTCAATCTTATCCTTAGATTCACATATGATGACTAGACTTTTGTCAAAATTTTTCAAATGATTCTTACTTCTATCATCTATGTTAATATGCGCCACAGAATTACTAGCGATCTCTGGGTTCCCTAGTATCTCTATACGTGCATATGTTTTGTGATTAGCCGTCGTCCAAGAAACACTCTCCGACGCGTATGATTCATTTTCGGGGTTCCTATCCTTTTGACCTCTACTATTTATGTTCTTTGTGATGACACTTATTTCATCATTTAGTTTGCTGATTTCGTTAGTCACTTTCTGTTCTATATTAGTGCCTAACTCATTAAATCTAGGCTCTACTATCATTTCGATCAATTCAGAGCGTTTATCCTGCTCTGCAATTTTCTGAGCTACTTGGGGCTTTAGTGTTTCTTGTTCGTGGGCTGGCTTTTGTACAAATAGACACATATAATTTACCCTTTTGTCCGAGTTCTCTACACTACAGAGCACATTCTTGTCGACTCGTTTTATTTCCCCTTGTAATTCCTCCTGTTTCTCCCCTAAGTTAGTTTGTAACGTTATTATACTATTGTTCATCTCTGTTCTCATTTGACTTATTACCCTGTTTTCTGTTTTCTCTAAGTCTTTAATAAGTTTTTGTTCCATTTTATTTATCTTTAGTTCTACACACGCTGACGATTCATTTATTTTCGCTTCTAGCATCTCTCTATCTTTTCTCATCTCATCCCTTAATGTTTCTTTCAACGTAAATACATCCTTTTCCCTGCTTATCTCCATCTGTCCTCTCCAAGTTTCAAATTCCCGTTTCATATTCCCCTGCATTGCCTCTAAATCCATTTTCCTATTTCTATCTATCGTCTCTTCTATTCTCGACATTAGCATTTCCATGTATTTCATGGTGTCGGTGCTTGGATTTCCCTTGTCCTCTACTTCCCCTCTAGCTTCTGCTCTGCGTTGCTTTCACTATTTTCCCCTGTGCTCTGCTCTAAGTTCTCTCTGCCATCTTCGTTATCCTCTCCCATCCTTGCGATTTCGTTCTCTCCTTCAATCAGTTGCCCACAAGCCTTCTCCCTAATCTCTTCGTGTTTCCTATCCATTTTTTTATCTTTATTTGCCTGCCTCTTTCTATTCCTACTTCTTAACAACATAAATACACACAGATATATTCTCCGTTAAATCACTGTAATATTTTGATTTCTTATATAGGTAAAAAGTAAAAAAATTGCTTATTCTGTTGTTGTGTCACTTACTGCTTCCTTCCTTCAGTTGCTGTCTGTCTGCTTGTTGCCATCATTTCTCTGTCCTGGTTGCCTCGTGGTCGTGGGACTTAGTCGTTCTGCCGTTGATTTCTATTCGTGTGTTACTTTACGACCTATTCTGCCCGCACGTTAGGGAGCCAATATGGAGAGGGGTTATTGTTGGGCCAAGAGGTAAAGATTGGATTCAGTGACACTAGGAATACTGAAGGAGTTCTCCATGTGTGAGAACTTAGGTTGCTCGGTTGGTATTCGGTAGAGTTGAGGTTCTTATCTCGGGATTCCACGAGGACTTCGTCGGGCAGAATTAATGTGCAAAGAAGTTCTGGTAAATGTAGTTTATTTTTAACTTTTATACACTGCAAGTGATCGTCTATACGAAGTGAATTTATTTAACTGTTTTGACGAAGTGTTTTTTTGTGACTTGATGAAATTATACACGAGAAGTAAGTGACGAGGAGAAGCCTCTCTCGCCTATAGGTAAATTAGTTACTCCCACTACCTCGATCTAGTGGACCTAAGGTCTGTGCTTAGGCACATATAACGAAACATATAATTGGTTAATGCGCCCTCCTATTTTGATCCCGGGGGTGTTACAAATTTATTATTGGCGATTTACGCCTTCAGAGGTTGGACCTTTTTTCCCCGTGCTGGCTTCACGTACAGTCGGGTCACAAACATTAGCTAGGCTTGGGTTTTTCTTAGGCTTGGGTTTTTTTCCTAGGCTTCCGACGCTAGAAACTTGCCAAGTTCCCACACTTTTTGCTAACGATGTTTGTGTCAGGGTAAATCCCCGCTTGTACATTAGCTAATGGGTTATGGTTATCACGCTAAATCAGTTAACTGGAGGCTTAGAAGATATCTCTACTCAATCTGTCGAGCAAAGGATTATTGTCATTAGTAAGTTATTATCATGTGTCAGCCACTTCCGTCTTCACAAAAGAAAGGTTTACATTACCTGAGTTGTCAATCCTCTCTAATAACTAATAATTTAATTACATTGATGCTGACTTCTTTGGATCATTTTATACGGCCTTTGCTCCTACATAATCAGGTTCCACTCTCTTCCCTGATCAATTTGAATATAAATATGACCTAAGTCCAGTAACTGCTTCATTTAATGATGTTATAATATCATCTGATTATTATTGCCGATAGGGATTTATTTAGATTTACACAGGAGGCTGTATGAATGAATTGCCACAAATCGGACCCTTTCTGAGTGACAAGCACAATTGCTTTTATTTTTTTTATTGGGAAACACCAATACAAAGCTGTAGGTTGGAAGGTAATATTCGGATGGGTATTAATGAACTGGATACTTTTCGGGCGACAATACAAATGCTTTAATTTTTTATTGGGAAACACTGAAGAAAACACTAGTAGGAAGGGCCAGGTGTAAGTGGGAAAATATTATTTAGATGCATATTTAAGAACTGCATGTTGGAAATTTTTGGGTGACAGTAAATAAATGCTTTCAATTTTTGAGTACCACCGGGGGGGGGGTTAAATGCCATAAGAAGGAGGCCTAGGTATAGGTGGGAAGATATTATTTAAATGCATCTTTAGGAACTGGATATCGGAAATGTCTGGATGAAAGCAGATTTTTTTTAAAGCACTAGAGGAAAATACCGGTAAGAAGTCCTAGGCGTATGTGGGAAGATAGCATTCGGATGCATGTTAAGGAACTGAATATTATAAATGTGTCCACCGCTGTGGTCTCGAGGTAGCGTGCTGCCTTGTCACGCAGCGGGTCCGGGTTCGATTCCCGGTCGGAACAGTTTTTCTGAGTGAGGTTTTTATCGGGGTCAGGAAAACTTTAAGGTCTAAACGGTCCCGAAATCATATAGCCATCACAATCATCATTATTCATGTTAGATTAAGCTTAGGATTAGGGACTCTCCTGGCACACCACTATCATCATAATCACCCATCATATCATCGGGGCAACGTAATCCCGCCTTCCAGGCGCCCCAACCTCAGAAGTGGGTTACAAGTACGCCATGCCAGGAGAGAACACCAGGAATGTCGAAAGACAACCTGGCGCATTTGCAAAAAAAAATGTAAATGTTTGTGCAACAATCAAAATGCTTTCAATTTTTTTATTGGGTAATATATGTGAGGTATTGATTAAACCTATGGGTTCCATAAGTCATAAGTAGAGTTAGGTATTTTATGTACTAACAGGTACGATTGCAGTATAGTATAATGATAAGTTAGACTGTCTTTTGTTTTGGTTCTACATACAAACAATTGAATAGGAAAGTTAGATTACTGACTGTTTTTATCTCGGTTTTACACAAAAACAGTTGAATAATATAATTATACTATCAGTATTGCAATCATATATTTTTTGCGCGATAGTGCGTTTTGTCATGCTTACAGCAATGGCGACCATGATTGAAAGTTCAACTTCCTACATTTCGGGGTTGCCAACTTAAATAACTATACTACAATAAAATAACTATAGGCTACTGTAATATTACATATTAGAAACACGTGTGTGGGAAGTAAAACTATTGCCCTCTATGTATACTACATATAATGTATATACAAAAAATATCTAAAAGGTAGTGTTAATATGCATTATACGAAACGTATCACTGTATGTTAAATGAACTGAACTTTATTTGAAAGAATATAAAACAATAAATACGTACTTACGCAATTTTTTAACTAATTGGTCTCACGGCCTCCTATAGTTTCAACTAATAAACATTGCCCATACTGTTAACGTTAGTCAATTGTTTAAAATGAACGCAAATATTTCCAACAAAGATGTTGTTATTTTACTGTTATTTATTATTTTGAAAGCACCATCGCACTAAAAAAAGAATGTACAACGCACGTTTGTGAAGTGTTTTACAGAATCTCGGAAATTAAAAACCTCGCTATCGCTCAGCTTTCAAACATTTTCCTCGATTCTGTAAAAAACATTTTCCAACCTCTCATCGCAATATACTATTATTACATAGAAATCCTGACTCTGGTCATAAACTAGAATGAGTTGTGATTACCCAATTGTCAGTTAGGCCATATTTACTAATGTTCTAATCTGTGAAGTTGCTATTCGGTTTTGGACACTATACTAACTTTACACCCCACCTCCCCATCTTATATGACATGAATTAGATTTTTTCCCCCATGGCGCGATAGACCTAGAATGCCCTTAGCCTAGCAGCCGGCTGCTGGCCTCACATCTGCATGTGTCAATCACAGAGGTAGATGAGCATCTAGCCAGTGCAGGGGTGACATGTCAGCATGTCGAGTCCCCCAGTCGTTATAGCTGGTTTTCTCAATCCAGCGCAGGTCCCGTAGCTCTGCGCCAAGGCTTCTTGCCTTAACCACTCGGCTACATGAATTAGATAGTTTATTTAAATTAAATTGACAATGTTCTGGTGTAAGATATCGTCTACTAGTCGGCCATTGTAGACTAGTGTTTACGGTACCATATTCCCATCTTGTTCCGATGTAAGCGGTTCAATTCCAGCTGAGAGTCATTGGATTTTTTCAAGTATAAAAATCCTGCTGAAGGGAAGTACAGCTATGGGTCACATATCAGATGTATGACACATCAAAGAACCTCGGGTATGTATCTGAAAGGCATTCATTGTTTTAACTACTTGACGAAGTTTTTTAAACAAACATTCGTTTTAGTCGTGGACGACTGATATATCAGGTACTCGAGGTAGCGTGCTGCCTTGTCACGTAACGGGCCCGGTTCGATTCCCGGTCGGGACAGGCTCCTGGGTGAGATTTTCGGGATTTTTCCTCACCTGTAAGACAAATGTCAGGAAGCTTAGGGCCCAACGGACCCCGAAAATCATCTGGGCATCATCATCATCCTTCACCGGTGTGGAAAGCAACGCGAAGCTACCACACCTACAATTCTCTAGTAAAACTTCAAAGCACGAAAATGCTATGATTGCAGTGAAAGACCTCGGGCAGAATTACTATGGATGGATGGATGTTAATATTTTAACATTTTATTACTGAACAACAACGGCGATTCACAATGAATTTTAGAAGTATAGATTTCGTTACAGTATTTATAAATGTTTTGTTTTATTCGTCCAAGTATTGGGGTTATACTAAACTCCTGGTGCGACAGGCTTAGAAGGCCCTTAGCCTACCATCCGACTGCTGGCCTCACATCCACATGTGTCAACCACAGACGTAGATGATCATCAGCCAGTGTAGGGGTGACATGTGGTCAGCATGTCGAGTCCTCCAGCCGTTATAGCTGGTTTTCTCAACCTGGAGTAGCTACTTATTGTAGCTATCAAATGTCTCACGATGCTGGATGGGCATCGGTCCCATACTGGCCGAAATACCATGAGGAAATGTCTACCCCCATGCAGACTCGAACCAGCGCAAGTCCCGTAGCTCTGCGCCAAGGCTTCCTGCATTAACCATTCGGCTAAGGCGCGGGACGCGGTTATTCTAAAATTGTTTAATTTTCAATACAGTGTTTATAAAGATTGTGTTTTATTCGTCCAGAAATGCAACTAATATTTTTAGGACACATAGTATTAAGATGCATGCGATAGAAATGTTATGACATGGCTTTACTATTACATTACGCATTCCTTACGCTCGCCATCTCAACAGCTCTTAGATGTATGTAAAGGTTGTAATAAATCCATTAAAGCGATTCTTTTTCTGAAGAAACAGATACAACGTAGCCCGACTTTATATGCCTCAAACCATGGCACTCAATGTAACGATTGTGAGTTCTTAGAGTACATCATTAAATAATATTACTATCTATCCATTTATATTCTCAACTAAAATAACCACAATCTCAGATCTCGATGAAAGAAATTTGTGGAATTTAAATGAGGATTTAAAAATATATAGTTTTTATCAATGCCATCGTCGCGATACGAACCCGTGTCCGGTGTCAAGGAGATCTAGCTTAGTGAATTGCTGTGGAGGTGAATAATAGTCATAGAACAGCAAATAATAGTCATATACAGGATGTTGTTTTCCTTGAGGAATTCATGACGTCATAACTGCATCTGGAAACCCCAAAATCATCTCCCAACAGATTTAATGAAGTAAAAATAAAAATATTTGCATAAAAAAAGCATCTTAATATGAAATGAGAATGAAAAAAAATCAAGTTTAAATATCAAATTTTCATTGTAAAAATATTAATATTTAATCATAAATGTATTATTTAAAGATATTATTTGAGGATTGATCTCATGTATAGAAAATAAAATGATTTCTTGTATGCTATATATAATACTTAATGGAAAAATCCAGCATATGGTTACCTGCCAATTACCATGTAATTAATTCTACTTGGGTTTTACGTAAAACTAACGTAACAGAGGTATTACTTGAGCCCGCAGGGACCGTGTGAGGGACGACATGTTCTGAGCCAGTAGTTCCCAAACCTTGCCCTGCGGTTCCTAGGAATCCGCCAACAGTTATCAGGCGATCTGCCAGTGTCATTACCCTCTTATATCAAAGACTGCCCGACTAAAAACTTAAAAAAAGGTCACTCAATATATCCTTAAGACAATAATGGAATATAGAACCATGTTCTAGGTATATTTTTATTATTCTTTTATATTTTGCACTTTCTTTATCAAGCCAGTTATTTAATCAAGTTACAAGATTGTTATTATTATTATTATTATTATTATTATTATTATTATTATTATTATTATTATTATTATTATTATTATTATTATTGGAGGAGTTCAAGACTATTAGCTTGATATCACGCTCTGCAAAGATTCTCCTGCGAATACTGAATCGACGTTTGCGTTCTAAGATGGAAAGCGAATTGGAATAAGAATAGTTTGGCTGCAGGAAGGGAAAGGGTACAAGAGATGCAATTGGATTGATACGAACAATAGGAGAAAGATATATAGAAAAAGATAAAGACGTTTATGCAGTATTTGTTGAACTGGAAAAGGCCTTTGACAGAGTAAATTGGAATAAACTCCTGAAGACCTTGAAGAAAATTGGCGTGAACTGGAAGGAGAGGAGGCTCATAAGTAGTCTTTATATGAAACAGCGAATAAAAGTGAAGATAGGAGAAGAAATGTCAGAGGGAAGAGAAATTGGAAAGGGGTCAAGGCAAGGATGTCCTCTATCACCTACCCTTTTCAACATCTACCTGGAAGACCTAATGAAGAACTGCTTCAGCAATACGGGAGGCGTAAACATGGGAAGAAGAAGAATAAAGTGCATAAGATTTGCTGATGACATGGCTTTGCTAGCAGAAGATGCAATGACATTGAGGAACATGCTGTTGGAGTTAAATGATAAGTGCGAGGATTATTGGATGAAGATACATATAAATAAGACGAAAGCCATGATTATAGGAAAGAAACAAAGGAAGGTAAACATGAGGATTAAAGATGAGGCTATTGAGCAAGTGGAGAGCTTCAAATACTTGGGTTGTACTATCAGTAGTAACATGAACTGCGGTCAAGAAGTAAAGCAGAGGATAGGAATGGCAAAAGAAGCTTTCAACAAGAAGAGAAGCATTTTCTGCGGACCTTTGGCAAAAGAATTATGGAAGAGGCTAGTGAAGTGCTTTGTGTGGAGTGTAGCATTATATGGTGCAGAGACTTGGCCATTACGACGGAATGAGGAAAAACGACTGGAAGCTTTTGAGATGTGGGTATGGAGAAGAATGGAACGTATAAAATGGACATACAAAGCAAGAAATAAAGATGTGCTAGACAGAGTGGGTGAGAGAATAGCAATGCTCTAACTCATAAAGAAGAGGAAAAGAGATTGGATTGGCCACTGGCTAAGAAGAAACTGCCTGCTGAAGGATGTCCTAGAAGGAATGGTCAACGGAAAGAAAGTTAGAGGCAAAAAAAGACATAAGATGATAGACAATATTAAAATAAATTATTTGTATGGAGATACAAAAAGGAAAGCTGAGTTAAGGAAGGAGTGGAGAATGCTGAGTTTGCAGTGAAAGACCTGCTCTTGAGCAGAACACCGTGAATGAAATGAATTATTAACGAGATATTCAAAATAAAAATAAATAAATACTACCATACGAGAAAAAATGAATATTACATATTCAATAGTAGATTATATAAGATACAAGCAATTAAATTGGTATGGACATTTACGACGAATGCAAGAAGAAAGGTTACCCAGAGTAACATTGGAACGGTTTCCACCTGGAAGAATAATGAAAGGAAGACCTCGAAACTTGTGGATGCAATAAATAAGAACTAGAATGACAACAAGAGGATTGGAGGACGTGGAGTGGATTGACAGATACGAGTGGAGAAGGAAAATAAAACTTTAGGCACAGAAAGATGTGTAAAAATTGAAAATCTGTATATAAATATATTATTATTATTATTATTATTATTATTATTATTATTATTATTATTATTATCGGCCGCGGTGGACTAGTGGTTATGCTTCTTGCCTGTAGTTCCGAGGGTCGCGGGTTCAAACCCGGCCGGGGACGATGGATTTTTTAGGATGGAAAAATCCAAGGAGCAAGTCCTCCGGAAGGGACTTTAAACCGTGGGTCCCGAGTCTGAAGATTTTCAGGCTCGTAAAAGATCCTTAAACCTGAATGAAAATGCCTCTAAGCAAAATTTACTGAATTTTCCCGTCCTAGTACTACCTTGATTTACTAGATGTCATTATGAGGCGGAACGCTGCCACACGGACCACTCAAATGACATCTATACGAAAACAAGTGTAACGAAATTAGTATGGTTCAAATTCTTCCCTGTAGGGGGAGAGCGCCTAAATCTCTGTTAAGGTAACATGGGCTTACAAGATACAAGATTATTATTATTATTATTATTATTATTATTATTATTATTATTATTATTATTATCATCTTTGTTCTTTCCTTGTCATATGTATATTGTGTAACTTATGCCTATAATGTGACCAAGAAACTACAAAACTGCAAGGATAATCTTTACGCCGACGACTTACGAATTTACACACACTTTAGGCCTGACGAAATTAATGAATACATTGACAAAGTAAACACTGACCTCAGACATATATTTTTATGGTCCAGACAATATTGGCTGAAACTAAATGTAAACAAAACGCAAACAATAATTATCGGACATCCAAGTCTATTAAACACCATAAACAATGTCAATATGGCGGCTATCATATTAGATAACGAACCAATTCCTTATACCTAGTCGTTAAAAACTTGGGACTGTACTTAGATTCTAATTTAAATTGGAATGCCCAAGTTAAACAAACATCTAAAAGTATCTTCTCCATAATGCATTCCCTAAAGCGTCTCAAAATTTTTCTTCCTATAGCTCTTAAAAGAATTTTAATCCAAATCTTAGTGATGCCACATTTTGACTATTGTGACGTTCTATAACTGACATAAGTGACGGATTGGCGGACAAACTGCAGCGTGTCCATAATATGTGTATCAGATTCATATTTAATGCCCGAAAATACAATCACATTTGTCCATTATTCCACTAATTGTCATGGCTATATCTAATAAAATTCAGTGAAGCTAGCCGGCCCGATTTAACCCGTAAGCACACGCGCCAGGGTAAAAAATACCCAGACGTTATTCTTTTTGTTGGCAACACTGTGTTTGAATTTAAATTTATCTGCCGTTTTCAGTACCTTTCTTTCAGATATTTTTGCATTGTTGTATGTAAGATTTAGTTAGTTTTCCTGTGACTGCAGGAGTTTATGCATGCATATATCAAGATTGGGTAAGAATTACCCAGCGCGTGTGAATAAGTAACATAAATAGTGAATCGTTTTATTTGTGCACCATTTCTATTTTCCATTACAAAATGGACTTATAATATAGGCAAAGTGGACAAATAGTAAACTGGCTAAATGAAGATGAAGATGTTATTGAACATGAATCAGGAGATGAAGCCGATCATCTCTCCGAAAGTGAACATAATTCTGATACAGAACAGGAAGCAACTATGAGTGATGAAGACTATGAGGATGATGCTCCACTGTCTCAGTTTGTTAGTTACAAAAGGTAAAGATGGAACTTATTGAAGAAAATAGATCCGCTATTCGAAGATTGGCTGGTGTGGAGGAACAAACCCAATCAACACAGAAACGTATGAAGATGTCTTCAGTTCGATGTGAAGTATGTCCGAAGAAGAAAGATCGTAAAACAACTACTTCATGCCACAGCTGTACCAAGATGATCTGTAAAGAACATTCTGTGCCTTGCGAGGGGTGTGCCAATTCTGATGCTGGAAGTGACAATAAATAGTGTTTGAGTGACTGGCTCCCAAATGCTATAATCATTATTTATTTCTAATTAATATTAGCACTGAACAAGAAACATAATATTGCAGTATTTTTCTGAAGAACATTATTGTGCAGTTAATGCTCATGTACATTGTTAATTTTTTAGGGGGGGGGGGGTAAATCCCGATTCAGGAAGTGAACATAGTGTGTGAGTGGCTGCTAAATATATATGACATTTTCATAATTTTTGTTGGCACTGAACTAATACATTATACTACAGATTTTTGTGAAGAAAATGTAGTACATACTTAGATATTATTTTATGTATTGTTAAATTAAACAATAAATAATTTAGACATGGTCAAATGAAGGATAGACATTGTCAAAATAAAGATATAATTATAGGATATTCTAAACATTACATTTTGCTGTTAATATCACTTAATAAAGTTTCGGGTAAAAAATACCCAGCGCGTGTGGTAACGGTGCAAAATTATGCGCGTGTTCTGACGGGTTAAAGAAGTTCTAGCTTGTATAAGGTCACCCCTACAAGTTACATTATATTGGTTGGAAGATTTTATGAAGGTTACAAACATTTATTTAAAATATACATTTTGCAAGTTATACACAAAGACGGATGGACGTAATTACATAGTGTAAAAACAAGCTTTGCTAAACATACCAATTTGTTTTCCTTTGGTGTATTCTTCTACGAAGATAAAATGAATATTTGCTCTTTTTTTACTTTTAGTTTCTGTAAACATGCTTATTTAAATTCATTAATTCCAAAACCGCAGTCTCGTAATTTCTACGAAAAACAAATATTAGAATATCTATACAGTTATAAATAAATCTCAGTCAATTCACTTCGAATACTAAATAACAAGAATTCATTATAAAACACAATACATCTATAAACCCTTAAGTCTCATTAGTGTCTAGATGCGACATGTAACACGACTTTTTTAAATTACTTCGTAAACTCCTGTCAAATGTTTATAAAGTTTCATTTTTCAAATTATTTCCCACCATTTACAATGATTTTTACATGTTTTCTAACGATTATTTGAATACAATTTTTCACGATATTGAATTACATGAAAACGTGGCAGCCATATTGATTTTAATGAATATTTTGTGTTCCATTGCAGCCAACATAGAGTCTGTGCTAATTAACTTACACTAAATAAAATCAGCGTGCATTCTTTCACAGGTTAGAGTATTTAAATTGCGTTAGGTTAGCTTTCAGCTTGGTCTTTCACAGGTTAGAGTACTTAAATTGCGTTGGGTTTAGCCATAGGTTCGTTGGCAACGCGAGTTCAAATATCGTGTATATGTTGGCTGCATCCCGTGATTCACAGTATAAACCGCTTCGCGTCTGTTCTTATCACATGTAAAATATTCCGAATTCAACCTACCTTATTGGATACATTGCTAATTTTAGGGTTAGTAGTATGCAACTGTGACTTGCCAAACTATAAGACACATTTCTAGAGAATTGTGATATCTGACATATTTCAAAGTGTCGAGATTCTAGAATATACTAGCGGATTCGGCAGACGTTGTCCTGCCTAAACGTTCAATTCTCGTGTCATGGCCGGACGATAAAAATCTAAGTTATTTTTTTTTACCATAAAATTCACTAATTAAGACGTATTAAATAAGTTTCTCAAGAAAACTCCTCACTGCCATCTGTTAAGCGTGCATGATGACGTCATATTGTTGTCGCCCGGAATATGTAATACATGTAATCGTTTATGTTTATTGTAATTTAAATGTAAGACTATTTTTTGTATTTTTTTAAACCTGGTTGAGTGGTAGACATTGCCTTAAAGCCTTTAACTCTGCCAGATAAAATAAGCTATTATTATTATTATTATTATTATTATTATTATTATTATTATTATTATTATTATTATTGTTATTATGTCGATAATGCAGATGACTATACATGTGACAAAAAATCCTATAATTCAAGTCCAATTGTGAATCTAAACCATCCAGGGATCCACTCAAACACACACAAAAAGATTAATTAAAATTGGTCCAGTTGTTTAGGAAGATTTTAATATTGGTTTTCAACTAAACCTCCACTAGACTCATTTTCTGATTTCGCTCATTTTTAATAATACCTAGCTCGGTTTATTTTAATAGGATACACTGAGTTTCGTTGTGAAACATCGAAAATTATGACCGCTAGAGCTATTTTTAAATTTTGACTTCAGGTTAACTCCTACACCTAATGATTCTAGTGGGTCCAATTGTGAATCTAAACCATCGAGGGACTCACTCAGACACACACAAAAAAATTAATAAACATTGATCCAGTCGTTTAGGAGGATTATATATATATATATATATATATCCACCCATAGTAATTCTGCCCGAAGGCAGGTCCTTCACTGCAATCATAGCATTTTCATGCTATGCTTGCAGCTTTACTAGGGAATTGTAGGTGTGGTAGCTTCCCGTTGCTTTCCACGCCGGTGAAGGATGATGATGATGATGATGATGGCCATATGATTTCGGGGACCGTTTGGGCCTTAAAGTTTTCCTGATATTTGTCTTACAGGTGAGGAAAAACCCCGATAAAAACCTCACCCAGAAAAACTGCCCCGACCGGGGATCGAACCCGAGCCGCTGCGTGACAAGGCAGCACGCTATCTCGAGACCACAGCGGTGTGTGTATATATATATATATATATATATATATATATATAATATATATATATGGTAGGCCTATGATAAGAAAAATAAATGCCTGGACGGGATTCGAACCCGGATCTCTGAGTCTGTACCTCAGCGTGATATCCATTACACTATATATATATATATTATAACGTTAATAATTTCTGTAATTAAATTTAATCTAAAACATTACGTCGTTAAAATAGCATTATTGGGCCAAGGGCAAGATTTTAATTTTTCCACCATTCTGCGATTTTATAGATAATTATATTTTTCTGGTTATTGGATTGCATTCATTGCTACAAAGATAGCGTACCTTGTAGCTAGTGTTAAATTCGAAAATTACAACTGTTTTATATCTGTGTCTGTAGGCAATATTGGCTCCAATTTCATGATCTTTTATCATTGCCTCTAAAATCACATTTATTTTAATTACAAGCAAAAATTCACTTTATGAGTGTTTATATGGAAATAATTTTATCTTATTGAACTTTGAAATGCATTTAGTGCATATTCCTTAAATCTACAATCTACGGTCATGATTATGTTACTCAATACCGCAGATATTAACCGAAGCCAGTTGAGTGAGATAGGACCTTGGTGAATGTAGCCTTGAACCTATGGGTTTCATAAAACATAGAATTGGTTTTAATCCTTAAGAGGATCGAAACAGTTTATCTTTACTGTTTGTTTAAATATTACGGTCCCAGTCGAAGTAAATAATTCATAACCATATGTTATTGTTGTGTAATGTTACGTAATTTAGGACAAATTGTATGTTATTTCTACCGTGTCATATTTTTATTACTTACCGTTACTCATAATTAGGGCTCGGAAGTTGAAGAAAAATCCTTTTTTTTTTTATTCTTTTCTTTTATTCTATGTCTAAAAACCAGGCTCAGTATAGTTTAGATTAAGTTTAGTTTAAGGCCTCTCCTGGCGCATTATTACCCATCGTCATCAGCCATCATATCATTGGGACAGCGTAACCCCGCCTTCCAGGCGTCCCAACCTCATAAGTGGGTTACAATACGCCAATGTCAGGAGAGAATACCTGAAATGTCGAATGACAAACAGGTGGCATTGAACAAAAAAAATTATATGTATAATATATATATGGATGGAAGAATGTCATAGAGGAGGTCAAGGTCCACTCGGACTGTAGTAACACCAATTAAGAAGACATATATATATATATATATATATATATATATATATATATATATATACTCAAAAGAAAGAGTTCAATTAAAAGTTGTGTGAAGAAAACTTGAAGAAAAACTTAGAAAAAAGAGTAGGGAAATGGATTCATACGCATTTAATAAAAGTACATAACTTGATCTCAAAGCCAATAGTATGCTTTGGCAGTGAAACTTGAAAATGCGAAACTTTGGAAGTGAAACTTGAAAATAAGAAACAAAAGAAAACTGAAACTGGAGAATGAGAGCTGATATATTTAGCTGAATACGTAAGAATGGATAAGATAAAAAAATGTCTTTATGGGTAAATTTAAATTTTCAAAATTCTCGTATAATATTGAAGATAACAGGTTATAGAAAGATATGAAGAGAACAAATGGAAACCACGGATCCAAAGATATGACCAAGGATTGATTTTCATTAGAGAGCAAGATCGAGAAGACCAGGAAGAAGATAAACAAGATAAGATTTTTAGTTATGAAATCAAGCAGAAGAAGAAAGAATATAAATTTTTATGTATATTGCTAGATGATCATCTACCTCTGTGATTAGCACACGTGGATATGAGGCTAGCAGCCGGCTGTTAAACCAAGGACCTTCTAGGTTTGCCGGTGAAGTTTTTTAAAAGAAATATTGAGTCAACAACAATAAATGAAAAAATATTTCCCTGTGCCATGTCCCAATTTATCTGAGGATATTTCACAGGAACACAGCCATAGCGCTCTTTCTTGTAATCCAAGGATGTGATTGGTTTAGTCTGTGAGTGGGAGATAGAGAATAGTTGAAAAGGGCGAGGTCAGAACAGATAAGGAATGTAGGAAGTTCTAGGGAGAATACTGAAACGTGAATTTCATTCAAATAAAGGTTCATTATACCCTTAAGTGAATTTTACGCACACTTACACACGCATACTTACGAATATAAAGAAATGTCACATATTCTTCTTCTTCGGCTTCCCCTCACTTATAAGTTTGCCGTCTTCAGTTTCAAATTATTTCTATCATTCCAATCTCCTTCTCCCAAATTCCTATCATCCATTATAGTTCTGACATAAGTTTTCCATTTCTATCTTGGTCTGCCACGTTTATTTCTTCCAGAGGGTGACCATTGGTATTTATATTTTTGGTCATCTTTTATCTTCCATTCTCTGTACATGGCCATACCATTTAAGAGTTTGATTTTCAATCCTCTTAACAACAGATGTGGTGACATTCATTTCTCTCCAAAGGAATTCATTTCTTATTTTATCCTGTCTTGTTTTTTTGAAGGCTTCTTCTAAAATAATCAAATTCAACTGTTCTAATGTTATTCTTTTGTAATTCCATCAAAGACCAAGTTTCACTTCCATATGACAAAATATTCTGTATTATGCTCTTATACATTTTCATTTTAGTTTCCTTTGTAATATTTTTGTTCCAAATATTATTCCATGTTATGTCTTAGTTGCATTTTTTGCCATTGCAATTTTAGTTTGTACATCTCTTTCACGTGTACCTAAACATGTAATTATTGACCCAAGATATTTAAAAATTTCACTTTTTTTTATTTTTCCCTGTTTAGATTATGAGGTCATCCACATCCTTTCCCAAACACATATATTCTGTTTTCTGTAAGTGTCACATACCGTATTAATATACTAGAAATCCATGGACCACAACTCCGAAGTGCTAACACAGACTGAGTTGATTACTGCCAGTGGAAAAGAGTAAGTCTGAGTTGTAGTCTGCGAGACTTAACTGTTCTTATTACATCTTTGGTCCAAAAGAGAGGCAGTCAGGCGAATGGAGAATACTACATAACAATGGGCTACATGATCTTTATGGGAAGCCAGATATAATAAAGACACTTAAGTCTCGTAGACTAAATTGGACGGTACATGTAGCACTAATGGGAATGGAAGTGGGACAGGAAAACTCCTTGTAGGAAAACCAGAGGAAAAGCGTCCATTAGGTAGGCAAAGAATGAGGTCGGGGAATAAAATTAACCATGATTTGAGTGAGGTAAATTATATAGGAGATGATCGGAATGTATTGGCTCAGGATTGGGTGCGTGTGTGGCCATGAACCTACAGTTTAGATAGGGCCAGCGAGTTAGTTATTAGAGAATAGCATACAATCATAATTTAGGATGACTTGTTCCACGCTGTAGCCAAACGTTTTAAGTCATGATGCCTTAGTGCCGAACTACGGGACTTGCCATGGGGGAAGAAATTGTCCAATGTAATTTCGGCCAATATGAGACCAATTGCCCATCCAGCAGCATTAGGAAATAGTAGTGTTTCCAGATAGAGCAAACAAAATATAAACGTAATCTGGTGTTTCTTTTGTACAACGGATGGTTTCATAACTTGATTAATAATTCCCAAACTTTTATTGTAACTAGTACTTTTTTCACGGATATCCTTTTCATCCCAGATAGAGAGATAATATCCGATTCTGATTGAGGGTCTTTTCACTTTTTTAGCGGTTGCCCTTTTACCAGCCGGCTGCTGGCCCTTCACATCCACATGTGTCAATAACAGAGGTAGATGATCAACAGCCAGTGTAGGGGTGACATGTGGTTAGCATGTCGAGTCCCCCAGCCGTTATAGCTGGTTCCTCAACCTGGAGCCGCTACTTATTGTAGCTACCCAATTGCCTCACGATGCTGGGTGGGCACCGGTCCCATACTGGCCGAAATACCATGAGAAAATTTCTTCCCCCATGGAGACTCGAACCAGCGCAAGTCCCGTAGCTCTGCACCAAGGCTTCCTACCTTAACCGCTCGGCTACGGCGCGGGACGAGATAATATCCAAGATATTTAAATTGATTAGATCTATCTAAAATTTTATTTTCACCAGATGGGATCGGAAAAGGAACACCGATATCTTAAAAGAATTGAAGACTACGCCAATTTTGGAATATATTAAACAGTACCACTAAATTGGAAACACCATCTCGAAAGAATGAGTTCAAATCGGATCCCCAAAGCTGTTTATAATTATATACCAAGAGGGCGAAGATCTCCGGGCCGTCCTATGAAACGCTGGAGGAAAAATTTTCTATAGGCCTAATACTTGGAAGGAAGAAGAAGAAGAAGAAGCAAACAAAATATAACGGCTGGGAAATCAGACACGCTGATCACATGTCATCCCTACATTGCATTGGTCGAATGATCACAGACGAAGTGAATGAAAGCAGTAGGCATGTCATACTTCAAGACTTTCATGAGTGTTCCTTTATTCTCAGGTAGTATGCCATTGTATCGCTTGCAATTCCCCATTGCCCCCCCTTCGTCCCGTGCTTTCATTCTCTTCGTCTGTGGACTACCTCTGTATTTAATACATGTGATGTGAGGCTAACAGCCGGCTGGTAAGCCAAGGTGTTTAGTTCTTCTTCACTTCACGGGCTAGGCAAAAGCCTGTTCCGCCTCACAGATGTTCTGTCCATCTTTTCATTGGCCTTCCTACATTCCTTGAACTTCTTGCTATACTATTATTATTATTATTATTATTATTATTATTATTATTATTATTATTATTTATTATTATTACAATTTAGGTGAATGTTATGATAACAGACTTTAACAATTCCGACAAAATAAAATAACATTAATTTTTTATAGCCTTCAGATAATAGGACACTAGGACATATTTTTTTTCTCTTCCAAACATTTATGTATATATAGACTACAGTCTCTTTTAAAGGAAAGTATGGAGTGTCCACCTTTAATAATAGTACTTAAAATGTAATTTTTATATCAGTAACTGACGTAACAACTAAAGCATGTACGTGGTGTAAGAGTTTTAATTAAAATAAATTCTTTGTTAAGTAAGAGTTTGTTCATATTCTACAGTATTTTGGGATGTAGACAAGTGATTATATTTTTTAGTAGTCCGTGTATCACTTTGGGAAGCAGGGAAGAAACTATAATTTTCATATGTTATGTCAAATTTTACGTGTAATTCACCGTTAGAAAAATAGAATTTCAAGCACAGGAAGATGTAAAAAGTTGGAACTCTGCATATAACATATAACAAGCCTCATGGTCTTGTGGTCAGAGCTTCTGACTACAGTTCAAGAGGTCCAGGGTTCGATTCCTGGTCAGACCATATGCATTTTTTCTTAAAATAAATTATTCACGTGGTTGCCCATAATCTGGAATTTAGGTTAAAGACTCTCCTGGTGCTTTATTACCATTTATCACCCATCATATCGGGGTAACGTAACTCCGCCTTCCAGGTGCTCAAACCTAAGACATGGGTTACAATTCCGCCAAAGTCAGGGGACAAAGCCTGAATTGTCATAAAGACATTGTAGGGCATTGGACAAGAAATGTGTATAAATTAATTATTAACTTATTATTTGTGTTGTAATTATCTGTTTTTTTAATCATTTTCGTGTACTTTCGATGTAACCTGTAGGATGTGTGTTATGTGCTGTTAATTTAATTACAGTTAATTTTAATAATTATAAAAAATGTTAATATCTGTAGGGATTTAAACCCGATGAAATGGAAGAGAGAGACTTTATCTCTTAACTTCATCAAGCGTAATTATTATTATTATTATTATAGTTATTATTATTATTATTATTATTATTATTATTATTATTATTCCACCGCTGTGGTCTCTAGGTAGCGTGCTGCCTTGTCACGCAGCGGGCCCGGGTTCGATTCCCGGTCGGGACAAGCACCTGGGTGAGTTTTTTTTCGGGTTTTTTTTCCTCACCTGTAAGACAAATGTCAGGAAACTTAGGGCCCAACGGTCTCCGAACATCATCCGGCCATCATCATTATTATTCTTCACCGGTGTAGAAAGCAACGGGAAGCTACCACACCTATAGTTCCCTAGTAAAGCTGCAAAGCATAGCATGAAAATTCTATGATTGCAGTGAAAGACCTGCCCTCGCACAGAATTACTATGATGGATTATTATTATTATTGTTATTATTATTATTATTATTATTATTATTATTATTATTATTATTATTATTATTATTATTATTATTATTATTACTACATAAATGATGTCTTGTGGAGCAGACATATAACCAGGAAAAAAGTATATAGCCTATATGAAACTACCACACCTATAATTCCCTAGTAAAGCTGTAAAGCATAGCATGAAAATGTTATGATTACAGTGAAAGACCTGCCCTCGGGCAGAATTACTATGGAATGGAATAATAATATAATTGCGCAGAATCGTGCAAAATTAATTAATTGGCGTGTTGCGCTAATGACATTGTAACTTAAGAACACGATTCCAGATTATATCTTATACACTTTAGTCCGCATGGTTTACATCTGCAACTGTCTTCGATTTGATGGTAAGAGACATTCACACACACTTTGTGATGGAAGCCGTGGACTGCATATTATCGGTTTATCTGGTGCGTTAGTTCCTTATTTGGTCCACACCAGCTCCTATCTATCATGGCAGGCGTACCAATACTTCAGGAATGATATCCTGCTTCTGTCTTCTCTCTTGCATCAGTCGTTCATAAGCTTTAGTGGATGGCAGGTAGTAGCGCATTCTGAGGTCTTTCAGAAAGAACTGTTCTCTTGCTAGCACATAGACCAGTCTCAAGGAAATGAATCTAGAAACTGCTAGAATTTTCTTTAGAAAGGAGGCTTGACGCTTTCCCAGATTTTTAAGTCGCTATCTTCAGAAGTTCCCAAACTACCTCTATCCTATATGCTATTATTGACACTATTTTTGCATTGAAGAGTGTACAGCTGTGTCTATTGATAGTAGGGCAGGTGATTTTATTTCATTCATGGCTCTTAAAGCCGCTGCTGCTGCTGCTCTCTCTCTCTCTCTCTCTCTCTTTCTCTTTTTCTCTCTTTCTCCCTTTCTCTCTTTATCTTTCTCTCTCTTTCTCTTTCTCTCTCTCTCTCTTTCTTTGACGTGTATCTTGAAGGTGGTGCCAGAGGTCTGAAGAGTAATGCCGAGATATTTATAATGACTGACCTTTTCTAACTCTCCTTGTTCTGTTCTAATGCAGTCTCCGGTCTTCATTCTACCACCTTTCTTAAGACCATTGCCACAGTTTTGTTTTTGTTTATGGCCAAATCACCTCCTCTTACCCAAGAATAAGTAGGAAAAATAAGTTACAAAGTATAATTCAGTAGTGAGAAGTATGCTATTGTCTATCACATATGGAGCTGAAGTATGGAAATTTAAACAAAAATTTAAAGCAAAAACTTATGTCGATGAAAATGGATTAATCTAGGAGAGCATAATATGTTCGAAACTGAATAAATAAATAAATCAAGTCATACGAGAAAAAATAAATATTAAGAATTCAGTAGTATATTATATAAGACAGGGGGTCACCAATTAGATTTCATGGAGGTACATTTTCAAAGTTGTAAATTCAGTCGAGGTCCGGAACCACAGTTAATTAAACATACGACGCTTTTATTAAGTAATTAATATTATAAGGAAATGTATTTAAATTATGTTATGGGTATGAATTGTACAAATTAAACAAAACACATGGTAAACACTAAAAGGATGCAGCACAGTAGTACACAGTTATTAATTCTAATAATTATTAATAAGTTTATGATAAACTTAACATATGGTCATAGTAATATTTAAATATCTCATTTCACAACTTTCGTGTTTTTCACGATACCAGGTTTTAAACGGAATCCTATCCATCTTCAGTCAAATCTCTGGCCACAAACAGTACTGCCAACCGAGCCAACAATGATACTATCATGACATGAAATTTAGTACAACTGGTTGTACTCGATGTTTAACTGGTTTTAAAAAATTGTATTAATTCGATATTTAAAAGGTACGGAAACCAAAGCCCCACGGTCCGGATCCCAACAGCGTTCACACCAATTGGTGACCTCTGATATAAGATATAACATTTAAGCAACTAAACTGGTATGTGCATGTACGACGAATGCAAGAAGAAAGGTTACCCAGAAAAGCATTTGGAATGGTATCCACCTGGAAGAAGAAGCAAAGAAAGAAAGAAAGAAAGATAGAAAGGATGGTCTCGAAACTTATGGATGCAAGAAATAAGAACTAGAATGAGAATAACAGGATTGGAGGACATGGAGTGGATGGATAATGACTAGTGGAGAAGGAAAATAAACATTTAGGCACAGAAAGATGTGTAAACATTAAAAATATGTATATAAATAAGTAAATAAAGTACACCGCTGTGGTCTTAGGTAGCGTGCTGCCTTGTCTCGCAGCGGACCCGGGTTCGGTCCCCGGTCGGGACATTTTCCTGGGTGAGGTTTTTATCGGGGTTTTTCCTCACCTGTAAGATTAAGCTCAGGATTAAGGACTCTCCTGGCGCACCACTATCATCACCATCATCATCACCCATCATATCATCGGGGCAACGTAACCCCGCATTCCAGCGCCCCAATCCCAGAAGTGGGTTATAATTACGCAAATCCCATGAGAGAACACCAGAAATGTCCAAAAGGACAAATCTGGGACATTAAAATAAATAAATAAATAAATATACAAAAATTATTGGTGTAGCCGGAAATCGAACCGGGAGTCCTGGAATGGTCGTCAGACATACTATTCTAAATTCCTTATTTTCCTATCTGAGTAATCTTTTTATTTGTCATTTTTTTCCTTGACATGGCATATTTCGGTGATTTTCTTCTTTTTCTTCTTACTTTCATGTGTTGGACCTAGTGGTCTGTTACGGTCTCAATCCAACGTTTGAAGGGTCGGCCCAAAGTTCTCTTGCCTGGTGGCTGATAATTTAAGATTTGACGTGGTATTCTTGTTCTGCTCATTCTTCTTACGTGAGATTTCCAGTTGTTTAAGGTGATTTTTAAGTATTTAATATTTATAGTAAAAGCGTTATTATGGCAATACTGCATTTTTAACCTCATTTCTAGTTTGATGCTGATGCACAAGGTTTTTAAGTAGGTTTACGCGAATACAGCGAATGTTTTGAAATGTGTTACGTAATTATTTGCGGCATTTTTTATTCTACATTTATAACACAACTTTGGATGAAATCGTCTGTATGTTGTTAGTTGATCCGTAGAATTATTCCCACTTTTGAATTAATTGGTAATTTACATTTTTGAGTAACAGTTCAAATTTACAGGGACTATTGACGTCCCAAATTCTCTCTCTCTCTAAAAAAATCAAGATATATAAAACTGTTATTCTTCCAGTTATATTATATGGTGCGAAACATTGACTCTTACTTGAAGGGAGGAGAAACGATTACGAGTATTTGAGAATAAAGTTCTTAAGAAAAATTTTGGACCAAAGAGAGTTGAACAGACAGGTGAATGGAAAGACTATATAACAGTGAACTACATGGTCTTTATAGGAAGCCAGATGTAATAAGAATAATTAAGTTTCGTAGACTGCGATGGGCAGAACATGTGGCACGGATGGGGGATGAAAGCTTCTTATAGGAAACCTGAGAGAAAACGTCCAGTTGGTAGACCAAGAATGAAGTGGTGGAATAACCATGATTTGAAGGGAGTAGATTGTACAAGGGATGATTGGAAAATATTAGCTCAGGAGAGGGATGTAAGGAGTGCTTATGTCCGCGCGGTCATGAACCTACGGATTCTATGGTGCCAGAGAGTTAGTTAAGTACGCCTATATTAAATTATGCTACAATATTACTAATATTATTCTAATATTGTCGGGAATGTTAAGCCTAGGGTATTGAGATTGTAGCTCGATTAAATGATATTAGAAGTGCTTGTTTTTTATTGGGAAATATACTGACGAAACACCTTTAGGAAGAACTAGACATGTGGAAGGATGATTATTAGTATGAAATTTAGGAAACTAGATATTGGAAATATGAACTGGATTCAGTTGAATGAGAGTAGGGACCAGTGAAGGGCTTGCTAAATGCAGCATTAAACTTGTGGGCTCCCTAAACCATGAAGTTAGTTGACATTGCTAATAAGTCACATAAATTGACTTTTTAAGAAGATCGGCAAGAATATCAAAATTATATAAAATAAAATAAAATATTACAATAAGAGAAATAATGAATGTAGAAAAGGATATTGTACAAGAGATTGAAGAAATCCAACTAAGATGAACATATAATGAGATGAAGGGACACAGTACTGTAATAATGAATGACGACACATTTATAGTATTGCGATGTTATTCAATAATAATTGATATTTTATTAACATGCATTGTTGGATGTATTACTTTTATTCGTATTTTATTCCGTAATTATTATTAAACATTACTGGAGCTGAAGCATGGAAATTCAACAAAAACTAAAACAAAAAGTATGTCAATGGAAATGGATTTCTTGAGGAGAGCAGCAAGATATTCAAAATTGGGGAAACAAAATCAAATCAAATAAAGTCGTGCAATAAAAATTAAGTTTAAATATTCAATAGTAGATTGTATAAGATATAAGAAATTAAATTGGTATTGGCATGTGCGACGAATGCAAGAAGATATGTTATACAGAAAAACATTGGAATGGTGTCCACTCGGAAGAAGAAAGAAAGGAAGACCTCAAAATTCATGGATGCAAGAAATAAAAACTGGAATGAGAACAAGAGGACTGAATGACATGGAGTGGATGAATAGAGACAAGTGGAGAAGGAAAATAAAACTTTCGGAACAGAAAGATGTGTAAACATTCAAAATCTGTATGTAAATAAATTTTTCTTCTTCTTCTTCTTCTTTCCAAGTATTAGGCCAAGGCTTGTTACGATCCTATAGAAAATTTTCCCTCCAGCGTTTCATAGGACGACCCAGTGATCTTCGTCCTCTTGGTATATAATTATAAACAGCTTTGGGGATCTGATTTGAACTCATTCTTTCTAGATGGTGTTTCCAATTTAGTTGGTACTGTTTAATATATTCCAAAATTGGCGTAGTCTTCAATTCTTTTAAGATATCGGTGTTCCTTTTCGGATCCCATCTGGTGTAACCCGCTGTTCTGCGCATGAATCTCATTTCACAAGCCGTTATTCTGCTTTCATGTTGTCTTTTTAGTGTCCATGCTTCACTACCATAGGTCAACACTAGTCTAGCCAAAATGTTATATAAACGTAATATGGTGTTTTTTTTTGTACAATGGATGGTTTCATAACTTGATTAATAATTCCCAAACTTTTATTATAACTAGTAATTTTTTCAGGGATATCCTTTTTATCCCAGATAGAGAGATAATATCCAAGATATTTAAATTGACTAGATCTCTCTAAAGCTTTATTCTGGAGACAGATTTTACTTTGTATGGGGTATTTCCCATGAAATGCCATAATTTTAATTTTGTTAATTGATATTTCCATATTAAATTTACTTGTTTGTCCAATTCGTATGCCACCGAGATGGAAAAATAAAAATAAAATTAATAATATAAAATTTGAAAATGTAAATAAATTTAATATTACATACTAACCAGTTTATTCTCTCAGTTAGCGTATTTTAGGGATTACTTTTGTATATTGTTGAATTTTTAGGTCTAAGCATGGAACATTAATGTGTTAAAAATAATGAAATTCAACGAGATATGAAATAAAATTATACTTAACTCATCTGTAGAAACTCACTTCCAATCCTTGAAAAGCAAATATCTGTTTTTGTATTATGGTGCAAAATGTAAATTCGTTAACAAAACAAGTCATACAATAGTCAGTTCTTATATTTGAGCCCAACCTTTATTAGTCATATTGTAAATGTTGTCAGTATAGCATTCGCAAGAGTTAAATGGTTAGAAAAAAACTGGGTATGTAAATAACGGAACGATAAACATAGTTAAATGAAGACCTTTGCAATGTTAAGTGTCACTAACTGGAGATTTGAATGCACGAATAAGCATCCAACTGTTGAAATTGGAGATAAAAGCCAGCGTAACTCGTGCTAGCCAGGAAGTTCTTATATAGATCCTACTTCTTGTTCACGTATCTTGTAAATCTTAACGGGTCCTTGATTCGATCCGTTCTGTATTAATCGATGACGTATATCTATCTCAGAGTATCCTGTAAGACATCTGGTCAAAAACAATAAAGAACGTTAACTTGGTAATAAGAAAATAATGTAAATAGTAGACAAATCATGCAATTGAACAAGCGCTAGAGTTTAAAATACCTTCGAATATTAATAACATTTTTTCTTTAATATTTTTAATATTGTTATGTTTTAAACTGTATTATTGTATATACTCTCCAAAATAACCAATAATCATGTCATCGATCATTACTTCTTAAACTAATTTTAAAGCACGGTTGGTGTTATATAATAAAATATTAAAAATATAAAATTAGTACGTGATAAATTAGTCGTCCTCATCTATAATAAAGTTCTGTTAGAAAACTTCGTTAAGTAGTTAAAAATATGAAGGCTTTTCAAAACACCAGTTGAAATGCAGGAGATGAAACATTGTTTTGAAAGGCCTTCATATTTCATCTACTTGACGAAGTTTTCTAATGGAACTTTATTTTAGTTGAGGACGACTGATTTATCAGCTACTAATTTTATATTTTTAATATCGGATCATCGACTAATACAATTTTACAACGAGAATACAAATTGGTTTAAAATGAAAGTAGAATGAATCAAATAATTAGGAGCATTGGGTTAAACAAATGACAACGGACACTAAACTCCAAATACACAACATGATAGTATTCTGATGGCAATGAAAACAGTGGATAAACGACGAGTTAGACGAAGATTGGCGGCCGCAAAAATGAAATTTTTAAGACCTATTTTATGACTCACGAGTAATTATTCAAAACATAATCCTTCTCACCATCACCATCTCGCCGTAATAAATAATCAACTGCATTATGAATTAGGAATTTTCACAATAGACAAATACATTTGACTTGTCACCAAAATCTTTTATACGTACACTCAGTTCCTGTAACTACGACCTCGTTGGTGCGTGAGATCTAAGTATGTGATTGAAACCTGATATAATAACATTTTTTTTATCCGATTCAAGGGACTTAAACTGAATGTTGACATCATCCTTGTATCATGTCTTGTAGTGAGAATTACTTTTGGACACTGAAAGCAAGACATAGCCAGGGAGATTTATAAATGTCAATCAGATACTAAAATCTCACGCACTATTAATATTGGAAAGAAAACCCAATAATCAAAAAGACTAAAACACAGACTACCGCAGGTTGTTCTATTTTTTCATCTCCATCATTACCACCATTCAGAAGAAGTTGAAGAAGAAGAAGAAGAAGAATGAATCTGATAATGATAATTTTTATATAATAAATTATTAGATAAAATATTATATCATTACAAGTTTTTAGGATGCTTTGGTGTAATAGGATGTTAAAGCTCTCACCTTTCTAGATAAATGGCACGAGATGTCAGCTTAGAACAAACGTCTGGTATCCATTCCCCTTTGTTCATAAATATTTCTTATAACGCCACTTTTTCAACAACTTCATTTTCATTCCATGTGTTACATTTTCGCATTTTTATTTATATTTTAATTTCTTATCGGGGTTTTCTTATATTTCTTGAGCAACTATTCATAAATGTCACCCGCGGTGGATTAGTGCATCTAGTTCCCAGGGACGCGGCTTCAAACCTGACCGGGCTCGATGGATTTTTAGGATGGAAAAATCCAAGGGCCAAGTCCTCCGGGAAAGACTTTAAGCCTTAAGTCCCGAGTATGAAGATTTTCAGGCTCGTAAAAGAACCGCAAGCCTGAATAAAGAGGCATCTGTGTAACATTTGTCGACTATAGGCCATGTAATACCTTAGTTGCCGGCTAGTTGTCTCACTGAGCCGTTATGCCGACCCTATATCACTCGTTGGCATCTATGAGTAAATAAGCGTAGCTAAATTAGCTTGGTTGAAATACTCCACTAGAGAGCGCCCTAATCCCTCCACGGGAAGTACCGGATATATAGATAGATCTATTCTTAAATACTTGCAATTTGTTTTAAATGATTGTACTTTTTTTTAATTTCGTAAGCAATTAACGAAACATAATTAATAATACTGTTAAAATGTTTTATCTTAGTATTAGAAAAATTAGAAATCTAGGGAAAGGTCGAGAGATATTAGCCATGAGAGTAGCGGATTAGTCCTCTTTCTTTATTATCAACTGTTAATCATGCTCTATTATTTTCACTTTCACATTACATCTATAAATTGTTTGATTCAACTTTTTAAATTCTTAATTACTTAAATTTAATGCATAAAATTGTAATACATTTAATTTGTACTTTCATTAATATGAAACCAAAGCGTCTCCATGACTCAGGTGGTTAGACACTCGCCCTCCAGCTCTGGATTCCATATCTCTTGTCGGAAACTCCATGTGGGGTTCGTGGTGGACGAATCAGAACCAGGACTGTTTTTCTCGGCGTTTCTTCCGTTTTCCACTTCCAAAATCTTAATTGCACTACTTCTCCATCCTTATGTCATCCATTTAGTATCATTTCATCTGCCCCTCTGATTATGCGATAGGCCTAGTCAGTCAGCATTCATGAACATTTTTTTTTTATTTAGGGATTTTAATCTCAAAGCAACACGCATTAAAACTTATGAAAATAATTTATTAGAATATTAAAATTATCATGAACAGAATTTAATAAACTAACGCTCTTCCAAAGTTCTTAGGAAAATTTTTGGACCAAAGAGAGATGAACAGACAGGTGAATGGAGAAGACTACATAACAATGAACTACATGGTCTTTATAGGAAGCCAGATATAATAAGAACAATTAAGTCTCGTAGACTGCGATGGGCAGGACATGTTGCACGAATGGGGAATGAAAGACGTGCATGGAAGCTTCTTGTAGGAAAGCCAGAGGGAAAACGCCCAGTTGGTAGACCAAGAATGAGGTGGGAGAACAACATTAACTATGATTTGAGGGAAGTAGATTATATAGGGAATGATTGGAAAGCATTAACTCAGGATAGGGATGTATGGAGAGCTTATGTCCGCGCGGCCATGAACCTGCGGGTTCGATAGTGCCAGTGAGTAAGTAAGTAACGCTCTTCTTGGTGATAAAATCGTAGAACATGTAGTCAATGTACCCATTTCACCAATTAAAAAATTAAAAGAGTCAACATGTTTCAACAGCGAAGCTGTCATTTTCAAAACTAAATATTGACTAAAGACAAACATGGTAAATAAATAAACAGAATCTAATTAAAAACAAACTACGTCACATGACATAGTCAATTACACGTTAACTGTATGCCAAAACAGTTTAGGAATCTATAAAAGTAAGGACAAAATTATGAATGAAGATAAAGTGATCCCACAACAGGCCTCAGGAGGCCCTTGGGGTAGTAGGAGGTTAAGGCTCCCACTTTTTCTAGACAATCGGCACTTTATGTCAGCCGGGTTGTCAGCCCTGCGTGACGGCCGCCTTTACCCCAGAACAAGCGTCTGGTACTCATTTCAGTTAGAGGCTGAGTCGACCCCAGGGCCATAGTGCCGCCAGAGGGTTTGGGTCAGTTTAAAAATCCTGACCCCAACGGGACTTGAACCCTCGACCCTCCGGCTTGTAGCTCAGTGCCTTAACCACTACGCTACGGCGTGCCCCTAAGTAAAGTGATCCCACAACAGGCCCGGAGGCCATTGGGGTAGTGGGAGGTTAAGGCTCCCACTTTTTCTAGACAATCGGCACTTGATGTCAGCCGGGTTGTCAGCCCTGCGTGACGGCCGCCTTTACCCCAGAACAAGCGTCTAGTACTCATTTCCGTTAGAGGCTGAGTCGACCCCAGGGCCATAGTGCCGCCAGAAGGTTTGGGTCAGTTTAAAAATCCTGACCCCAACGGGACTTGAACCCTCGACCCTCCGGCTTGTAGCTCAGTGCCTTAACCACTACGCTACGGCGTGCCCCTAAGTAAAGTGATCCCACAACAGGCCCGGAGGCCATTGGGGTAGTGGGAGGTTAAGGCTCCCACTTTTTCTAGACAATCGGCACTTGATGTCAGCCGGGTTGTCAGCCCTGCGTGACGGCCGCCTTTACCCCAGAACAAGCGTCTAGTACTCATTTCCGTTAGAGGCTGAGTCGACCCCAGGGCCATAGTGCCGCCAGAAGGTTTGGGTCAGTTTAAAAACCCTGACCCCAACGGGACTTGAACCCTCGACCCTCCGGCTTGTAGCTCAGTGCCTTAACCACTACGCTACGAAGGGTCCTATTTCATACAGCGCCCTCTTTTCTTTAATTGAAAGAAAAGAGGATTAGTTTTATTGTGCCGATTGTCTAGAAAAAGTGAGAGCCATAAACTCCCACTACCCCAAGGTGATTGTTGTTGACCTTATTGGAGCCAATAAATTACACTATCTTGATATTTTAATAATTATAAAACATGAGAGACGATCTGCTTATCGAGTTAGTGCGATCGCACGAATTTGTATAGGCCCACAACAACAACAAAAAAAGAGGGATTCTCCACTTAACTTTATCTGATATATTTTCAAAGTCCTATAGAACAACAGTGCGCATGCACCAGAGTTTATAGAGCCAGCGATAACCCACCATCGAATCACATCGATTATCATCCTTGCCACATATAAATTATTATCGATATCGTACTAAAGTTTATACAGCTTACGCTAGATGGCAGCATGCCACTATGAAATTTAAATGTCCAATCTTTGCAATAAATCTCCAAATCTATGTTAAAGAAATATGTTAATAATATTTAAATTACCAAAGTTTATTAAAAATTGGTGTACACTTACTTATCACTTCCTAACGCCGATCTAACCAGCGATAACCCAAAACAGCGATATAAAAATCATAGACTAAGTAATATACTCTATGGAAAAAATAGCAGTCAGCATCACAATATTGTCTGACAGTGTTATAATGTTGTGATTAGCGTATTTAAATAAATGCTTAAAAATTGTCAAATAATGTTATAAAAATTGTTTGAAAAAGTTTAAAATATTTAATAAAATATTAGTAAATACAGAAGAAAAGCTATAATTCACAACAATAAACTGAAAAATCAAGGGTAAGTCATTCTGGTGAATAACCGAGAAAAAAGATATTTGGAAAGAAATAGGAAAAACTGTAAGTACTTCCATAATATGTCTACCATATTTCGTCTTAACATAAACGTCAATGAACGTTGATCATAATGCACCTACTTAAATTGTTCGTTGGAACGTTGGTCGTAATCCCTCCATAATAGAGATTTTCCGTTCATTTTATAAATATTGTCAAAATATTCACGAACTTTGCAAACCGACATAAAAAAATTCTTACCACCTTATGTACCGATTATATCAGATATTTTGCTTTCACTGTCTGAAGTCAACTTTCTCTAAGCTTATGAACTAACAACTTTCACTCTCAGTTAACACAAGGTTAAGAAGTGAAGGTGGCATTTGTTCGATCTTCATTTGTCTTTACCACACACAAAAGAAATCATTACTCATGCGCAGAATATAGGAAGACCTACTTTGGTCTTGACTAAACTACTAAATAGATGCATACAGGATGATTCAGAATTTCTCTTATACATTTAAAAGGACTTCGAAAAGTATCAAAAGTAAGCTTTACTTACTTACTTACTTACTTACTCACTGGCACTATCGAATCCGTAGGTTCATGGCCGCGCGGACATAAGCTCTCCATACATCCCTATCCTAAGCTAATGCTTTCCAATCATTCTCTGTATAATCTACTTCCCTCAAATCATAGTTAATGTTGTTCTCCCACCTCATTTTTGGTCTACCAACTGGGCGTTTTCCCTCTGGCTTTCCTACAAGAAGTTTCCAGGCACGTCTTTCATTCCCCATACGTGCAACATGTCCTGCCCATCGCAGTCTACGAGACTTAACTGTTTTTTTGGCATGGGTTCCCTGAAGTAGTCCCCGCCCGGAGAACCGAATGGGGGACTATTTGACTTCCGGAAAATTTTACCCCAGATGAACCCATGTCCGCATTTCTTGACGGTTGTATTTTTACGGTGAAAGATCGTCACTCTTTCGCCCCAAGGCACTTTTTTCGTCTGGCTTATCACCTTCGACCAGTCCGGCATGGGTAACCCTATCGGCAGCAATGCTACCGCCGGCATAGCTCTCAGGATCATTTAAGCACGCAAGCCACTCCACCACGACAAGGTAAAGATAGCATGGAGGGAAGTAAGCTTTACATATGATTTAATTTAATAATTTCATCTTAAATAAAACAAAAGCACAGCACTGCCCTTGACCCAGTTCGTTTTCAGCTGGTTCATATTCTAGTTGTATAATATAAGAAAATATAAATCCATTTAAGGCTAGTATATATAGAGAAAAAAAAACCATAGAAATAAAAGTTTAAAGAAAAATCACGGAAAATCATTGAGAGATATAATTCATAGTGTTGTTATCAGGGGGAAAGTGCAAAATTGAAGCAGTGATCGTTTGAATTTACAGAAGATTAAATCGGAATGACCACATCAAGCTAAGTCCTCCGCTGTGATCTCGAGGTAGCGTGCTGCCTTGTCACACAGCGGGCCCGGGTTCGAATCCCGATCGGGACTAGCTCCTGGGTGAGGTTTTTTCGGGGTTTTTCCTCACCTGTAAGACAAATGTCAGGAAGCTTAGGGCCCAGCGGTCCCCGAAAATCATCCGGCCATCATCATCATCCTTCACCAGTGTGGAAACCAGCGGGAAGCTACCACACCTATAATTCCCTTGTAAAACTGCAAAGAATAGCATGAAAATGCTGTGATTGCAGTGAAAGACCTGCCCTCGGGCAGAATTACTATGGATGGATATCAAGGTATGGTGGACAATACATTAGTGAATAGAATTCGATTCTGAATACCTCAAACAAAAATAGCTTTAGGAAAACTGTATCTACGATGGAAGCGTGTAATCATATCCTGGAACTGAAGAGAATGAATAAGCAACGAGCTTCCATATTATAGGAAGAAGAAGAATGTTAATGAGAAAAATAAGAATAATCTCATTTGTATCCAAAAGTTATATTTGTCTTCGATAATTCATGCCGTTTGTTGAATACATTCAGAGACATTAAAGTTGTTAGACCATGCCTCATTATAGACTTGTAAACATGGGATAAATGAGGGGACAATTATGTGCCTGTTTATCATACAGTCTAGTCTGTTACTTAATTCAACGCTATCCAGCGCCATGGCATTCTTCGGTTAAGTCTCTTACTTTCACTCCGACGACCTGAGTTCGAATTTTAAATCACCATCTTGGGTCTGGATGTGCGCATTGTCCTTCATGGATAAGGAAAAGAGGTATACAATCTAAAAACAAATAATAGAAAAACAGTAACCACATAATACACACACACATTATATATATATATATATATATATATATATATATACATAAGAAAAATAAATGCTTGGACGGGATTTGAACCCGGACCTCTGGATTGATACCCCAGTGCGCTACCGATTACGCTACCAAGCAAGTCTAGTACAAACATTTATTTTTCTTATATATATATATATATTCTCTATTGTTACGACATGTGTCGGGAACTCGGTCTCCACTGCCACCTAGCAGCTCCTATAAAAAGTAAGCAAATTAAAGAGAATATTTTTACTTTATAGCATATAAATTAATTATGACATCGATAAAGCGTCACTGCTATAAAATAAAAATATTCTCTTTAATTTGCTTACTTGTTATAGGAGCTGCTAGGTGGCAGTGGAGACCGAGTTCCCGACACATCTCGTGATACTAGAGAATATAGGCTATATATATACCTCTATAATTTACAATTTATACTGTTTTTCTTATTTTTATTACATATACATATATATATATATATATGTGTGTGTGTGTGTGTGTGTGTGTGTGTGTGTGTGTGTGTGTGTGTGTGCATGTGACATCATAAGAAAAAATGATTGATCGGGATTTTTTTTCTTATGTCACACACACACACACACACACACACACACATATATATATATATATATATATATATATATATGGTATGATAAGAAAAATAAATGCCTGGACGGGATTCGAACCCGGATCTCTGAGTCTGTACCTCAGCGTGATATCCATTACACTACCAGGGAATCCAATTCAAACACTTATTTTTCTTATATATGTATTATATTCTCCATTATTACTAGATGTCGCGAGAACTCGGTCTTCACTGCCATCTAGTAGCTGACTATAACAAGTAAGGAAATTAAAGAGAATATTTTTACCTTATAGCAGCGACGCTTTATAGATGTTATAATTAATGTTTAACATTGAGCAATGCAATCTTAATATGGTATGATAAGAAAAATAAAAGCCTGGACGGGATTCGAACCCGGATCTCTGAGTCTGTACCTCAGCGTGATATCCATTACACTACCAGGCGAATCCAATTCAAACACTTATTTTTCTTATATATGTATTATATTCTCCATTATTACTAGATGTCGCGAGAACTCGGTCTTCACTGCCATCTAGTAGCTGACTATAACAGCTATAAAGCGTCACTGCTATAAGGTAAAAATATTCTCTTTAATTTACTTACTTGTTATAGTCAGCTACTAGATGGCAGTGAAGACCGAGTTCTCGCGACATCTAGTAATAATGGAGAATATAATACATATATAAGAAAAATAAGTGTTTGAATTGGATTCGCCTGGTAGTGTAATGGATATCACGCTGAGGTACAGACTCAGAGATCCGGGTTCGAATCCCGTCCAGGCATTTATTTTTCTTATCATACCATATTAAGCTTGCATTGCTCAATGTTAAACATTTAATTATATATATATATCTCCATCCATAGTAAGTCTGCCCGAAGCCAGGTCCTTCACTGCAATCATAGCATTTTCATGCTATGCTTGCAGCTTTACTAGGGAATTGTAGGTGTGGTAGCTTCCCGTTGCTTTCCACACCGGTGAAGGATGATGATGAAGATAATGATAAGGATGATGATGGCCATATAATTTCGGGGACCATTTGGGCCTTAAAGTTTTCCTGACATTTGTCTTACAGGTGAGGAAAAACCCCGATAAGAACCTCACCCAGAAAAACTGCCCCGACCGGGGATCGAACCCGGGCCCGCTGCGTGACAAGGCAGCACGCTACCTCGAGACCACAGCGTGGACATATATATATATATATATATATATATATATATATAATAAAAATAAGAAAAGAAAAACAGTATAAATTGTAAATTATAGGGCTATATATATATATATATATATATATATATATATATATATAAAAGGTAAAGGTAAAGTGATCCCACTACAGGCCTCAGGAGGCCCTTGGGGTAGTAGGAGGTTAAGGCTCCCACTTTTTCTTGACAATCGGCACTTGATGTCAGCCGGGTTGTCAGCCCTGCGTGACGGCCGCCTTTACCCCAGAACAAGCGTCTGGTACTCATTTAAGTTAGAGGCTGAGTCGACCCCAGGGCCATAATATATATATATATATATATATATATATATATAAAGTTATACACACAAACACACATATCATATCATATAAAATATATAAGTACATAATTATGAACTTGTTTTGGTTTAGAACGTTTGAGCCTGTTTCTATGAGATCTCAAGATGTGGTTGGTCAGTCCATCTTAATTTTGGTCTTCTTTTATCTCGACGTCCTTTTAGGTTGACATATATAATATATCTAACATAGGCCTAACTCTAAAAACACAATTTATACATTAAAAAACACAAAATCGGCGTACATTCAACAAAAATGCCGTTATCGTACAGCGAATAGTCTCAATTTAATTATCTATATAGTTTATACAACATAGTCAGCACATGTCCCAATTTTTTTTACCAATTGCTCAATGTAAATACAGACAAGCAATTAGATCGGAGAGCGTTGTTCAGAACTACATGAAAACATACAGCAAAGTTGCTGATGTAAAACTCATACTTTTGTTTATATTCTCTAATACTTTATACGTCTCTCAGTGTATCAAAGGACCCGCAGGTATTTATGTTCAAATTAATGGAGCCATGAAACAAAGTTTGAAAACCTCTCCCGTATACCTGAAGAAAAAAAAATGACATAGCTCTGCATGATATAGTAATGCTTATTAAGAAGCGTAAAAAATAACTTTCCTTGATGAAAACTGGTTTAAACTTGCCCTACATTAAGTAAATACATAAAAAGGATCAAGACATGCTATCTAGTTGGTAATGACATTTGCAATGTACTGGTTATTTTTTTTAATGTACTTACTACCCATTGCAGTAAAAAGCAATGACTCTACCAACGGCAGACAATTCAAAAGATCTGATACCTTTTTTACACGCTTTATATTAGCTTGACCTGTATTTATCATAAGTAATGCCACGAGTGATTTCCAAATTATCGATAAATTCACGACTCACGAAGTGAGGAGAGAATTTATCTAGAGAATTTGGAAATCAAGAGTGGCATTTGTTAGGACTATTTAACGAATAAAATTAAGCTGCTTACTCACAAATCATTATTTAAATATATTAAATATAGTTATTTTAAAATATTTTTATATTTAATGTAAACGGTGATGTTTGAAAACAAATGAGAAACGATAGGTACGCTTCATCTGCTTCTTTTGTTTATCACTGCAACCAGATCATACTATTTATTGCCAAAGGAACGCAATATTGTAAGAATGCTCTCTAGTGGAGAAAAAATTAAACACATCAAACTGTATATTAATTCATTTCTGATGTCGTATGATGTAAATATGACAATTATATTTTTCTGGATTATTACCTGGGAAAAAAATAAATTTAAGAAAGTGCAAACAGTGGTTTCTTTTTTTGGTGGTATAATAAATTGCTACAAATGTTTCCTGCAAGCGCTATGTGTTGACATCTATCCACTATATATAAAATCTGGTAGCCGTATTTCTTGTAGGCTCAGTCACTGCAAAATAATGGTCAGACCTGTTCAGAATATTAAAAAGGAGGAGCTTTCTTTAATATGGTAAATTTAACACTGATAAATATTTCGTGAAACACGACTCTGATTGGTTGTAAAACGGAAATGATTGAAACGTGATTGGTCATTGACTCCCATTTGGGGCATGAGTTAAATAGTCTATTTATCTATCTATCTATGTAACGGAATCTTTCAACGCGATTTTCACCCACTTAAAATCATTGGATCGACTCAAAACTTTGTATACTTGTAAAGGACTCGTGACAATACAATAATTTCATTTTTTTCTAAAATTCTGGGCAGAATCATCAAAAAATAAAAAAAAAGTGTCTTTGTATCTATGTAACGGAATCTTTGAACACGATTTTCACCCACTTAGAAACATTTGATCGACTTTAAACTTCGTATAGGCCTACTTGTAAAGGACCCGTGGCAATACAATAATTTCATATTTTGTTTCTAAAATCCTGGCCTGAATTATCAAAAAATCAAAAAATGAAAACTGGTATAATAGATTGCGGACTTGTCGACTTTTTAGTCAATCGTTGTATGAGTTCAGTTGGTAGAGCGGTGAACTCTAGTGGTATATAATGTCAGTAATCCATAGGTCGCTGGTTCAAATTCGGCTGGGAGGATTTTTTTAGAAGAGTATTACTTTAACTCATACTACAATAGTATCGAATTTAAAGATATTTACATTTTTATCTTATTCTGTAAAATATTAAAACTAAAAAATAAAAAATAAATAATAGTTTTAAAAAACTAAAACAACACGCTTTATTCGAAAACCGAACAGAAAATGAAAAATAATTTTAATTTCCAACACGCTTGGGATAAATAATTTTACCATCAAAAACGTGGGGTGCTCTTTGTGATTTATATATTTTCTTCTTAGAGGCTTTACTTTTACCAATATCTGTTTATTAACAAATATAGTAATTGATAAAGAGCACCCCACGCTTTTGATGGTAAAATTATTTATCCCAAGCGTGCTGGAAATTAAAATTATTTCTAATTTTTTTAGTTCGGTTTTCTAATAAAGCGTGTTGTTTTAGTTTTTTAAAACTATTATTTATTTATGCTCTGAAATGATGATGGCACAAATTGTCAACACTGAATCAATTTGTTTTATTTAAAAAAGATCAAGAAAATGTAGTACAATTATTTTGTAACAAATGTATTTAATTATATTCCGTAAAATACAGTCGTTCACCTTGTCCGTACACAATTTGTGTCAGGTTATAGTCTACTGCATATTCAAGCTTCCAAAGCATTTGATTTTGTTGTTTTTCGTCCTCTAGACATTAGGACAGGCCTGTCGTAAACATTCAATTCATTACACGGGTAAACCCTGTGTTTCAGAAGATTTTCATAAAATTCGAGGAGGAAAGATAGCTTTATATGGAGTAATTTCTAATACAATTTCAGATTAAGTATCCTTACATGATTCTGCATCACGGCTGAGCGGACCAATACAGTGGTTCCAATATGTGACTACAGTGCTTAAACATCCAAGAGTATCGCTTCGATACGTGCCAAAATACTTCACCCTCCGCAGACTCAAGCAACAGATCAGAATTTTTCGACTATTTGTGCCATGCATTAATAAGAGCCAATATTCCTCTAAAATAAGTACAGCAACCTTGTTTCGTAGCTTTCATAAACAAATATACTAACAGAAAAATACCTCCAGAAACACAATTACGAAAAACATATCTACCAACAGCCTATGAAAAATGCCTAAATTACATAAGGGATGAAGTAGCAGATAAAACTATTTTTGTGTTCATAGACGAAATAATAGGTGCCGCTCATAGGTCAATCGCTAATGTTATTGTAGGTACCCTAACGCCTGATGGTCCAGGTAAAATATTTCTCTTAATATCCGAAGAGTCATATTTCAATTCCTTCTGGCTTTTTTCGTGTTGAGACTTGAAAGTGGTTTTGAAGTTCCTTAGGACAGGTTACTGGCCCGACGCTAAGTAGTCCAGTGGTAGGGCTGCTACCTTTTAGTCTCTGGACAGACATTAGGATACCGCATTTACTCAGTACCTGATAGAACGGTTATACCGCCGTGACATCTTAGAAGAATTACACATGGAATCTTTAGAAAACAAAATTTCTGATTATAAGTCAAGATGGATACAACATGTTCATCGAATGGAAGATCACAGAATACCCAAACTAATGTTAAGATATCAACCTGCAGGAAGAAGAAGACCAGGACGTCCACTCAAAAGACTTCTGGATGGTGTTTCTCTTGAGGCCGAAACAGGTCAACAAATGGCCTAAATTCGTGAATGTACTATGATGATGATGATATCCGAAGAGATGGAGGAAATTAACCACTTTACAATTACTCGCTTGTTTAATGATTCATTGTCCCTCCTGTGACCTGCCGGTATTAAGAAAGAAAATATTTTATTTGTTACGGATGGGACTGCATATATGAGAAAAGCTGCTACAACAATAAAACAATCATATCCAAAATTAATACATTTAACATGTCTAGCACATGGTATCAAAGGAATTGCGGAAGATATTAGAGCCTGTTTTTCGGATGTTGATACATTTATAAACAAAAGGAAAATACTTTTCTCAAGGGACCATCAAGAATTAAAATATTTAAATAAATGGCACGTGGGATTCTCCTGCCTCCACAGCTAATTGTAACTCGGTGGGGAACATGGCTACAGGCTGCACTATACTATGCCCAGTATTACAACAAAATTGTAAGCATAATTAATGTATTTGACGATACAAAAAAAAAATCTCGCTATATGTGCAGTGAAGCAAATAATTTCACCAGCTTTGTTTGAAGACCTTTCTTATATTCCAAATAATTTAAGTAAGATTGCAACTACAATACAACATTTACAATAATCTAAACTAACAATGCCGGAGGCTCTCGAGATAATACGAGTAGAACAAGTACCAGAAACACGTGAAGTACAAGTGGGAACTGTTAAAGAAAGAGTAGCAAATAAACTTTGATAGTGCTTTAAAGAAGAATATTGGGTACACAGAAATGTGCAAAATGAGGGACGTGTTGCTCAGTCAGGAAATCTCAAACAACCCTGATACTTGGAACTTTTTATATGCTCCTAATACGTCGTACGACGAGGAACGTAGTTTCCAAAATATAAATATTGTCTATGTGCTAATCGCATGAGATTTACTTTCGTGCATTTCGGAAGTACACTATTGTACATTGCAATAATTGTAATCATGATGTATAAAAAATATGTCCGCACTTTAAATCCTTATTCAAAATGAAGTAGTTTTATTGCACACTACAAATAACTAAACTTAACGATTGTTTGCTTCCTTCTATAATTCCTTATCATGGTATAACTGTTTTTGAAGCAGGGTGTAATGCCTTCCTCAGTACATCACTGCAAGGTCACAGGTAGGTCATCCCTCCTTATATTCCGTGCATTCTTAACTTCATTGAATACTTACTAGAACCCCGCTACCTCGTGATTATTGTTCCTAGGTAGCTACTTGAATTCAGCCACTTACTTAAAATTTCCATTTGTCATTAGCTGTCCATTTCCATTATATAGTGTATTTCTATGTGTGACCATATATTTAGTTTTATTGATATTTACTTTTAATAATAATAATAATAATAATAATAATAATAATAATAATATAATATGATATTTACTTTTAATAATAATAATAATAATAATAATAATAATAATAATAATAATTGTTTGTAAGCCCATGTTTTCCCTTTACAGAGATTCTATTATACAGATAATAATAATAATAATAATAATAATAATAATAATAATAATAATAATAACGGGTTTATTTAAACTGGTGGTAGAACTAAGGCTATAGGACCTTATCTTCCACTCATTCAGTAAAATGAGATACACAAAATGCACTTCTGCACTGTAAGTAATTATCGAACTAATATAAAATTCTCTATATATAATAATAGGTATCATTGCAGCCAATGGCCATGTAGTAAATTCTCTCTATATATATATATATATATATATATATATATATATATATATATATATGTGTGTGTGTGTGTGTGTGTGTGTTCAAACTCTCCCTTTATAGGAACTTTTGCATGCCCCAAGCATCTTACAGGGACACTACCTGGAGAGATGATCTGTAACTCTGGATCACACACATACTTTTTAACCACACAAGACATGTATGGCTTCTCTGGATGAGTAATAAGCTCAATGCCAGGGCCACCTCCACAACAACACTAACATTTAAGACAAGACACACCATTCATTCATCCATTCATACTAAACAAGGCGAATATGATATGAATGGTGAATAAGATGGTCAGAAGATGTTCGGAGACAATTTGGGCCTTAAAATTACCCGACATTTGTTCTACAGGCGAGGAAAACCCCGAAAAAACCTCACCCAGAAAACTTGTCCCTATCGGGGATCGAACCCGTGTACGTTGCATAAGAGGCAAAGACATCCTCAGACCACAACGGTGGACAACGTAACATAAAAACGCATTAATTGTTATGAATGCTATAATGGTTATAAATAATTATAATTCTAATATAAATTGTAAAAACTGTGCTAAGTGCCACAACAATCTCTTTCCATTTTATTGCTAAAATATGGACTGTGGGCCTATGCCAGTGCTGTAAAAACCGATGTGATATTCAGTCTACAAGTAGTTCAAACTTTAGCCTCAAGAATGCGCCTATCATATCAAAAACTATGATAATGAGTTTACTGTTTTTCTCAGAACTTAAATTTTGACACTAATCCACCGCTGTGGTCTCGAGGTAGCGTACTGCCTTGTCACGCAGCGGGCCCGGGTTCGAGCCCCGGTCGAGACAGTTTTTCTGGGTTAGGTTTTTATTAGGTTTTCCCTCACCTGTAGGTCAAATGTCAGGAAAACTTTACGGCCCAAATGATCCCCGAAATCATATGGTCATCGCAATCATCATCATTCTTATTCATCTTAGATTAAGCTTAGGATTAAGGACTCTTCTGGCGCACCACTATCATCATCATCATCTATCATATCATTGGGGCAACGTAACCAAGCTCTTTCTTTAAGCTACTTCCAGGCGCCCCAACCTCAAAAGTGGGTTACAAGTACGCCATGCCAGGAGAGAACCCAGGAATGTCGAAAGAGAACATGGGGCATTTGCAAAAAAAAAAAAAAGATTTTGACACTTAGCTCGGTTTTTGTTTTGAGTCTACATTTTTTTATTTATTGATTAACTTGGGTTCTATGATAGATAATGATACAAAGTGACACTATTGTAAAGCTTTTAGAAATTATGTTAATATTTGCTTGAAAGTGACTACTGTCAGGCAGCACCTGATTTACGTATCGCTCCGGAAGACATCTTGTACATAATACTTGTTAACAGTACACACTAACAATACTTTTACATATCACCTACGTAAGTACGTACAAGTATTGTGTGTAGAGGGAAATATAGGATGAGTGTATGTTTTAAGTGTTTGTGTGTAACGTATGTATATTATATGGGGAATGTTGACGAAGAAATTAACTAACTCACTGGCACTATCGAACCCGTAGGATCATGGCCGCGCGGACATACGCTATCCATACATCCCTATCCTGAGCGAATGTTTTTCAATCATTCCCAGCATAATCTACTTCCCTCAAATCATAGTTAATGTTATTCTCCCACCTCATTATTGGTCTACCAATTGGGCATTTACCCTCTGGTTTTCCTACAAGAAGCTTCCATGCACGTATTTCATTCCCCATTCGTGCTACATGTCCTGCCCATCGCAGTCTACAAGACTTAACTGTTCTTATTATATCTGGCTTCCTATAAAGACCATGTAGTTCACAGTTATGCAGTCTTCTCCATTCACCTATCTGTTTATATCTCATTGATCCAAAAATGTCCCTAAGAACTTTATTCTCAAATACTCGTAATCTCCTTTCCTCCCTTAAAGTGAGAGTCTATGTTTCGCATCCATATAATTATAATAATAGTTTAATATATTTTCAGTTTAACGTTTTTTGAAAGGAGTCCACCGCTGTGGTCTCGAGGTAGCGTGCTGCCTTGTCACGCAGCGGGCCAGGGTTTGATCCCCGCTCGGGACAAGTTTCCTGGGTGAGGGTTTTTTCCTCACCTGTAAGGCACATGCCAGGATACTTTAAGGCCCAAACGGTCCCCGAACACCATCTGGCCATCATTATCATTAATATCATATTTACCTCATTAGATTAAGTTTAGGTTTAAGGCCTCTCCTGGCGCATCATTACCCATCGATCTTCACCCATCATATCATTGGGGCGGCGTAACCCCGCCTTCCAGGCGCCCCAACCTCAGAAGTGGGTTACAATACGCCAATGTCAGGAGAGGATACCTGAAATGTCGAATGACAAGTAGGTGGCATTGAACAAAAAAAAAAACCGTTATTCGAAAGCATAAAGTAGTTGGGACTCCCCCCCAAAAAAGAAAAAGGGGTCTCTGTAAGGCATACTAGCACGCATGTTTCAAGACGAAGACATGAAAGGAGATAAAATCCGGTGCCGAATGCGTTCTCAATACATTACATACTGAGGAGGTGTTTGAAAATTTAATTCGAGGAACTCTCTCTCTCTCTCTCTCTCTCTCTCTCTCTCTCTCTCTCTCTATATATATATATATATATATATGTGTGTGTGTGTGTGTGTGTGTGTGTGTGGTATGATAAGAAAAATAAATGCCTGGACGGGATTCGAACCCGGATCTCTGAGTCTGTACCTCAGCGTGATATCCATTACACTACCAGGCGAATCCAATTCAAACACTTATTTTTCTTATATATGTATTATACTCTCCATTATTACTAGATGTCGCTCGCCTGGTAGTGTAATGGATATCACGCTGAGGTATAGACTCAGAGATCCGGGTTCGAATCCCGTCCAGGCATTTATTTTTCTTATCATACCATATTAAGCTTGCATTGCTCAATGTTAAAGATTTAATTATAACATATATATATATATATATATATATATATATATATATATACACAGTTTTATTTGGGTAAACATGGGCATAAGAAATATTATATTATTTAAATACGAAACCGGATAGTCTTCTTAAATAAATACGCCACGTGATCTTGTTTAAAAATTAATAGTGTTACAAGAAGTTAGTTAATATTGATTAGCTTTACAAGGTGACGTACATTATACCAAGAACACATTCACCTTGAACCGTGCTCACTTGTGTAAAATTTCATTATAATTTAAAGATGCCGTGTCTTCAGTCTTAGCAAAGCAAATATTGGTTAATTTCCTGCCCCATATCAAATATCTATGGAATATTACAGAAACTTTCTCAAATTTACCTTGATATTAACAAATACGGGACCATTGCCAGAAATGTTTCCATTATCTATGAAAATTTTATAAAGCAGTGGCAGTGTATGGTAGTGAATTTGGGTTTTAATTATTATATACAACTTTCCTCATTAGAGGATTGCCTCAAGGACAAAGTGATACAGACAATTAATTTTTGAATTTATGAAATACATTTTGTAAATACATTTAAAAAAATCAAATTGTAGGCCTAATTGAAGTATACATACTACAAAGTAGAAATTTTGTAAAAATAGTTTCTTAAAATTGAAATTGATCCTCTAATGGCAGCGATGGCAATTTTAGAAAGATACACCCTGTCCAAATCTAAGGAATTCCAAAATTTGGCTAGGAATCCTGGTATAGTACCTCTTGCCCCGATCATCAATCCTGTGACAGTTATACTATCTAGTTAGTATTTATCTTTGTAATAGTCAGTTGTTGGCTCATATCTGGCTTTCTTTTCAGAGTCAACTTCCTCAGGTTGGCCACTATGAGTCTCAAAACGAATTGTGGGATCTAATATCATACCAATTTTAGAAGATGGTCTAAATGCAAAGAGAAGAGAAGATCATAGAAGCAGCTGAAATGAGATTTCTGAGAAGTGTGGCTGGCTGCAAACTCCTAGATAAAAGAAGTGAAGATATTAGAAATGAGCTAAATATCTTTAAACTTTTAGATAAAATAAAAGAATCTAGAAAAAATCTGGAAAGAACATGTTCAAAGAATGAAAGATGATCGGATTCCAAAAAATATACTTAATTACAAACCAAGAGGAGACAGGAATATTGGTAGACCGAAAAAGATATGGATTCAACTTTTTTAATGAGACCGGAACAAGCCACGTGGGCTTAATCCGTAATTGTTGATGATGATGATGATGATGGTAGTGTAGGGATATCGTCGTTGTCTCAGATTCAGCGGGCCCTTGTTTGATTTCCGAACGGGACAATGAAGAATTATTTAATAACAAAGTAACTTATACACCTCACTGATAGTGTTATTTTAATAATTAATAATTTAATCTATTTTATGAAAATAGTATTAAGATTAACAAATATTTTCATTTGTTTGTTTTAATGCTGTATAAGAGACAAATTATTTTATTATATATCATTTGTCCACCGGTGTGGTCTCGAGGTAGCGTGCTGCCTTGTCACGCAGCGGGCCCGGGTTCGATTCCCGGTCGGGGCAGTCTTTCTGGGTGAGGTTTTTATCGGGGTTTTTCCTCACCTGTAAGACAAATGTCAAGAAAACTTTAAGGCCCAAACGGCCCCCGAAATCATATGGCCATCATCATCATCATCATTATCATCATCACAATCATCCTTCACCGGTGTGGAAAGCAACGGGAAGCTACCACACCTACAATTCCCTAGTAAAGCTGCAAGCATAGCATGAAAGTGCTATGATTGCAATGAAGGACCTGCCTTCGGGGCAGAATTACTATGGATGGATATATCATTTTTCCCCTTTTTTTATGTACATTAGATGGGGGCAGTCTACCAAACAATTTAAATTATCTCGCTTGTGCACATTTTATTAATAGTTTTAGTTTTAATTATCATTAAGATTATTGTATTATCGATCTTAATCTTGTAGATATTATCTTATTGAACAAACCTTCATCGGTATTTAATATTAGAGTTAATTGCGATTGTTGTATTCTAATCTTAAGTATATGTATCCTGGTGAGTGGAAGAGAATGCTATATGGTCTTAACTCCATAAGGCTAAATAAATAAAAAATAATTATCCCGGCTGTATTTTACATCAGCAACAATACTTATTGCAGTTCCTACCGTAATTAAAATTTTTAGTTTACTATCTGGGGATTTTTCGAGTTTTTCCTCATCTGTAAGACATATGTCAGGAAACGTTTGATACCCAAATACTCCCATAACATCGTCTGGTCTTAAAATAATCACCCCATATCATATTCGAACGTAAAAATCCTTGGTATAGCTTCGTTCGGAAAGAAGTGAGTCCTGTGCCGTAAATGTACGTAACGTAAAAGAACCTTAAGTCTGAAGTAAGCGACCTCTGAACAAATTGCTTTGGGGTTTTCACGCCTAGATTTAAATTGCCACGCCGATCACCTAAGTTATTGTGGATCGAAGTTAAAAACGTACTGACATGTCACGTGATCGCCTGCCTTAACATGAATGTATGAGCTGATTAATCATCCGGGGAGGTACACAATGTCCTTCTGTGGGTCAGAAAAGTATTATGTGATCCAGGGTTAAAAATCCTCTCTCCGACGACAAGTCATGTCCTTGTAAAGATCGGAAACCTGGAGCGCGTAATAATAATAATAATAATAATAACAATAATAATAATAATAATAATAATAATAATCCATCCATAATCATTCTGCCCGAGGGCACGTGTTTCACTACAATTATAGCATTTTCATGCTATGCTTTGCAGCTTTACTAGGGAATTATAGGTGTGGTAGCTTCCCGTTGCTTTCCACACCATGAAGGATGACGATGATAATGATAAGGATGATGATGACCGGATGATTTTCGGGGACCGTTGGGACCTAAGCATCCTGACATTTGTCTTACAGGTGAGCCTGTCCTGACCGGGAACCGAATCCGGGCCCGCTGCGTGACAAGGCAGCACGCTACCTCGAGACCACAGCGGTGAACTATTAATAATAATAATTGTAGTAGTAGTAGTAATAATAATAATAATAATAATAATAATAATAATAATAATAATAATAATAATAATAATACTATTGTTCAGCCACATAACAATAACTTCATTCTTATTCTTAAGTTTACCTTTATGATTAATTTTTATAATCTTTGAATGAATTAATAATACTCAACATTTATCGTTTTATAAGGAATCTTTCCTTTCTTCTTGTTAATAATTTCAAACTTTGCATTATGTGGAATACCTTTTTAGCGGGATTTTATTCCAAGGATTTAATTTTAGAGATGATTTCATTAAGATAATAATAATAATAATAATAATAATAATTATTATTATTATTATTATTATTATTATTATTATTATTATTATTATTATTATTATTCTTATTGAGGACTGGAGGACATGAAGTGGATGGGTAGATGCGAGTGGAGAAGAAAAATCAAACTTTAGGCACAGGAAGATGTGTAAACATTAAAAATCTGTATATAAATAAATAAATTATTATTATTATTATTATTATTATTATTATTATTATTATTATTATTATATTATTATTATCAGGTGAAAAGAAAATTAATGGTAGCAGAAATGGACTATTGGAGAAGATCTAAACCTCCTCAACAATAATAATAAGGATATAAAAATATAAACATAAAAATAATAATAAAAATTATAGACTGAATAAATCAATAATTCACTATAAAACACAGGGGGATCAAAAAAATTAAAGGGAAAATTACTATTAACATTGTAGTATTCTATAAGAATTAAAAAAATCATTTCCATATATCAAGGAGAGAGAAAATTATAAATTAAGAAAAGAGAACATCAATATACAAAACTCAATTTTAGAATTTAACCAACTAAAATGGTACGGGAATATTAGGCGAATGGAGGATGAAAGATTACCAAAAAATATCATGGATGGACACCATCAGGAACAAGAAGGAAACGACGACCAAATCTCACGTGGATCTAAGGAATTAGAGAAACTTTGAAGGACTGGGAAATAGAGGAAGAAATGTGTTATAATAGAGACGAATGGAGGAAAATTATAAAGTGAAATTGAAGACGAATCATTGGTGCCGGAAAAATGTATCAACATTGTTAAAACCGGAAATATATTATTATTTTATTGTTATTGTTATTATTATTATTATTATTATAACTCAATGGCACTATCGAAAATGGAGGTTCTTATGTAGTGTGGGGAATGAGCTCTCCATACATCCATATTCTGAACTAATATTTTCCAATCATCCCTTGTATAATTTACCTCCCTCAATTAATAAAAATTGTAATTTACCTCTAACAATTAATACAATTGTAATAATTTATTTAAATTGACACATTTAAGGCCGTAAACCCTTCTCTTCCACTCTTAAAGTAAGATATTAAAATATAATAAATTCGTAATTTTGTGTAATACATTATATATAAATTGGTGTAGAATAAGTCCGCAGAAATTGTGTAAATTAGTTTGATAGTCTTGTTTTGTAAAACAAAGATTTTATGTGCAGATATTTATTTAATTTCGTCACTTTTTTTCAATTCGGGCTAAAATTGACTAAGGAAATCGAGAAACTTAATTATAATAATTTTTTGGTACTAAAAACTTGTTCCTCTTGAACCCTTCTATCGTTTCTCAGACATTGCAAAATAAATTATGAAATACACCTATTGTTGCACAACGAAGGTTGCTTGTAATGGCGTATTACATGTTAAAATGAGTTTTTTTAGCATTTGTAATGAGAATGACTGATCTAGCGAAATATGATTAATAATAAAAATAATGAATGAGCAATTATTCTATAATAGAGGATGGGGTGTGTATGTACGCAAATTACTTAATAAGGTAAGATATGCGACAGCATATGCAGATATGGTTAAAATCTTCATTCCCTTATTTAACGAGTGTCTCGTAATACAACTATAATACAGGCAACGAAAGAACAGATTTCTGTTTCCACAGCCTGTTTTTTAATTCCCGGGCGAGGTAGGTGGATATTTAAGAGAGGGGGGGGGGATCTGGACATGACTTCCTTTGGATGAGAAGTAAAACCATGAGTCTCATGTATATTTAAGGTATGTAAGCGAACTTAAGGCCTAAAACAGAAGCCTCTGACCAAAATTTGTCGGCCGTTTCTCATCCAAACTTAAATTACGGCGTTAATGGCCTAAAGCTGTTACAGAATGTCATTAAAGGCGAATTCCATTATAAATGAAGGGTACACGGGAAAACGATCAAGCTCCATCAAAATCAAAATTGAGTTAATAATGTCATCTGATAGTGGAAGAAGAGTACTATCTTATGGTAAAATTAGTTTTCTGCTAAAACGATCATAAATGAGCGTTAAAGCGTTTCATGTGCTTGAGAAAAACGATCAAGGTCCTTTCGGTTCGGTGGAATAACCATCAAGCTCCATCTGCAGTCCTACCTACCTACCTAATACAGGCTTTCCACTTTACAGTAGTTCGCCCTTGATTCCTGCTTTCCAGAGATTTCTATCTTCCCATTGTCCTTCTTCCATACTCCTCTTCATCATTACATCATATATTACCTCATACCATGTTATTTTACTTCTCCCCCTCCTCCTTCTCCCTGGTACCATCGAATCACCTGTTTAGGCCACTGGTCTTCTGACATCCGTAGTACATGTCCATACCATTGTAGAGCTCTCTTTGTTATCCTATCGATAACAGTTTCTTGTGCATCCATTTCTTGTCTGATATATGTATTTTGAATATGTTGTAGCCTGGATATTCTCATACTTATCCGTAATCCATCCATTTCTGTCGCCAAGATTATTTTCTGCATCCTTTCATTCATTGTCTAGCTTTCTGATCCATATGTAAGTATACTTTCTATTATTGTCTGTATAATCTCTTTTTTGTTTTTCTGGTCAAAGTTCTATTCCATAAAATACCATTTAGGGATCTAATCGCCTTCCTTGCACAATTTACTCTGTTAATAATATATTTTTCGCAAGAACCAGATTTATCTATTATAGATCCAAGATATTTAAATTCTTCAACACGTTAATTACCATATTAGACATATTTATTTGTAGATCATTTGCAGTCCTCAGATCAAAATAAACCGAGCAGGAGGTGTAGTATCTCCTTTTATTTTTATGTGTTGCGTTTCAATGCGAAATGCTAAGACTTCGTCTTACTGTACCTCTTCCGTGTTAAATTCCAGAGTTGTAATGTAAACAAACCAGATGCACGGACTGCATTTGCATTAGTCGAATAACTGACATGAACGCACCGTTGTAATTGTCTACATATAATAAAGCTTAATATACAATGACATATTCTTCATTTATGAAAAAGAAAAGCATATGAGACCCTTAGAAACCAACTGGTATAAGAAACAAAAGGTCAGTTTTGAGTAAAGGATGTTCAAAGTTGAAGCACTTCTTATGTGACTGTGTTAGCAGTTTTCTTTTCAGCCATTAGATTTCAGCACCAAACAGATTTTTACTTGTATCCATTGGCCACTCAGATTAGTACAGTATATGCTTTAATGACTAAATTCTACACTTAATTCCAAAATTATCAACTTTTCGCTTGTATCCCTTGGTTTCTAACGGTCTCATATATAACTTTTCAAATCAAAAAATTCTCTTCCCTAAAAATGGCCACTTTTCTTCATGTTTGGACATTAATAACTTAGTTTCCCTTCCATAATTGCACTTCCAAGTTTTTATCTCATAATATGAGATGGTAAATGCCCTGTCCATTGCAGTCTATGAGACTTAACTGTTATTATATTTGGTATCCCATAAAATCATATGTCTCACTGTTATGTAGTTTTCCTTGTGTCCTCGTCCCTCATTGATCCAAAACTATTCTTAAGCTCTTTAATCTTAAAAAGGGTCCTACTTTCTTAAAATAAGGTACAATGTTTCCCAATTACACAATATCCATCCATAGTAATTCTGCCCGAAGGCAGGTCCTTCACTACAATCATAGCATTTTCATGCTATGCTTGCAGCTTTACTAGGGAATTGTGTAGGTGTGGTAGCTTCCCGTTTCTTTCCACACCGGTGAAGGATGATGATGATAATGATAATGGTAAGGATGATAATGATAAGGATGATGGCCATATGATTTCGGGGACCGTTTGGGCCTTAAAGTTTTCCTGACATTTGTCTTACAAGTGAGGAAAAACCCCGATAAAAACCTCACCCAGAAAAACTGCCCCGACCGGGGATCGAACCCGGGCCCGCTGCTACCTCGAGACCACAGCGGTGGACCTACACAATATAACTGGATAATATTATTGTACTTTGATGGGACTAATTTTGTTATTATCTGCCCAATTTAATTAAAACATGACCTTTCCTTGTAAGATTTGGCAGCGTGGACCAATTTCCTGAATTAGAAAGTGACATTTATCACAAGTGTTACTCTAGGATTATATACTTATCTTTTATGAAGTTTAATACGAATGATGAATCTAAACTCCTATTTTCCCCGACACGTTGGTCATGTTTATTTCGAAAGATGTTCTTGAATGTGTGTTAATAATAATTGTGATTCATGTTGCCAGTCACTGTGTGAAATTGGGCTGTTCTATTCGCTGAACTAGATAATCATTTTAATACTCTATTCATTCTGTTCAATTAAGTTTCTTATAGTCACCCTTCCGGCTCAGCTGGGAGTCTCTGTTCGATTTACCCACTTCAACTGGTCATGTACCGTTATTTCACGCTGTACATTGTTTAGTGCAAATAACTTTTACACTTAGGTATGTTCAATTTCTTATCCCTGCCCTTGCCAACCTCATAGTATCATATAACTAAGTGGCATTATTATATCCGCTCGCACATAAGATCTCTATAAGTTACAATCTTATTTTGAGATAATATTTTTCAATCATTACCTATATTGATGTATTATCAATAACACACAAACAGAATGGACCGAAATTAATAGGGGCGTAAGACAAGGATGTGGCCTCTCGACCTAGCTCTTTATCATATACATGGATAGAATACTCCAAGATTGGCGACAGATGTGACATGGTTCTATCAAAATTAATAGAAACCATAAAATAGACTCGTTGCTTTTTGCAGATGATTTGGTATTAATAGCTCCAACAGAAACAGATATACAGTATTCTATACACAATTTTAATATAATTGCAAAAATGTACAATATGGAAATCAATACAAAGAAAACTAAAGTGATGGCCTTTTGTGGGAAATACCCTATACCTAGCAAAATTGTTTTGGATGATGAAATTCTAGAACGAGTAAACGAATTTAATTATTTGGGTTATAATTTAACATTTCAAGATGAAGATATATTAAAGAAAATCACAAATTTTACAAAAACGACGGGGATAATTAACAGTATAATGAAACCATCTTTAGTACAGAAGAACACAAGATTACGGCTTTATAAGGTTCTCGAAAGACCAGTATTAAGATATGGTAGTGAAGCATGGGCAATACGAAGAAGAGATGAAAGCCGAATAACAGCAAATGAGATGCGATTTATGCGCCGTAAAGCAGGCTACACAAAGTGAGACCATAAAAGAAATGAGGAAATTATGGAAGAGTTGGATGTAGAACCCTTTCTGCACAATATACAAAACTACCAGAACAATTGGAAAGCCCATCTTCAACGAATGCCGTCTCATAGAATTCCAAAAGCCATACTTCGCTACTGCTCCCAAGGCAAAAGATCGCTGGGACGTCCAAATAAGTGCCGGATGGAAAATTCCTCTTTGAGACCGTAACAGGCCACATGGCCTAATACTTGCATGGATGATGATGATGATGTATTATTAGGCGATAGCGAGGAGATACTAAGGGCTAACAAGCACATTTTATTGAGAAACACTAAGGGATTGGGGCTGGTAGTAAGCATCAGTAAAACTAAATATATGGGCGCACATAGAAATTCATTATATAATGGAAGTGGACAGTTAATGACAAATTAAGGAGATTTTGAAGAAGAGACTGAATTCAAATACTTGGGAACAATAATTACAAACAGGAATGAGGTCCAGAAAGAAATTAAACATAGGGTAAATTCTGGAAATGCATCCTACTAAGCATTATAAGGGCTTTTATCATAAGTCATGGCATTTGTTAGGACTATTTAACGAATAAAATTAAACTGTTTACTCACAAATCATTATTTAAATATAGTTATTTTAAAATATTTATATATTTAATGTAAACGGCGATGTTTGAAAACAAATGAGAAACGTTGTGTTTCATTTGTTTATCACTGCAACCAGATCATATTATTTATTGCCAAAGGATCGCAATATTGTAAGAATGCACCCTAGTGGAGAAAAAATGAAACATCATTACAGGTTATTAATTAATTTTTGATGTCCTAGAATGTAAATATGTCAATTATATTTTTCTAGAACGTTATTACCTGGAAAAAAAAAAAAATACGTTTAAGGAAGTGCAAATAGTGTTTTTTTTTGCGGTATAATCAATTGCTAGCAATGTTTTTATATTATCTCCCACAACCACGATAAGGTTACATTCGTGTACTATACATACAATCTGGTAGCCACAAGGACCATTGTTAAATAGTGTTATAGCCTATTCAGAATGTTAAAAAGGAGGAGCTTGATTTTACAGTGATGAAATTAAAGTGATAAAATCGAGGGGAAAAACTACTGCGATTGGTTGTAAATAAAAAAAATATTGAAATGCAATTGGCCATTGACTACCATTTGGGGCATGAATTAAATAGTCATCTCAAATTCCCTCAACTGCTATTCACCCAATTATATTATATTGATACGAATTATATTATATTGATGCAAATAGAGTCTGCAGAGATAATATTGTTGCGACAGGTGGGGTGGCGGGATATCAAAAAAAGAGATGAATAGGTCAATTCAATGTACTTTCAGGTCGGAACATGCCAAAATGCTGTTAATGATGACTTTAAACGATTATTTTATTTACAGTCTATATAGGTTTTAAGATTTGTTATGTTCTTCTTACTAGGGACTATCTCTATTAAATAACATTTTCTCTTGGAGGTTTTAGTGTATATTAATGCAAGTAATGCTAATTATGTTGCAGGAGTGATGCCTGCCCTTAAGCTGTTTGCCCGCAAGTGGCTAGTGGCATCAGACGATCTCGTGTTCCCTGGAATATTTGAAGTGCTCTTCAGGTTTATATGGTAAGCCAATTTCCAAACCCTCCAATTAAAATTGGTATTACCACAAAGAAAATTATGATGAAGGCGTTATTCCCTCAACATTTTGACTTATTCCTTCACGAAATTTTATTCTATGAAATTCAATCTTAAGTACTCTTCACAAAGAGTTTAAAACATTAATTGGTTACAAAAACATTAATGAAGGAAGATCATTTATTTTCATTTCATTATTTTCAATCGCTCAAGTATTACAAGATTTTGGAATTACGTTTACTATGCGATTAAATTCGAACATTATCTTCCAGTTCAGCCATGTAGAATATTGTAGCAGTTGGCCGGGGGTTCGTCTTCACTTAAATTCGACTTGCTGGGGAATTCGCTTAGTTTAAGCAGTTTTTACATGAGTTTTTTTAAAATACTGATTAGGATATTATATATTATTATTATTATTATTATTATTATTATTATTATTATTATTGTTGTTATTTTATATTAGTTAAGTTAGGTTAGAGGCCAAAAGATAATTTTGATGATAGCCAGTACATTTGTTTATTTTAGAAATTAAATTTTCCTGATTAACAGTGGTTAACCTACGTAGAGGGAATGTTTATTGCCTTTAGTTTGGATTTCAAGATTATTTTATTGTGACTCTAAAAAAAAAAGCACTAGGAGTTGAATCCAAAATCTTTACCATTACGTGCTGATGCATTACCATTGACCTATATAGGCACACCTGTTTAATTCTCCAGGTATTCCTAAGTAGAGAATCTGAGTTCTTAAGGCTTAATAGAGGTGCATCTACTGCAAGAAATTTTATTATAATAAAGTTTCGAGGGAATCTGAATTAGTTAAAAACGTGATATGCAAATTTAATTATCCAGCAAGCTGTCTGTAGGCAAACCTGGTTTCGGTATTTGAACCCAAGATCTCCAGCTTTAAGTGCTAGCTTTCTACCAATAAACTACTTAGGTACAGCCAAGAGCTGATGAGATGGCGAGCGTAAAGAATGCGTGACTTAATACTATAGTCATAACACTTCTATCGCATGCATTTTAGTACTGCATGTCCTGAAAGTGGTCCCTAAAGGGTTGAGAATGATTGAGGCGGATCAGAGGATGAGCTCTCAGACTCAACAAAAGGTTCCAAATAGTCAGCGCAAAATATAGCCTCTCTCTACCAAACCCTTCCATTTACCTTCACGTGGTGGTACTGTTTTTACTGAAGATGGAGAGTGAATGGCGAGTTTCTGGCGCCGTAAAATCAGATGCTCGGGGCAGACAGAACTCTGTAGCCTTGTATGGCAGTCTGTCTAGGAGAAAGACAACTCCGAAATTAAACTCTGGTCCTCCAGGTTGGGGGTTTTGCGGTTGGGCTGGTAACCCACCCAAGTAAAAAAAAATATATCACTCAAAAGTCTCAAGTATGAACTTGAGACCGGAACAGGTCGCATTGACCTAATCCTGGAAAAGGAAGAATGCCCTGAAAATATTAGTCGCGTCTCTGGACGAATAAAACTCAATCTTTATAAACCCTGTAATGAAAATGAAACAATTTTAGTAACCTCACACATGGACAAATAGAACATAATCTTTACAAACGCTGTAATGAAAATGAAACAATATCAGTAACCGCAACACATGGCTTCATGAAAAAAAAGCACAAGGTTTGAGAATTATTAATTCCATTTAATGCATAGAATCGCGTGCGCAGGGATTCGCAGCGATAACAGCCTCCCTCTCTTCATGCCCCACTCGTCTTCTTGTGAGCTCCTAGCTGTACAACTGCTAGAGTTTATGTAGCTCAATGGTAGAGTGCCAATGCGTAAAACTCTTGAGTTCAAATCCCGGTTCAGTTGTATATTTTCTATACTTTTTTAATTTGTTTATTTTGTTACAGGCTGATTCTGTTGTCTTTGGCATGCGCTCGGTACTTGCCCTACATGTCACAATGTCAGGAAGGTGGTGCTTTTGTCAGGGTGTATCTGATTGGAATGCTCACAATCCTTGCCACCAACATCGTTCTGCTTATTCCTCTCATCAACAGAAGTGCTCAAGGTTCTATCTTAGACACATATTCCAGACGTTTTGTTGCTCCATTACTCACAATAAAGTAAGTATTCCAACATTTTTATACTATTTGCTTTCCGGCTGAAAATAATACTCACTCACTCACTCACTCACTGGCTCTATCGAACCCGTAGGTTCATGGTCGCGCGGACATAAGATCTCCATATTTTTTTTTCTGAGCTAATGTTTTCCAATCATCTTCTTCTTCTTTACTTCACGGGCTAGGCATAAATTGCTTCTTACTTCCTAGACCTCTAACGTTCCAAGTAACAATATTTTATTCTATCGCAAATCCCTAATCGTTTATCCTTTTTCTGCCTAAGTCGTCGTCCATTAAATCCGTCCGGCTGAACACTGTGAGAGAGATGAATTTGGAAAATTTTTACATGGTCCAGTTATCAGCCCAGACGCACAACCAGCTTCCTAGTGGATCGGAGATTTATTTCGGAGTTTCCTTCTCCTAGACGGGTTACTAACCAAAGCTTTGGAGTCCCATCTACCCCTTGGCTTTCAGGTTTCCTCTTCCGCCTTCTTTACCGTTGAGAACAATTTTCTTCATCCGCTTCTGAAGCCGTTGAGGTATCCCTCGTTGGAGCTAGTTCGCTTCCCTTCTCCTCTTACTACATAGCAAGCTAGTTAGAAACCAGACTTCCCTATCTAGTCGTCTGGGTCATTAGGTACTGAGCCCCTCCACCACGACAAGGATTTTCCAATCATCTCCTGTATAATCTAGCTTCCCTCAAATCATTGATAATGTTATTCTCCCACCTCATTCTTGGTCTACCAACTGGGAGTTTTCCCTCTGGTTTTCCTACAAGAAGCTTCCATGTACCTCTTTCATCCCCCATACGTGCCACATGTCCTCCCCATCACAGTCTTAAATAACTGAAGAGCTTCCTAAAATATAATTATTTTATAACCATACATTTTTGGGAATTTGATTTTAAGGAAGTTATATACCTATCTACAGTGGCGTACAGCGTAATGCTGTGCATTAGCCTCCCTTGTTAGGAGTTACTAGAGTAACAAGGGAACCGTCAACCACTGCATGCCAAAACCTACCTTGAAATTTCTCCCAGAGAAGCGTTGTGGTATGCCAAGGCCGTGTTAAAAAAAATATCTGCCGCTTTTAACTCCAAAGCACTAAAATACAACGCCATATCTCTCTTTTAAACTTCTTCTTCTTGTAAACCCATGTTTCCCTTAACAGAGGTTTAGGCGCTCTCCCCCTACAGGGAAGAATTTGAACCATACTAATTTAGTTACACTTGTTCTCGTATAGATGTCATTTGAGTGGTCCGTAGTCAGCGTTCCGCCTCATACTGACATCTAGGAAACCAAGGTAGTACTAGGACGGGAAAATTCGGTAAATTTTGCTTAGAGGCCTTTCATTCAGGCTCAAGGATCTTTTACGAGCCTGAAAATCTTCAGACTCGGTACGCACGGCTTAAAATCCCTCCCGGAGGACTTGCTCCTTGGATTTTTCCGTCCTAAAAATCCATCGACCCCGGCCGCGTTTGAACCCGCGACTCTCGGTACCAGAGGCAAGGAGCATAACCACTAGTCCACCGCGTCTTTTAAACTACAGGGAAGTAATACAACTCCTGAATTGGTGAAATGGATAACCTGACAACCTGCCCTCATGCCGCGTCCCGCCACACTATATTCCGCTTTAATCACGCAGGGAGTTCATGTGCATAGTGGGTTGACATTACTGGATTCTGTCTTAAATTTCTGTGCTTTCCATTTAAAAACGGCAATTAATTTTTGGACACGGTCTTGGCACATCGCAACGCTTCTCTGGGAAGAATTTCAAGGTAGGTTTCGGTATGCAATGATCGACAGTTTCCTCGTAAGTTCATTTAGTTACACTTCTTTCTCTAGAGATGTCATGAATGGTATGCGGCCAACATACCGACCCAATGAGACATCCAGTAGACAACTAAGGTATTATAAGGATGATGAAGGTCAGTAAATTTCTCTTGGAGACCTCTTTATGCATGCTTAATATTCTTTACAAGCCTGAAAAAATCTTCATACTCGGAACCCACGGCTTAAAATCTCTCCCGGAGGACTTGCTCCATGGATTTTTCCATACTAAAAATTCTTTCCACCCCAGCCGGGTTTAAACCCGCGACCTTCGGACCAGAGACAAGGAACATTACCACTAGTCCACCGCGGCCGACAAAATAAAGCAATATTCACTGTTATTTATGTAATCTTCCCAAACTTACAGAGTGTTCTATGATATTTTGTGTGGCATTCGGCGGCAAGAGGGCCCGATGTAGCGCTTGTTGTTCCCGGTGAACGGGCTCCGCTGGAATCGCACGTTGCAGTACTCCTGAAGGCAGGAGAAAAGCGCTGACGCTGGATCCCCTTGCCACTGAGTGTCATAGACCACTCTGTGAGTAATCAGTTAATATTTCTTAAGAGTATGGCACCATTTGCCACACGATTGAGCTTGGATATAAGATAATATTACATCTAAAATAATGTCAGCAGTGGACTAGTGGTAACCATGCTCTCCTCTGGATCCTAAGTTCGTGAATCAAACTCAGAGAGAGTCGATCGATTTTCAGGACGTAAAAGTCCTGGGTATGGATTACTTCGGAAAGGAACTAAAACCATAGATCCCGTGTCGTATATTTACCGCACGTAAAATAACCTCGAGCTTGAAAAAGAGGCCTGTGAGCAAAATGTGTTGGCTCTTTCAAACATAGATTTAAATTGCGACTCTAATTATCCTAGCTGCTAAAGGGCGTCGTTAAATAAAATAATAGCAAATAGCATTATTTTGGATATATCCATTGAATGAGAAAATCAGAGAATATAGAGAGAAATGGTTTTCACATGTGGAAAGAATGAATAACAAGATTACCAAGAGCAGCATTCAACTACAAGCCAAGAGGTTCAAGGAATGTAGGAAGGCCAGTAAAAAGATGGACAGAACAACTGTGAGGCGGAACAGGCAATTTGCCTAGCCCGTGAAGTGAAGAAGAAGAAGCATTATTTTGGGAGAATGTCATAGCATAGTTGGCTAAGGCAATACGCTACAAGCCGAAAAGTCACGGGTTCGAGGTCGGTGGAGACAGGATTTTTAAACTGACGTAAATCTTCTGGCGGCGCCATGGTCCTAGGATCTACTCAACCTCTAACGGAACCAGGCGCTTGTTCTGGGAGTAAATGTGGCATTATGTAAGGCTGACATACTAGTGCCAATTGTCTGGAATAGTGGGAGCCTTAACCTCCTACTACCCCAACGGCCTCCTAAGGCATTTTAGTATCAAATGCAAATTCATTAATAACCGATAAACGACTTGGATATCTCTAGACTGAGACCCTGGATACACCATGTCAGATTGTTTGTTTGGAACCTCTCTATAACCAGTTACATCTCTTTAAACTCATTCATATATATATATATATATATATATATATATATATATATATATATATATATATATATAGCGGACCCGAAGACGTTTTCCTGTCCGAATGTTCAATTCTCGTGTCATGGCCGGACGATAAAAATATGTTACTTTTTTACCATAATATTCACTAATTAATCCATCGATCCATAGTAATTCTACCCGAAGGCAAGTCTTTCACTGCAATCATAGCATTTCCATGCTATGCTTTGCAGCTTTATTAGGGAATTATAGGTGTGGTAGCTTCCCGTTGCTTTCCACACTGATGAAGGATGATGATAAGATGAATATGAATGATGATGATTGCGATGGCCATATGATTTCGGGGACCGTTTGGGCCTTAAGGTTTTCCTGACATTTGTCTTACAGGTGAGGAAAAACCCCGATAAAAACCTCACCCAGAAAAACTGTCCCGAGCGGGATCGAACCCGGGCCCGCTACGTGACAAGGCAGCACGCTACCTCGAGACAACAGCGCTGGACTACTAATTAATAAGTTCGCAAAAATACTCCTCACTGCCATCTGTTGTGGCTCAAGAAGCGTGCATTATGACGTCACATTGTTGTTGTGCGGAATATGTCGGTAATGCAGATGACTATACATCTGACGTAAAAATTCCTGTAACCCGATCGCAGCGCCATCTACCGGGTCCTATTGTGAATCTAAACTATCTAGGGATCCACTTAAACACACACAAAAATCATCAAAATTGGTTCAGTCGTTTAGGCAGTTTTTAATATTGGATTTAAAGTAAACCTCCACTACTAATTGTCTGATATCGCTCATTTTTTGGATAATACCTACCTCGGTTTATTTTAATAGGATACACTGAGTTTCATTGTGAAACATTGAAAATTGTGACCACTTAGTGATTTTTAAATTTTCACTTCATGTGAACTCCTACACCTAATGGTTTTAGAGGGTCCAATTGTGAATCCAAACCATCCAGGGACCCACTCAAACACACATAAAAAAATTAATCAAAATCGATCCAGTCATATATGCATCATTTAGTTTCAGATTTTAAGTGAACCTCTACTTCTAATTGTCATATTTCACTCATTTTTAGATTAATACCTACCTCGATTTATTTTAATAGGATGTACTGTGTTTCATTGTGAAACATTGAAAAAATGTGACCACTACTGTAATTTTTCAATTTTTACTTCAGGTAAACTCCTACCTCTAATGGTTTTAGAGGGTCCAATTGTGAATCTAAACCAACGAGGGACCCAATCAGGCATGCACAAAAAATTGCATCAAAATCGGTCTAGACGTTCAGGAAGAGTTCAGTGGCAAATACACGTGCAAAATAATTATATATATATATATATATATATATAAGATTATCTTATTTTTACAGACTTTATATTGGCTTGACCTGTATCTATGTAACGGAATCTTTCAACATGATTTTCACCCACTTAAAAACATTGGATCGACTTGAAATTTTGTATACTTGTAAAGGACCAATGACAATACAATAATTTCATACATTTTTCTAAGATCCATGCCAGGATCATCAGGACATAAAAAAAAATAAAGACCGGTATAATAGATTGCGGACGTATTGACTTTTTAGTCTGTCATTGTGGTAGCTCAGTTGGTAGAGTTGTGGACTGTAGTGGTATATAATTTCAGTAATCCATAGGTCGCTAGTTCAAATCCGGCCTGAAGGATTTTTTTAGAAGAGTGTTACTTTTAGCTCATACTACAATAGTACCGTATTGAATTTAAAGATATTTACATTTTTAGAAAACCAAACTAAAAATAAAAAATAAATAATAGTTTAAAAAACTAAAACAACACGCTTTGTTAGAAAACCAAAATAAAAAATGAAAAATAATTTTAATTTTCAATACGCTTGGGATAAAATTAAAGTAGTCAACAAAAAAATCATCTCCAACACATCTAGAATAAAACTAGAGTTATCTACAAAAAAAAAATTACCATCAAAAGTATGGGGTGCTTTATATCAATTAATATATTTGATAATAAACAGATATTGGTAAAGTAAAGTCTCTATGAAGAAAACGTAAAAACCATAAAAAGCACCCCACGCTTTTGATGGTAAAATTATTTTTTTTTTGTAGATAACTCTAGCTTTATTCTAGATGTGTAGGAGATAATTTTTTTGTTGACCACTTTAATTTTATCCCAAGCGTGTTGAAAATTAAAATTATTTTTCATTTTTTAGTTTGGTTTTCTAACAAAGAGTGTTGTTTTACTTTTTTAAACTATTATTTATTTATGTATGTTATTTGTAACAAAGTACCAGCAAAAGAGTGAGAAAGCTGCAGAAGTTTCATATCAAGTAAAAGTAATGGGTTTGCTTAGAAGCTGTGGCTAAGTTCAGGTTGATATCAGGAAATGACTGTCTCCCACACCACCTCTACAGTTTAGAAATGTATCCATCCAGCAATTGTCCAGTTTGTAATCTATAGTTGAGTTAGATAAAATGCTTTACATCTCATCTTTCCTGTCTTTATTTTTCAAAGTTCTTTTTAGTGTTCCTGTTATATAATTAAACTTATTTAGATTGTTATTTATGTCTGTTTCTGTTGTGTATGATATTTTGCAACCTAGGAAGTTACATCTTACCACTTGTTCTATTGGTTTATTTTCTAATATTATCTTTGTCCGAACTGGATGAGTGCCCTTGAAAGCCATTGTTTTTTATTTTTCTGATGATATTTCCATGTTGTATTTTTTTTTATATTTCATTTAGTTTATATAACATTGTTTGTAATTCGTCTTCTGTTTTTGCTGTTAAAAACTGGTCTTCTGCAAAGGCTATTGTTTTTATTACTATATTTCCTAAGTTAATTCCCCCAATTGTCATTTGTTTCCATAATCTTATCATGTCGTCAAAATAAATGTTAAAAAGAGTGGTTGATAGTGGACAACCTTGTCTAACTCCTCCTGTTATATGTATTGGTTCCCTTTGATTTATTTTTATTTTTGTTTTCTCATACATTTTCTTAATTACTGCTATCAAGTGTAGTGGAATTCCTTTTTCACTTAATATGTTCCATAATTTTGATCTAGACACTTTATCAAGGGCCTTCTTATACTCTATAAAGAGGATGTGTGTCTCTAAGTTGAATTCTCTCACTTATTATTGCAGGATTCTGCTTCTATTACCTGAAGTTGGATGGAATGTGATGGGCACAATGTGGATCTTTTGCAACTTTGTTCAGTGTAGTGGAGAATTTTTCACCACTACTGTTATTGAAGGTAAGTATTTAATATTTGGCCAAAATTTCCACTCATTATTTCTACATCAGTTAGGAAAAACCGGGTAAGTCAACTTTTGGTCCGATGCACGTTCGGTAAAAACGGGTTAGTCGTCAAGCGAATAGTGACGGTGTTATTAAGCATTGAATTTTCGATGTATGCACTCTTTGATGTAAGTCATAGAACTAGTGTTTGCTCTCCTGTAAAAAATCACTTTGAAGACTTACCTGGTTTTTCCTAACTGATGTAGAATTATGTTTCTCAGGACTCCATATACATCATCATCATCACCATTAGATATTCGGCTCTGGTTGAATCTTAGAAGGCAACCTACCTTGAATTTTCTTACAGAGAATGATTGTGATGTACCAAGGCCATTTAAATATCAGCAGGCTGCATTTTATAATAAACTTGTATGATTAAAGAAATTTATAAAATATACAATAAAATGTATTTGTTTACCCATACTGCCTGCAGATGTTGATGGAATATTGACATCATTACATGGCATTTCTTGATTCTCATTTTCTGGATCACAAGTTTGACTTAGATTTTCATCTTCTCCAAAATATTTACTTTATATTTTCAACCTGGTCACAAATCGTTGCATCTCAAGTTTACACACTTTACATCTAGCCCTTATACCAGTTTTACCTGTCAATCTGGGTAGTTTATCAAAATACACCCGTATAGAATGACCCACTATTTTTCCATTACTAATATTATAATTTATAGAAAACAATTTTGTGGGAAATACCCTATATATAGCAAAATTATTTTGGACAATGAAATTTTAGAACAAGTAAATGAACTTATTTTTTTATTTTTTTTTCCAAATGCCCCAGGTTTGTCTTTTCGACATTCCTGGTTTCTCTCTTGGCATGGCATACTTGTAACCCACTTCTGAGGTTGGGGCGCCTGGAAGGCGGTGTTACGTTGCCCCGATAATATGATGGGTGATGATGATGATAATGGTGCACCAGGAGAGTCCCTAATCCTAAACTTAACCTAAGATGAATATGAATGATGATGATTGCGATGGCCATATGATTTCGGGGACCATTTGGGCCTTAAAGTTTTCCTGACATTTGTCTTACAGGTGAGGAAAAACCCCGATAAAAAACCTCACCCAGAAAAACTGTCCCAACCGGGGATCGAACCCGGGCCCACTGCGTGACAAGGCAGCACGCTACCCCGAGACCACAGCGGTGGACTATAAACTTAATTATTTGGGTTATAATTTAACATTTCAGGATGAAGCTGATATATCAAAGAAAATCACAAATTTCACAAAAACAATGGGGATAATTAACAGTATAATGAAACCATCTTTAGTACAAAAGAAAACAAGATTACAGCTTTATAAGGTTCTCACAAGACCATTATTAAGATATGGTAGTGAAGCATGGACAATACGAAGAAGAGATGAAAGCCAAATAACAGCAAATCAGATGTGATTTATGCGCCATACAGCAGGCTATCAATGTGGGACCATAAAAGAAATGAGGAAATTATGGAAGAGTTGGATATAGAACCCATTCTCCACCATATACAAAACTACCAGAACAACTGGAAAGCCCATCTTCAACAAAAGCCATCTCATAGAATTCAAAAAGCCATGCTTTGTTACTGCCCACAAGGCAAAAGATCGCTGGGATGACCAATAAGGCACTGGATGGAAAATTCCTGTTTGAGACTGTAACAGGCCACGTGGCCTAATACTTGCATGGGTGATGATGCTGATGATAGAATTTATATTAACTATAGATAGATTATCGGTTGATTAATGTCTTTGACATCGTCCAATTCCCAATAGCCAATTTTGTCGGTCCATCCAATCTCCGGGTTGTAGATGTTTCTCTTTTCTAAAATCAAACACAACCAAGACCTATGTAATAAAGCCAAAGACAGAAAATGGAATATTTTAGTAAAGAAGCCAGATATTATACCAGAAATTCCATGTAAAACTATAGTAGTAAAATTTAGACTGCTTACAGAACATGACTATTTGGCCAAACATTTATATAAAATAGGAATCTACACAATCCAAATTGTCCTCTATGCAACAAAGATGAAGAAATGAATGAAGAACATCTACAAATCTGTGAAGTATTACCTGTTAGATCCACCATAGAGAAATATTGGAGAGCAAGAATGCTAATGGCTTCGTTGCCAAGGCCCAGCATTTGAAAACAACAACAACATGGTTCTCCTTTATGTATAAATATATTCCCTAACTCCAGGAGGTTTTAGGTCTTCCTCTGCCTCGTCTTCTCTCAGGTTTCTATTCCAAAACAGATTTTGGTATATTAACTGATTATAGTTTAATTAATGTTGATAACCCTTAATAGATCTAGTATTTACTCAATTCTAACTCCGTTTTGAATATAAACAACCTATATGAGAGGTATTTTGTTATTAATCATTATAATTGTTGTATCATCCTAGTTATACATATTTAGATCATTTAAATCTATACATTTGGGGACTGTTTTTGTGAGTCACACAATTAGGACATTGAGCAGAGGCATGGTTGTAAAAAAATATCAAATATGAAATGTTGAAGGAATTAATATTAATCCTAAGAATGTTCTAGTTCATTAAATTATTTGGAGTCTGTTCATCTTACTTAAATATTACTGTTGATTTGTTCTTGAACATGTTTCAATTATATCATAATCATCATCAGCATCTTGCCCAGACTGGTTGGATTTATGTTGTATACCTTGGATGTCGATGTCAACTCCCTCCTGTGATTGGCCAAAGAACCTCCAAACTAGGCCACGTTCCATTGGTATTTCGAAATTCATTACTCTGTTTTTGTTCTTCTGAATATAGATTTTTTTCCCAAATAATCAGCTCTTTTGTATTTTCTAATTTTTTAATAATTTAGAGTCCGAATTTATATTATGTTTTTCGGACCAAACATGAGCAGTAACTGCAGATTTTTCTATTTCCCCATTTTTAATATTTCTTATGTGTTCTTTGGTTCTAATTTTTAGGTTTCTTTTGTTTTTCCTATGATATCAAAACCAACAAAAATGAGAAAACTGATAAAAATAAAAAATCAAAAATATATCAAATTGAATGTACGGGTTGTGAAAAGATATATATAGGAAAAACAAAAAAGAAACCTAAAAATTAGAACCAAAGAATACATAAGAAATATTAAAAATGGGGAAATAGAAAAATCTGCAATAGCTGCTCATGTTTGGTCTGAAAAACATAATATAAATTTGGACACTAAATTATTAAAACAGTTAGAAAATACTAAAGAACTGACTATTTGGGAAAAAATCTATATTCAGAAGAACAAAAACAGAATAATGAATTTTGAAATACCGACGGAATGTGACCTTGTTTGGAGGTTCTTTGGCCAACCACAGGAGGGAGGTGACATTGACATCCAGGGTATACAACATAAATCCAACCAAGATGATGATGATTATGATATAATCAAAACATGTTCAAGAACAAAGTAACATTAATATTGAGGTAAGATGAACAGACTCCAAATAATTTAATTAAAAGAACCTCAAAATATTATTTCCTAAAATAAAACATGTTCTAGTTCATTTTATTGATAGATTATAAACACTTGTTGAAGGGTCAAAAACTGAGAATAAATTTGTCATCATTTTCAGTTTATTACTTTAGAATTTAATTTTTTTTTCTTCAGAAAATGGATACTCAAACGATACTGTATTAAAACTTATGTTTTCTCAATAGCATTGGTATTATTCAACTGGGTATTGTTTGCTCTCATCATATTTGGACTGGCTGTGGTGTTTGATCCGCTGGGATCAACACGTTTCAATGAGCAAGAACCCACTCTGGAAGCACTTCGCCACCGGAAAGTGACAAGACTATGGTTACGTCGTCTGCAATGGACTTTTTGCTGGATGCGCAGAGATAAGCATGGCAATGATGCTTTCTATCACATGGCCAGTAAGTTTATTCATACACCATGTACATCCTTAGACAAAAAAAAAAGAGTAATCTCTTGAGCGCACATTTCTTCTGAGTCATACTCGGCACAGCGCTGGGTTCAAACTACGAAACTAGTCATAATTGTGCAGTCCCTGAGCTACTGTGTTATGTGGCATGAACTGAAGACACTCCTATGTGTGCTGTTAGGTCAGTGGCTCAACGCACACATAAGGACATAGGCACAAGGCAATCTCAATGCCCTGCAGATTGAGAGCAGTAATAGATGCTGAGGGTTCATACAACTAATATTGATTTTGTTTTTGTTAAAGTTTTCATTTTAGATGATATTAATAATAATTAAATGAATCGTGATGTTTTCTTACCTCATACATCTATGTTTCTTTTAACACAGCACTGCAGTATCGGCGACACTTTGTCGTCATCGTCAGCTGTTTTCACGACTGTCAATTTTTTCTCCTTTTTGCCGGTAATTATCTAGACTGCCATCTGGTGTTCTTTTGAAGGAATTCCTCTTCAAACTGCCATCTGGTATTATTTTGAATGAATCATTTCCTAAACTGCTGTCTGTTGTATTTTTGATTACAAAGTTCTACAAAAATACAACAGATAGCAATTTAGGAAATGATTCATTCAAAATAACACCAGATGGCAGTTTGAAGAGGAATTCCTTCAAAAGAACACCAGATGGCAGTCTAGATAATTACTGGCAAAAAGGAGAAAAAATTGACAATCGTGAAAACAGCTGACGATGACGACAAAGTGTCGCCGATACTGCAGTGCTGTGTTAAAAGAAACATAGATGTATGAGGTAAGAAAACATCACGATTCATTTAATTATTATTAATTGAGCCTCATAATGTTAAAAATTCCCAAATTTAATATATAAATTAGATGATATTATTTTCTTTTCTCATTTATTTATTAGAAGAAGGTTTAAATTTATGGTTTTGTGAGTGTATTAAAACCATAAAACTCAAATATAAAATAAAATATGAAACTATATTATAGGCGAAATGCTATTCTAACATTCAGTTAAAAAAAAAAGAAAGTAGAACAGGAATCGAACCCGTGAGGTTACGAACACAGATTATGTCTGTTAAACCTCTTGACCATGGAAGCACATTAAACCAAGCTCTCTCTTTCATGTTACTTGAGTGTGCACTGCGTTAACTAGCAAACAACCCAGTACAATTACTGAAAATGTGTTGATGTGAATACAGCTTCTGCAAGCGCTCATAAAGTTCATAGAATCTGCGGATGACTCATTTTTTTTGTCTAAAGGTGTACATAAATATCTAATTAATTTAATTCATTGATAATTACAAAACTATTTTCTTTCTTTCTTTCGCTTAGTTTTATTTCTCCCTTTACTTTTATGTATCATATACACATCCCGAGCCTTACAGAGACATGACCATTTTAAACTTTGGATCACATACATTCATTTTTGACTGCACAAGAACATGAAGGATCTTTTTGGAATGATCAGAACAATTCCAGGGCCATCTCCAAAGAAAACACGAACCTTTAAGATGAAATACACCATTCATTCCTAAAGTACAGTCATAATAAACAAGATGAATGTGACAGGGTCACTATGATGGCCAAATGGTTTTTGGGGTCTATTTGGGCCTTAAAGTTTTCCAACATTTGTCTTAGAGGTGAGAAAGCAAACCAGAAAAGCTTCACCTAGGAAATTCATCCTGACTGGGGTTCGAACCAAGTTTTTAAATATAAGAAATCACAATTTTCTGCATTATAATTGCCAGGTGTGTGTGTGTGTGTGTAAGATAAATGTCTCTAAAATTATGAAAAATTAATTGTCTATCTAGAGAGGACGATTATTTTTTCTGCAGCAAAAAAAGAAAATATTTATATTAAAATGAAGAGGTATATCTTGTAACACCAATGGCAATGAAGATATTTTTTAATTATTTAATGGTAACACACAATTTTGGGATGTTTTTATGTAAAAGAGATATAAGTTTTGTAAATACAGTAAGATCAGTATAGTATTGGACAGCAGACGCGGGGTTTGTGCTGCGCAATAACAAAGGCTTACACGTGCAGACACGGGACTTGAAATGTGCGCTGACTCAGCAGAACATCCCACGCATTCACAGTCACAGTCAGATAGTGTGCTTCGAGTAGGTAAGGTGCTCATTTGCTTTTCATTGTGAACTGAATGACACGTGTATAATGTAAACAGAATGATACATGTATAAGTTATTTCAATTTTAAAATTTGTATCTTATAAAACAATCGGCCGCGGTGGACTAGTGGTTATGCTCCTTGCCTCTGGTCCCGAGGGTCGCGGGTTCAAACCCGGCCGGGGTCGATGGATTATTTAGGATGTAAAAATCCAAGGAGGCAAGTCCTCCGGGAGGGACTTTAAGCCGTGGGTCCCGAGTCTGAAGATTTTCAGGCTCGTAAAATATCCTTAAGCCTGAATGAAAAGGCCTCTAAGCAAAATTTACCGAATTTTCCCATTCTAGTACTACCTTGGTTTCCTAGATGTCAGTATGAGGCGGAATGCTGACCACGGACCACTCAAATGACATCTATATGAAAACAGGTGTATCTAAATTATTATGGTTCAAATTCACAATCTATTACTTATTTTAGGAATTCTCACTATGAGGTATATTCTACTTCACAATCTATGTTATTTACACTTATTATGTACTTACAATCATGGTTCTTATTCACTAGTTCCATATCCAGAGATGATTAAATTCTCAATTGTGTTTATCATATGATATAAAATTTTATTCTATAATTGAATATGTTAATTTACAGATCTCTTCAGCTCACTGTTCCGTAGCACAGACACAGTGCCTTCAGACTATATGGCTGGTTTCATTCTCATGAGAGTAAAACAAAAACGAGAAACTAGAGAATTAAGAAGACTTCAGCTTCTAGACGAGCAACAGCCAATATATACATTAGGTATGTTTACATGTCTCATTTAAGTATCAAGAATTTCAACAAATGATGCTCTTAATTTCATTTCAATAATAAGATACTGTAATGTGAGTTTTCTGGGTCTCATATAAATTATTGAAACAGCCGTATTTTCACAGGCAAATGTATGAAACGTACATTATTTGACCCATCGGCCATGGTAGACAAGTGGTTATGTTCCTTGCCCCTGATCCCAAGGGTCGCAGGTTCAAACCCAACCGGGGTCAATACATTTTTTTAGGATGTAAAATCCAAGGAGCAAGTCCTCTGAGAGGGACTTTAAGGGTCGCATGCAAATACATTAGTTTCTACTCAAATTACTTCCAATCACTGGTGAGCTGACTCACCGTGAGCAATTGCTGAGATTGAATTAACGGCCGACTTACCGGTCATGCATGAAAGTCAACGTTTTTGTAATATTGGCAACGAATTACCCAGAATTCTCAGCGATAAAACCAATTCCGTTATTTTTGTCTGCTATAGAGGAACGCATTTACGCTTGCCCGTCCCGCAAATAATACCATATACAACGACGTCTGCATCGCGCAATATTACGCCGATTCTCCTGTTCTTCCAGTTGAATTCTTTGGTAGACTCTATCAAATGCCTCTTCTCCGCGTATACCGAAAACATGATCGAAGTCTTCAAGATCCGACATCTTGGATAAAGCTGCAAAGGTTTCAAACTACATCGGTTACCATTGGTTCCCTTCGGGATTCTCATGATAAGTTTCTATCTTGAGCTATGATCTTAAGTTACCTCGTCAGGTAGCTTACAATTATTATCGCATGAATAGATTTCTGAGTAAGCAAAATGTATTAGGATAAAACTTTCTCAGCAGAGAACGCCTTTTACGGTCTAATGCATTTATAAATTCGACCCTAAGCCATGCATCCCAAGTTTGAAGAATTTCAGGCTTGTGAAAGATCCTTAAGCCTGAATAAAGAGGCCTTTAAGTAAAATTTACTGACCCCATCATCTTAGAAATACTTTAGTTGTCAGCTAAATGTCTCATTGGTAGAGATCCGTGAAATTTGCGAGTCGCGATAATGCGAAATGCTCTAATTTTGTCATTTACTTGTACCATACCTTAACTCCTCTTTCCATAACCTCAAAAAAAGCATTTATGAATTGCAAAATAACGCAAAATCCTATGATAACGTGAAATAACACTGACATTTAAAATTTTCAACGAATTCCGGAGATTTTTTGTTCTGTTCACAAAATTTTCAGAATGCATTTTTAAACACTTTTCGGATTCCATCATCTTTTTAACTGCCATATCTCATGGCGCCATATATGTTTCCTCCATGCACTCTTGCAAAGAGAAATGGTTGCAACACAGTTCACAACAGAGAGGCAATATTTTCTGTCCTTCTCATGCTCAAATATGGTCTCTCCATAAATTTTAAGTTCTATGGCCAGTATGAATTCCAAGAAATATCTATTTCTCAGAATGGTGTTGTGGTAAGTGATCGAAGGCGGAGATTGAAACCTCAGCATTCAGAGATACTCACCATGATTGCTTTTTCTTAAAAGGTAAATTTTGCTTACAAATTAGTGACTACGATTAAAGTTTTATGCATTTTAGTGTATTAAAATCGATATCTATTGTACAAGCTAAAAGTTGACCTTAAAATACTGGATGAATCATTCTTATTGGGCTTAATATAATAAACTAGGATTAAAAAGACTCAAATTCACATTTTTTTTAGAATAACACTGCCAAATTCCCAATAACATCAAAATCTTGAAATTTTAAAACAAATTTTCCCTAAAAATAAAACCACTTTCACAAATATCTACTCATTGGATTGGTTTGTTGACTGCATACCATTCATGACACCTGTGGACGAATAAGCATAACTAATATTTTATTTTAGGAAGTGATATTTTGAGATTATTTTAATTAAATTATTTTTAGTCTGCTCATCTTACCTCAACATTAATGTTGATTCGTTCTTGAACATGTTTTGATTATATCATAATCATCGTCAGCATCTTGCCCAGACTGATTAGATTTATGTTGTACATCCTGGATGTCGATGTCAGCTCCATCCTGTGGTTGGCCAATGAACCTCCAAACAAATTCACGCTCAGTCGATATTTCAAAATTCATAACTCTGTTTTTGTTCTTCTGAATACATATTTTTTCCCAAATAGTCAGCTCTTTTGTATTTTCTAACTGTTTTAATAATTTAGTGTCCGAATTTATATTATGGTTTTCAGACAAAACATGAGCAGCAACTGCAGATTTTTCTATTTCCCCATTTTTAATATTTCTTATGTGTTCTTTGGTTCTAATTTTTAAGTTTCTTTTTGTTTTTCCTATGTATATCTTTTCATAACCCATACATTCAATTTGATATATTCCTGATTTTTATTTTTATCAGTTTTTTTAATTTTTATTGGTTTTTATTAGTTTATTTAAACTGTAGTTATTTTTCGGTGCTAAAACAGAGTTATGAATTTTGAAATACCGACTGTTTGGAGGTTCTTTGGCCAAACACAGGATGTAGCTGACATTGACATCCAGGGTGTACAACATAAATCTAACCAGTCTAGGCAAGATGCTGACAATGATTATGATATAATTGAAACATGTTCAAGAACAAATCAACATTAATATTGAAGTAAGATGAACAGACTAAAAATAATTTAATTAAACATAACTAAATTAACTTGGTCTAGTAACTCCTAACAAAGGAGAGGCTAAGGTTCAACATTGAATGTAAACTTATTTTTCTGTTGATGTTATAATTAAATTTCTAATGTTTGCAGTGATGGACAATTATTATTTTGAAAAGAAAAATGAACACTTGAATCAGGATTTGAACCTGAGACCTCTCTTTCAAGATAATAATTCTCCATCATTACAAATGTTAAAAATTTAATTATAACATTATAATATAAATTTTGTCCATGTCCTTGCTTATTATTTTTATTTAATCCTCAGATGCCCGAAAAGTGATGGCTGATGCTCCAGAATGGATGTCTCTAGAATTAGCTAATCATTTTCTCAAACTCTCTACAGCTGCTTATTCTTGGCCATTTGTAATGTATAGATATCCATTTAGTGGATTGTTCAAACTTGCATCTCACATGACATGCTGCTCATGTTTAAGGTAAGCTATGCTTTTCCACTTCCATTGTAGTAAGTATGTAGATATGGCTGAGGATGGGAGGGATTCCTCTTGAAAACTGCAGTTCCCGTGCTTGAAAAACACAAAGTATGAGGTGAGATACTACTCATTTTACTAATGGCTGAGTTAATTACATTTGTATCTTTGTTTATTAATTACTCTTTTTGAGATTGTTCAGTGTACAGATTTATTTGTTTGTTTTTTTATTAACTTAAATGTCACAGCATTTTCTTATTTATTTAATTATGTATATTCAATTTCTTTTTATATTTTAATCAAAATTACAATTGGAAGTAACACTATGGGCCGCATGCAAATACATTAGTCTCTACTCAAATTACTTCCAATCACTGGTGAGCTGACTCACCGTGAGCAATTGCTGAGATCGAATTAACGGCCGACTTACCGGTCATGCATGAAAGTTGACGTTTTCGTAATATTGGCAACAAATTACCCAGAATTCTCAGCGATAAAACCACTTCCGTCATTTTTGTCTGCTATAGAGGAATGCATTTACGCTTGCATCCTGCAAATAATACCGTATACAACGACGTCTGCGTCGCGCAATATTACGCCGATTCTCCTGTTCTTCCAGTTGAATTCTTTGGTAGACTCTATCAAATTCCTCTTCTCCACGTATACCGAAAACATGATCAAAGTCTTCAAGGTCCGACATCTTGGATAAAGCTGCAAAGTTTTCAAACTACATCGGTTACCATCGGTTCCCATCGGGATTTTCACGATACGTTTCTATCTTGAGCTATGATCTTAAGGTACCTCGTCAGGTAGCTTACAATTATTATTGCATGAATAGATTTCTGAGTAAGCAAAATGTATTAGGATAAAACTTTCTCAGCAGAGAACGCCTTTTACTGTCTAATGCGTTCAAACATTCGACCCTATGAGGTAATATACAATTTATATATTTTTTAAAAGAAAAATGAATGCCTGAAAAAGAATTTGAACCTGAAACCTCTAGCTCTGTATGCTAGTGTGGAGGTTACCAAGACAGGCACTAGAATATAGAATACAAGAGTAGAAACCAAGAGAATGGCTAAGATATAGATGTGAGGAACAAGTTATGAAGAATGTTGAAAAGAAGAAGTATATGGAGTGAAGTGGAGGAGAAAGAGATGTGGAAAGATTGAGATAGGTAGAGGCTTTTGTTCAAGACTCAATCTCCAAAAGGAGATATGAGGAAAGATGATGAAGATGATGATGAAGAAGAAAACATGCCCAGTCTTTCAGATGTATTTTCAAATTTAAAAAAAATCATAAATATTTAAAAGAATTGCTAACCACTGATTTAAAAGTTAGGTAGAGCTGAAGATGATGATAAGCAGAAGTATCAAAACATGTCTTTGAGAAATCTACAATTATTATAAAGTGAGGTGTTAAATTCTAAATAAATTATTAACTAAAAATTTTAACTTATATATTAGCAAATATAGTAATTCACTAGATGTATTAGGAACTGACACTATAAGCTTCTATTTAATAATCATTAAATTAATCAGATTTTACACCTCACTTCATATATTTTGTATAAACCCAGGACCAGTTTCAAAAGGTCTTCCTTTCATTGTCAGCTGGCATCTGACTGTTAATTTGATTTGTGTTGAGTTGTTTTTGACTCACCTCGTACTTCTTAACTCCCTCGCAGACTCGAGTTTCTTCACTACATTTGTGACATTCTCAATGCTGTATCACGTTATTTCCTATTACCCATCCAAGTGTTTTGTGCAGGCGGAAAATATGTTAACTAGTAAACTCTCTTTCTCTTTCTCTTCCTTACTATGTTGCCACCTCCTGTCCTTTGTATTATGTTGTTTGATTGGCAGATAGAAAGCTGACAAATACTATGTATTTTAATGATCCGTCGTTCTGCGCGGTCAGTGGCAGAATGACTAACTTGACAACCCTGTTACTTTTGGGGTTACGTCTAGGAATGAGCTATCCCTCCCTTGCCTTTCTCATTGCATGTTGCCACTTGTGATTTATTGTGAAGCTGGTAACAGAGAGACAACAAATGCTGTGATTTTAAATGATCCGACCGCTTGAGCGATCCGTGCTTAAATGACTAATTTGACAACCATGTTAAGTTCTTTCACACATGTTTAGAGATTCTCCCCCCACATTTGAAATTGAAAAATTTCGATACGTGATCGGATGTACGGTTTTCTCCTACATCCCTTCCACAGATTCAGTAGATCGGCGACACTAGTGCTAAAACTCTTCCCCTCCGCCCGTGAACAGTTAACTTGGATGTGTAATACCTACATAATGTTAATTTGATATTTGATTTGGAAGTTTGTTGGTCAACTAACCGAGGAAAGAAGAATGGGGTTACAGGATTGCCAACCATCAAATAAACAGTCAGATCCCAGTTTACAATGAAAGAAAGACCTTTAGAAGTCAGTCCTGGGTTTATACAAAATATATAGGTGAAGTGTAAAGTCTTATTCATTTTTCAATGTTATATTTATTTTAAGGTGTTCCAGTCCTGGACAAATTTATTTATTATTTTATTTTCTAAATAAAAATTAAAGTGTGAACCAGGAATCATACCACAGACCTTAGAATGTACAGAATTGGAGGTCTGCAGTTCGATTCCCGGTTCAAATATTAATTTATCTTTTTAAAAAAGATATTGATTCAGTTATTGAATATTACAGTAATTCATTATTGATTGCAAGGCTTGTTGATGTTATTATTATTAATTTCAGGTTTAAGACACACACCGTGAGAGACGACAATTGCTGTCTGTGTAGTTTAGCTGGAGTCCGGTTCCTCTCAATGATTTCTCATGAAGATATTCTCTTTGCTTCATTTAGGAATCGCATATTTGAGGTGAGACAGTTACACCATGACTTTTTTTACTTCATAGAATGAGATTAGTTTATTCTTCTTCTTCCTTCCAAGTATTAGGCCAAGACTGTTACGATCCTATAGAAAATTTTCCCTCCAGCATTTCATAGGACGACCCAGAGATCTTCGTCCCTTTGGTCGTCATAAGTTTGATCCTTCCGGTAAATTCTTGTATAAGACTTGAAAGCATAATAATAGTCCCTTCGATTGATTGCTGGCCAAAGGAAGACAAGACCAGTGATGGGACTGCCATCTTATAGCATCTGGTCAGGCTTTTCTGGAGAAGAAAAGAAAATAAAGGAAAGAAGAAATGGAAGAAAGGAAAGACTCCCTAGCCCTCGGATGCCCTAATAGCGTCAGGGTCGAAAAAAACAAGAGTTAACCAAGGGAGGTTAGATAGTAAAGTTAAAAAGAGCCTGATATAAGTAAGTGGAAGAAAGGAAGAAATACCAGATCGGTTAAAGATAAAAGTAAGGAGCAAAACACAAGTAAGTGGAAGCAGTGTTTTGCTTAGCTTGGGCACCTTGTGGTCGCCACCCACATATCCCCTAGATGGGGACCCCTGAGGATAGATTAATTTATTTCCTGAGGGTATTATTGATCCAGCATTATTTTACAAGCAAGAAATTATAGATTATCTCCTCTTACAAGTATAAGGCTTGATGGCTTGTTTCAATCTCAAGGCAGAATTTTCAATCTCTTCTCTCAATGGCTTAAATATCTCTTTTCATGTGGATGATAATGAAGCATTCTTTGTGGGATTCTGTTCTTGGACATAACATTGTGCACGGGTTTTCCAGTTATACTAGTAATGGTAAATAAAATGGATCACTGATTCTAACTGAAGTTCTTGTAAGACATTTTCATTTCTTTTGTGATTCCTTCAGGAATAACCTGCTGGTGCTCTCAAGAACTTCATCTTGCTGATTGCGATTAGATGAATGTCCTTATTCCTTGTCCATGCCTTGTTTCTGAACGTAGTAGCCTTACTGACCTTGTTAAAGTTTTAAATAGGTGTATTCATGTACCTATGCTATATTTTCCATGCCTCTCTTCCTTAACATAGTGCTGGTTTTGTAAAGTTTTATGTGTGCATGTTCTATGGAAGGTTTCATTTATTTTGAACTTTTATAGGAATAAATCGCTATGAGGTTTAATTTATGTCATTTATTTATTTAAATATTTATTAGGCCTACTCATTGTTTTGTTGCCCTTATAGATTTTATCAGTGATATCTAATTTATAAAAAAAAGACAATTTATATCTGAGATAAAAAAAATCATATGATCTTTCATTCATTAATTATTAAACAAATTTTACTTAAGACAGGGCACTTTCCATAAAAGGCCATAAGTTTTTTTTTTGTATATTGATCTCCATATTGTATTATTTACCTGTAATGTTTACATTATGTACTAAATATTGAAGATAATCTTCATTACTTGCTACAAGAGCTAAGTCATCTGCAAAAAGTAATGCATATTTTATTTGAAGAGAAAAAGTACTAAGTTATGTAGGTAGGAAATAACACTATGAGGTTTATTTTAATTTAGTTGAGTTGTTTCTTGACTCACATCATACTTCTTAATTCCCTCGTGATCCGGATTTCGTCACTCTATTTGTGACATTCTCAATGCTATTCACGTTCACAACTGACGTCCAATGGTCTCCTCTCCTGCAGACTGACCTCCGCGCCATCTGATGGCTGGCCGACAAACTTCCAAATCAATCCCCTCTCCTTATCATCGGGCATTTCAAAATTCATAGTTGTGTTTTTATTCTTGCATATGTAAATTTTTTTCCAAATTGTGAGTTCCTTCGGTTCTTCCAATATTGTTTATTGTTTAAGTAACTTTGTTTTGGTTTCTATTCTATGTTTTTCTGACCAGGCATGTGCAGCTATCGCAGATTTGTTAAAAATGAAGAAACAGAAAAATCTGCAATAGCTGCACATGCCTAGTCAGAAAAACATAGAATAGAAACCAAAACAAAATTACTTAAACAATTGGAAAAACCGAAGGAACTCACAATTTGGGAAAAAAATTACATATGCAAGAATAAAAACACAACTATGAATTTTGAAATACCCGATGATATGGAGAGGGGATTGATTTGGAAGTTCGTCGACCAGCCATCAGATAGCGCGGAGGTCAGTCTGCAGGAGAGGAGACCATTGGACATCAGTTGTGAACATGAACAGCATTCAGAATGTCACAAATAGAGTGACGAAATCCAGATCGCGAGGGAGTTAAGAAGTATGAGGTGAGTCAAGGAACAACTCAACTAAATTAAAAGAAAAATATACACCTGAATCGGGATATGAACCCAATCAAAAGTAATTAATATATTTGTAAATTTTGATTGATTGGATCAAATCTATATCGTAACTATTCCCATTCTGGATAATTCTGATCATATGTATATATCATCATCATCATCCATACAAATATTATTAGGCCGTGTGGCCTGTTACGGTCTCAAAGAGGAATTTTCCATCCAATGCTTTTTGGATGTCCCAGTGATCTTTTGCCTTGGGGGCAGTAACGAAGCATGGCTTTTTTAATTCTATGAGACGGCATTCATTGAAGATGGGCTTTCCAGTTGTTCTGATAGTTTTGTATATGGTGAAGAATGGGTTCTACATCCAACTCTTCCATAATTTCCTCATTCCTTTTATGGTCCCACTTTGTATAGCCTGCTGTATGGCGCATAAATTGCATCTCATTTGCTGTTATTCGGCTTTCATCTTTTCTTCATATTGTCCATGCTTCACTACCATATCTTAATAATGGTCTTGTGAGAACCTTACAAAGCCGTAATCTTGTGTTCTTCTGTACTAAAGATGGTTTCATTATACTGTTAGTTATCCTCGTTTTTTTGAAATTTGTGATTTTCATTGATATATCAGCTTCATCTTGAAATGTTAAATTATACTTACTTACTTACTCACTGGCACTATCGAACCCATAAGTTCATGGCCGCACGGACATAAGCTCTCCATACATCCATATCCTGAGCTAATGCTTTCCAATCATTCCCTGTATAATCTACTTCCCTCAAATCATAGTTAATGTTATTCTCCCATCTCATTCTTGGTCTACCAACTGGGCGTTTTCCCTCTGGCTTTCCTACAAGAAGCTTCCATGCAAGTCTCCCATTCCCCATACATGCAACATGGCCTGCCCATCGCAGTCTACAAGACTTAACTGTTCTTATTATATCTGGCTTCCTATAAAGACCATGTAGTTCATTGTTAAGTAGTCTTCTCCATTCACCTGTCTGTTCTTCTCTCTTTGGTCCAAAAATTTTCCTAAGTACTTTATTCTCAAATACTTGTAATCTTCTTTCCTCTCTTAAAGTAAGGGTCCATGTTTCGCACCCATATAATATAACTGGTAGAATAATAGTTTTATATATTTTCAGTTTAACGTTTTTTGAAAGGAGTTGGAACATCAAGAGTCTCTGCAATGCATAATAACACACATTTCGAGAATTGAGCCTATGTTTAATTTCTTTGTGCATCTCATTCCTACTTGTGATTATTGTTCCTAGGTATTTGAATTCAGCCACCTCCTCAAAATTTCCCTCATTTGTCAATGTTAACCCAAATAATTAAATTAATTTACTCATTCTAAAATTTCATCATAACATTGTTATATATTTGTTAATTCTTTTGGTAAATAAATTTAAAAATTGAATGGTAAATTTTACACCTCATCTCATGAGACAACATCTTATCTGAAGTATTAATGAAACTATGATGATCTTGATGAAGATTTTTGGGCTGTAGGCCGTGGTCGTGAGGCTTGTAGTTCCCCGACGTTTCGCCAGTCCCTAACGCTGACCAATCAGAAGGCACATTGCGGTGAACGTATAAATAGGACAGACAGTGGACAGAAATGCCAGTCTCAAGACAACCCTTGAGGATGCCAGACTCAGTCTCTGGCGAAACGTCGGGGAACTACAAGCCTCATGACCACGGCCTACAGCCCGAAAATCTTCGTGAATATATTAATGAAACCTCTCAAATATGAGTCTAATATGTATTCATTCAACCTATTAGGTATTACATACAATTTTATAAACAGTGTAATTTGAATTGACACTTACAGATGCCATATTTGGTGATGGCAGATCATAAAACTGGAAGTATTGTGGTTGTGGTACGTGGTTCTATTACCCTACGTGATGTATTCACTGATATGAATGCAAGTGCAGAGAGGTTTGATGCTGCAGGGCTACCACCTAACAGTATGGTAGGTAAATTACTGAAATAAGTATTTCATAAATGAGATTTTAATGCAATTTTGTTTGTTGAATTGCACTTCATCATGTAAATGGCAGCACTTCACAAATATAAAAACCTTTTAACAAGCTTGTATTTGAAATCCAACAATCATATTATTGATGTTTTTATTATTAATTTAGCACTTCTCACTGTAGGATAAATTATATTTGAAGAATTAACAGTGTATAAGAGAAAAATTCCATTCTAAATAGAGTTTCTCAGGTAGCTCAGTGATAGAGCATTGGCCTAGAATGCCAAAGGTTCTGGGTTCAAACCCCAGTCTGAGCATATAATTTTTCTCTTCAAATATAATTCATCCTTGAGTGAGAAGTGTTAAATTAATAATAGAAACATCAAAAAGAAGCTCTACTGGCTTTATAAAGTAGTGTTTAAATTCCCAATAAATGTCTTCTTAAACAAGAAGATTGCATGATTGAGCAAATGCTCGTAGCATTTGGCAATCGGGAATTAACAGTGTATAAGAGAAAAATTTGCATTTCTCAGGTAGCTCAGTGGTAAGAGCATTGGTCTAAAAAGCCAAAGGTCCTGGGTTTAAACCCCAATCTGAACGAATAATTTTTCTCTTCAAACATAATCATATTATTAATTGTTTCTTTATTCTAATGCACTTGATACCTTTACAGGCACATCGAGGAATGACCATTGGTGCACAGTACATTAAGAATGATCTTGAAGATTTGGGTATATTGGATCGAGCTTTTGGACTCTATCCACAATATAAGCTTGTCATTACAGGTATATAACTTTAGTTTTGTGTCGATATTTGTAATTATCAGAATAATAATGAAGTAATTTTCTTGATGTGATTGTATATATAATTTATTTTATTTGAGCACTCTAATATATATTCCTACGACCAGCCTCATGGAGTAGTTAGTGGTCAGCGTTTCTGACTACTTTATTTAATATATGTAGGATATAACACAATGAGGTTTCTTTTAATTACACTGGTCGACAAAAATGAACTTTTTTCCTTTCACAAGTATAAAAACATGAGATTTTAGAAGTATGTTTCATCCTGAATTTAAATATCATTTCAGTTTTTTCCTATCAGGCAAGAGTTTTCTGTAATATTCATTTACATTTTTTATAATTTTTAATAAAATCCATCTAACTCTTAACTCATTCTGACTTACCTAGAAAGCGGTAGATGGTGATTTTCAGGCATATTTTGCATCTGGAACATCTCTCTTCTTGGTCCAACAGTAGTCAGCCAGCCATATTAGAACTCCACTTGCCTTGGTACCTCTTTTCCATTGTGAAAATTTGCTGATGAAAATGCTCACTGCGCTCATCAGAGACAGCCCTTAAATACAGCTTGAATGAAATCGCTACATATAAGGTATATCAGGTCAAAGAGAATGCTAAAATCAATTTTAAAAAAGTAGCTGTCACAAAAAAAAAAAACTGTGCCTGATGGAAAAATTCTGACTACATATCTGAATTCAGTATGAGAAAATGTACTATAGTCTCTCTGGTTTAACTTTACGAGAAATTTTTAGAATGAGACAACTGTATTCACCTCTCTCACTCGCACCAGTGTTGTTGGTGTTTCTTCACCAGATGTTAATAAGGGTAAGGGGGAAGAGGAAAACTGACAACAGGGTGGGTTCTTTCTTTTGTCTCTGAACTAAAACGGTCAACGATCCACCCCCGTATCTCCATCTCTTTCTCTGCCAAGTTAAGCCAGCTATACAATAGATTCACTAATCAGATTTCTTGTGAAGAAAACCTTGTCGACTAGTGTTATTAATGAGTTGGTTACTTTGACTCACCTTATATTTCTTGATTTTTATGTAGACCAGGTTTCGTTGCTTTTGTGTGACATTGTCAATGCATTCCAACTCATTTCAAATTTCTAAAGAAGTTAGATAAATCTAAGGAACTCAATTTCAAATTACTAAAGAAGTTAGATAAATCTAAGGAACTCAATTTCAAATTACTAAAGAAGTTAGATAAATCTAAGGAACTCAATTTCAAATTACTAAAGAAGTTAGATAAATCTAAGGAACTCAATTTCAAATTACTAAAGAAGTTAGATAAATCTAAGGAACTCAATTTCAAATTACTAAAGAAGTTAGATAAATCTAAGGAACTCAATTTCAAATTACTAAAGAAGTTAGATAAATCTAAGGAACTCAATTTCAAATTACTAAAGAAGTTAGATAAATCTAAGGAACTCAATTTCAAATTACTGAAGGAGTTAGATAAATCTAAGGAACCCACTATTTTGGAGAACATTTACATCCAAAAAAAAAAAATAAAGAGAAAACAATGAATTTTGAAATTCCTGGGTAAAAGAAAATAAAAATTAATTGAAAGTTCAATGGTCAGCCAGCAGAGGGAGCAGAAATCAACCTACTAGATCACCAACCATTAATTCAACAATTGGGTAGCATTGAAAATGGCAAGAGATTGCTCAAACCATGGTCTGCAAGAAAATAATAAATATAAGTTGAGTCAGAAAAAGACTGAACTCATAATAATTCAAATAAACCTCATAGTTAAGGTAGAATTTTTTTGTCACTCACCTCATATTGTTCGTGGTTGATAAAAAATTCTACCTTAATGAATATACCTCATGGTTAGAATTCCTAAAATAAGTAATTATAAGACATATCAAGTCTAAATTGGAAACCTCATAGTGTTACTTTCTTTAAATATTAAATTTAGTATAGACTACGTTTTTTTAATATTTCATTGTTTTTGTTACATAGGTCATAGTTTAGGAGCTGCAGTTGCAGTATTATTAGGTTGTTTGATGCGACCTAAATATCCTCAAGTTAAAGTATATGCACATTGTCCACCAGGTAAGTGCACAATATAATTATAATTTTTTTCTTTTTATGTGCATATAGGTTCCAGTGCCACCCACTGAACTCTTTGTGCTTTGGTTTCCATGCTAGGCAGCTAGATACATTCAGTACCAGACACTGAGCAGGGCATTTAAACCCACAGGCCAGCCATTTAAATACCCCAGCTACCTTTTTCGTGGCACTTCAGAAAATGGACCATTATTCACAAACTATTAGTCCTAGAAAATTCAAATTTAGTACATACCTAAAGGAGATATCCTAGTAGGATTTGATGGTGAAATAACTTGGGTGATTGACATCACATGGTATCGGCATATCAATTGCAGGAAGTGGAAGTTCATCTTCACTTTCACTTTGTGAATCTTCTAATTCAGGAATCAGTTCATCACCTGAATCATCATTATACAAACTATTCACTAATTCTTCTACAGTGAGATATTTTTCTTTCGCCATGGTTTCACTCACGCACAAACAACAGCACGATAATGAGAAACAAATACGACTGCATTGGAGCCTGGAGATAAGTTTGGGTGGATGAATTCCATGTGTTGTTTGTTTTAAAAATAAAAGGGGATTCACCAAACGGGAACAGAAAATGTACATTTACATGCCATCTATGATCTCCAAGACATACTAAGCCAACACAATATTTAGGCGCCAAATATAAATGCGGTTTGTTCGCACCCGCTCTAAAACGAGTTAACTGACCAACGGCCACACACATGATAGTCTCCTTAAATGCCTTAACTGGTTTATGGTACTGAATGTGTTAATGTGGTTTATATTCAATTATTTTCATATTTGAATTATAATGGTAATAAACTTAGCTGTTAAAAAGCACTTTTAAATAAAATAGTAACAACAGAAATGTTAAATTATGAAATTTTTGAAAATTGAACCAGTTGTAGATTAATTACAAACTTGCAGATAGATTTCAAATTAAATATCAATATATTACCTCAATCTAGCATAACTAGCTAACTCACTGGCACTATCGAACCCGGAGGTTCATGGCCATGTGGACATAAGCTCTCCATACATCCCTATCCTGCGCTAATGTTTTCCAATCATCCCCTGTATAATCTACTTCCCTCAAATCATGGTTAATGTTATTCTCCCACCTCATTCTTGGTCTACCAACTGGGCGTTTTCCCTCTGGTTTTCCTACAAGAAGCTTCCATGCACCTCTTTCATTCCCCATTCATGCCACATGTCCTGCCATCACAGTTTATGAGATTTAACTGTTCTCATTATATCTGGCTTCCTATAAAGACCATGTAGTCTTCTCCATTCACCTGTATGTTCATCTCTCTTTGGTCCAAAAATTTTCCAAAGATCTTTATTCTCAAATACTTGTAATCTCCTTTCCTCCATTAAAGTAAAAGTCGATGTTTTGCATCCATATAATATAACTGGTAGAACATTATGGCGGTTGAAAATGAGAGAGATGTTTCTCTTGAAAACTAGTTCCTGTGTTTAAAGAAAACATGAAATATGAAGTAAGATGTAAAAAAAAAATGGAGAGCAACGGGAAGCTACCACACCTACAATTCCCTAGTAAAGCTGCAAAGCATAGCATGAAAATGCTATGATTGCAGTGAAAGACCTGCACTCGGGCAGAATTACTATGGATGGATGTAAAAATGACTCATTAATTTACGAATTAAGAACCTCATAATTTTATTTCCCATATTTAACTTAGAATACCGTTAATGTTGGCAAGAGACCATAATATCTGCAAGGATAATGACAGTCAAATATCATTCTAAAAATAGAAGCTATGAGATAATAAGTGGATTACTTTGAGATATTTGAATCGTTCTTAATCATTATATTTTTCTAGACACAGTATATTACAATACTTTGAGTTCTTTGCTATTGTATTAAACTTAAAATTAAATTTTATTAATATTTAATTTTAGGAAGTTATATTTTGAGGTTATTTTAATTATATTATTTTTGGTCTGGACATCTTACCTCAATATTAATGTTGATTTGTTCTTGGACATGTTTCAAAACAATTCTGTTTTATCGTCAGCTTTCCCAGTCTGACGATAAAACAGAATTGTTTTGAAACATGTCCAAGAACAAATCAACATTAATATTGAGGTAAGATGTCCAGACCAAAAATAATATAATTAAATTTTATTATTAATTTAACACTTCTCATTGAAGGATAAATTATATTTGAAGAGAAAAATATAATTTATCCTTCAATGAGAAGTGTTAAATTAATAATAAAATCGTCAATAGAAGCCCTACTGGCTTTAAATAGTAGGGTTAAATTCCCAATAAATGTCTTCTTAACTAAGAAGCCGCCATTTGCAAAGATAGAAGCTATGGTTTCAAGCATTTGGCACGAGGGAATTACAACATACATAAGAGAAAAATTTGCATCTAGATCGTAACTCGCCTCGGTAGCTCAGTTGGTAGAGCACTTGGCCCGGAAAGCCAAGGGTCCCGGGTTCGAGTCCCGGTCTAGGCGAAAATTTTTCTCTTCAAATATTAAAATTAAATGTTTCAGCTGCTGTTTTGAGCCGCGAAGCTGCTCGATACACAGAGGACTTTGTGTTGTCTATAGGCCTGGGAGATGACTTTGTAATGAGACTTAGTGTTGACAGTGCCGAAGATCTCCGAACAACTCTGTTGCATGTTCTTGAGGCTTCTCACCTACCAAAGGTAAGACATCTTAATTATTATGTTTTTGTACTGAATTCATCAGAAATTGAAAAAACACCTTGGAGTAACATGCATATTACTAGCATAGATAAAGATTCTCTGCATCATATAATTGAATTGAATATTATTACATTTAATTTCATAAAATTTATTGTGGGAAATAACATTATGAGGCTTTCAAGTTAATAAATAAAATGGATCGTAATTATCTCACTTCATATACTTGAAGAACATGAGGTGAGATAATCAGCACTCATTTTGATGTTTTCATTATTAAAAAATTAAAGTATAAAATTATGGAATATTTATGTGGGAAGATCAAACAGAAGTTTTAACATCAGATTTAAAGAACATTTCCGAGACTTTATTCACCAGAAGGAAAATCAAGCTATGCAAAACACGTTATCTATGAAGGACATCGCATGTTAAATATTGAAAACACCCTAACAGTAATGCACAGATAAAATAATCCAGCAAAGATAAACATACTCGAGGAGATGGAAATTTTGAAAGCAGTTCACAACAACAACTATCTGATAAACGAAAACAAACCCAGCACGGTAACCCACTCTACTAGATCTTCAGTGAAACACCAGTTTTGAATCCTGCTGATGATGGGACTAGTCCTGAAAGCGCTACAGTTAAATAACTAATAAAGTTGAGGAGACGGACCTTTCAGGTGAATATTCCATAATTTTATACTTTAATTTTGAGTAATATCTCAACGGAACATATCATGAATCTTACAAAAGTTTTTATTATTAATTTAACACTTCTCACCGAAGGATAAATTATATTTGAAGAGAAAAATTATACGCTCAGACTGGGATTCAAACCCAAAGGTCCTGGGTTGAAACCCCGGTCTGAGCATGTAATTTTTCTCTTCAAATATGACTCATTTTGTTTATTTTACGTTTCACCTCATAAAAATTTCCGATTTAGTTATATAATACTGATAATTTGCCTCATAGTGTTCTTTCCCATTAGAAGTTTTATTAAATTCTCAGCATGATTACAAAATTTGAATTAAACCTTCCCTCAGGGGTCCTCATCTAGGGGATATATGGATGGCGACCACAAGGTGCCCAAGCTGAGCAAAACATTTCTTCCACTTACTTGTGTTTTGCACTCTTTTAACTTTACTATCTAACCTCTCTTGGTTAACTCTTGTTTTTTTCGACCCCAATGCTATTAGGGCATCCGAGGGCTAGGGAGTCTTTCCTTTCTTCTTTCCTTTTTTTTCTTTTCTTCTCCAGAAAAGCCTGACCAGAGGCTATAAGATGGCAGCCCCATCACTGGTCTTGCCTTCCTTTGGCCAGCAACCAATCGAAGGGACTATTATTATGCTTTCAAGTCTTATATGAGAATTTCCCGGAAGGATCAAACTAATGACAACCAAAGCATAACTAAATTGGAAACACCATCTTGAAAGAATGAGTTCAAATTGGATCCCCAAAGCTGTTTATAATTATATACCAAGAGGACGAATATCACTGGGCCGTCCTATGAAACGCTGGAGGGAAAATTTTCTATAGGATCGTAACAGGCCTTGGCCTAATGCTTGGAAGGAAGAAGAAGAAGAAGAAGAATTAAACCTAATATTTTCTTCATTATAAAATTATTTTTAAAGAAATGTCAGGAATTCGTTTTCCAGAAAATAAATTGCTTCAGATAAATTCCAAAAGCTCTGACATTAGAATATAGCCAAATATGATATAAAGGAGGGAAAAGCTTTTCATGCATAGAAATTTCAAAGTATAAAATGAACTCTGACATGCAAAGGAGAATAATATTAACAAAACATTATATTGACTATTTAACTCATGCCACAAATGCTAGTCAATGACCAATCATGTTTCAATGAATGTTGTTTTACAACCAATGACAGTCGTGTTTCACCTCACTCTTTATCGATTTCTCTTTATCAGCTCCTGCTTTTGTGATAAGAAAGCTCCTCCTTTTTAATGTTCTGAACAGGTCAAAGCATTATTTTTCTCCAACAAATACATTGAATATAGCAAATAATGAAAAGATTCCTTGATTTTACTGAATTGTTTACTAAAAAATAAATGAATAACCCGTAATGTTGATTATAATATATAGTTTGATGTGTTTCATTATTTCTCCACTTGGGTGCACTTTTACAATATTGCGATCTTATTTGGCAATAAATAATATGATCAAGCAGCAGTGAATGAACATAAACTCACATTTCTGATTTGTTTTCAAACATCGCCATTTACATTAAATACTTAAATATTTTAAAATAACTATGGTTAAACAATGATTTGTGAGTAAAGAGCTTAATTTTATTCGTTAAATAGTCCTAACAAATGCCACTCTTGATTTCCAAATTCTCTAGATAAATTGGAAATCACTTGTGGCTTTACTTATGATAAATTAATATCAAACTGAAAAAAGTAATTAAATAAATAAAACAAATTTAGAAGAAAGTTTGAAAATATAAAACTCACTCTAAACACACAAAAAATTATTGTGATGAAGATTGATATAAACAAAATAATAAAACATATAACAGATTAATACCAAACTGAAGAAAGCAATTAAATAAATTAGGAAATAATAATATAAGCCAAAATAGATTGTGGGAGAATAACATTAACTATGATTTGAGGGAAATAGATTATACATGGAATGATTGGAAAGCATTAGCTCAGAATACGGATGTATGGAGATCTTATGTCCGTGCGGCCATGAACCTTCAGGTTCGATAGTGCCAGTGAGTAAGTAAGTAAGTAAGTAAGTAAGCCAAAATAGGATACACTTATTTATTATTTTAAAATATTTAAATAATTAATTTAATTGTTGTCTTAAAACTGAAAATATATGAAACTATTATTCTACCAGTTATATTATATGGATGCAAAACATGGACTCTTACTTTAAGGGAGGAAAGGAGATTATGAGTATTTGAGAATAAAGTACTTAGGAAAATTTTGGAACTAAACCAGAAGAGAGTATGAACAATACAGGGGGTGGCGAATGGAGTTAAGACTGGGCATACCAATGAACTACATGGCCTTTATATGTAAGCCTAGATATAATAAGTAGTTAAGTACTCGTAGAGCTGCGATGGGTATGGACATGTAGCATGTATGTGCAGGAATGAAAGACGTGCATAGGATACGCTTCTTGTAGGAAAACGGCGAGGAAAAACGGCACCAGATGGTCTAGACCAAGAATGAGGTGGAGTATTATAACATTAACTATTATTTGAGGGAGTAGATTATAGGCACGGGGTAGACAGTGGGTATGATTGGAAAGGCTATTAGGGCTCAGGATAGAGATGTATGGGAGAGTCTTATGTCTGATGGCCTCGCATGAACTATGGGGTGCGATAGCTGCCATGTGAGTAAGTTAAGTAATTGCTGTCTTAAATCTGTTTTAGTTTAGCATGACAGGCTCCGATCGATTGGGTCTTAATATTAATTCATTATCTAATTTGGGTCTGTAATCATATGCTGCTAATGTTTAGATCCGGCAGTTGTGTAGAATTTAGGTATATGTATCAAAAAGTATTATTTTGGTCTGGTCGCTGTTAAAATTACACTGGTCAACGGATGATTTTTGTCTCATGAGTATCCAATAGTTGTACTTATTGGCAGCGAGTTTTTTAATTGGTTTTCATCAAGGGATATGTATTCGGAATGTCTCGGCATCATTCTAGCGCGCACAATTTTGTTTTATTTCAATTTCAATTAATGGATTTAAATAATTATTCTTTTAATAAACATTTGTGCGTCCATTTGTCCATTGCAAAATAAAACCAAATGAGGGGCTAACTCAAATAGTTTTCAGCTATGGACAAGAGTGTTGAAAGCAAATGGAATCCTAATATGTGCGGCAGGCCGATTATTGTTGGAGCCATCAAGAGGGATGCTCCACAGGCGAATATAGCAGTAAAGAAATCATTAATTTTTTCTTACTTTCTAGGTGAGTGCGCGAATGTTCTCGATCTAACGAATGTAGTAAATATTATAAGTGTTTGAAAATTATAAGATTCTCTGTCTCTCAGATACGATCTTGCGCTGATGGAGTAGTGCCGATATGGCTAATTTGAATTCAGGAGAAAAAATACTATTCGAGAATCACATAATTTTCTTTCTGAGACAAAAATAAAGTATTCTTTTTTGTTGCTCAGTGTTTTTGATTTTTTGCTCTTTAATAAATTTGTTTCTTATTTTTATGAGTCATGAAGTTAAGTTTAATGTGTGATTTCAGCGTATCGTGGCTAATGTTAAATGGGTTTGGAGGATAGTCAATATTTGGAGTTCGGTCATATCGCGTCGGGATCTGGAATCAAGCTTGGATAAGTTAATGGCGAGTGGCATTCCTCGAGAGGGGGGCCCTGGGCCAACGTAGCCTCTTTTATTTAAATCCCGCGTGAAGGGGGCGCTAGTCACTAGGAGTGTAAGTAGAGACGTATATAAAATTGCATTTGATTCACACGCACGAGATTCTTCTGCTCACTAAACAGCACGATACATTTTAATATTTTATTTTGATGGCGATGTTTAGGAAGAATCTATCCTAGCAAAAGATGTACCTGCCAGGCGTTTTTCTCGCACAAGACTTTTTACTCCTGGTCGAATTCTGCACATAACTCGAAGAAAGAAAAGTTCCATAGAGAAGTAAGTATTCTGTGTTGTATAAGGGATGAAATTGGAGAATGGAAGAAGCTTCAAAATAAGGAATTTCAGAATTTATAACATTGTTAGGGTTGATAGTAGAAATGTTTTCAAAATTAATAGGAAATCATTTGGGAAAAGACAATTATGAAGGCCTAGGTTTAGATGGGAGATAATATTCAGATGGATCTTAAGATCTGTGAATTCCTTACAGTTCCTTAGATTTATCTAACTGTTTCAGTAATTTAATATATAAATAATTATATTTGAAAAGAAAAATTATACATGCAGACTGAGACTCGAACCCAGGACCTTTGGCTTTCCAGGCCAATACTCTACTGACTGAGCTACCGGAGTGAGTTACAATCTAAATGCAAATTTTACTCGTCCTGGTAGCTCAGTCTTTAGAGCATTGGCCCAGAAAGTCAAAGGTCCTGAGTTTGAGTCTCAGTCTGGGCGTATAATTTTTCTCTTCAAATATGATTTATACGTCATTGAGCTGTATGAAATGGGTAATAAAAACATCGAATAAATAATTAGTTTGAGAGGAAATTCACATCCAGAAAAATAAAAGAAAAATTAATTTTGAAATTCCTGGGAAAAGGATTTAATTCAGAAGTTCAGTGGTCATCCACCAGAGGGAGTAGGAAGCAACCTACAGAATCCCCAACCACCAATTCAACAGTTAGAAGGAACTGAATATAATATGCATAAGTATTGAAACATGTTTTAATAATACAATATGAAGTAACATTAAGAGGTTTTGTTTATTTTTTATTATTTCACTCACCTCATACTTCATAATTCATAGCAGACCCTGGGTTTCTTCACATATTTTGTGACATTGTCAATGCTGCATCACGTTCACAACTGACGTCCAACGGCCTTCTATCCTGCAGACTGACCTCCTCGCCATCTGGTGGCCGACCAAAGAATTTCCAAATCAGTCCTCTTTCTTTATAACCGGGTATTTCAAAATTCATAGTTGTATTTTCATTCTTGCATATGTAAATTTTTTCCCAAATTGTGAGTTCCTTCGGTTTTTCCAATTGTTTAAGTAATTTTGTTTTGGTTTCTATTCTATGTTTTTCTGACCAGGCATGTGCAGCTATTGCAGATTTTTCGGTTTCTCCATTTTAACATTTCTGAGGTGTTCTTTTAATCTTGTATTTAGATTCCTTTTTGTTTTTCCTATGTATATCTTTTCACAATCTTTACAATTAATTTGATAAATTCCCGATTTTTTGCAGTCTTCAATCTTTTCATTTTTGTTGGTTTTTATTAAATTACCTAAGCTGTAATCATTTTTCGGTGCTAATTTAATGTTGAATTTGTTGAAAATTTTTTGAAACTTGTCAAATACGAAAGGATGGTATGTGAACTTCTTGAATTTTTTGCCTATATTTTTATCTGTCTGAAGAGTACTTTCATTGATAAATAAATTCAAAGAACAAAAAGTCATCAATGAAAGTACTCTTCAGACAGATAAAAATATAGGCAAAAAATTCAAGAAGTTCACATACCATCCTTTCGTATTTGACAAGTTTCAAAAAATTTTCAACAAATTCAACATTAAATTAGCACCGAAAAATGATTACAGCTTAGGTAATTTAATAAAAACCAACAAAAATGAAAAGATTGAAGACTGCAAAAAATCGGGAATTTATCAAATTAATTGTAAAGATTGTGAAAAGATATACATAGGAAAAACAAAAAGGAATCTAAATACAAGATTAAAAGAACACCTCAGAAATGTTAAAATGGAGAAACCGAAAAATCTGCAATAGCTGCACATGCCTGGTCAGAAAAACATAGAATAGAAACCAAAACAAAATTACTTAAACAATTGGAAAAACCGAAGGAACTCACAATTTGGGAAAAAATTTACATATGCAAGAATGAAAATACAACTATGAATTTTGAAATACCCGGTTATAAAGAAAGAGGACTGATTTGGAAATTCTTCGGTCGGCCACCAGATGGCGCAGAGGTCAGTCTGCAGGATAGAAGGCCATTGGACGTCAGTTGTGAACGTGATGCAGCATTGACAATGTCACAAAATATGTGAAGAAACCCAGGGTCTGCTATGAATTATGAAGTATGAGGTGAGTGAAATAATAAAAAATAAACAATATTAAAAAACCTCATAGTGTTATTTCCTATCTACATAACTTAATTAAGAGGTTTATTTAATAATTAAATATTTGGTCTGTATATTCTTACCTCTTATGGTTGTTTTTGTTGAACATAGGCTTCAAAGGCTTCTGAGCCCCATCTTCAGCGATTATAGACTGATTTTTCTCAAGCTGTCGGCCCTGATTCTTGACTCCTGCTCACTCTGTCTGTGATCCAATGAACTTGCTAATGAGGTTCCTTTCTCTAGGAATTTCAAAATTCATAATTCTTTCCTTGTTCTTCTGTATGTAGATTTTTCCCATATGGTGAGTTAATTTTTGTTTTCTGTTTTAATCATTTTGTGTTTACATCTATTTTGTGTTTTTCTGACCAAAAATCTGCAGTGGCTGCTCACGTTTGGTCAGAAAAACACAAAATCATTAAAACAGAAAACAAAAATGAACTCACCATATGGGAAAAAATCTACATACAGAAGAACAAGGAAAGAATTATGAATTTTGAAACTCCCAGAGAAAGGAACCTCATTAGCAAGTTCATTGTTCCATAGACAAAGGGAGCAGGAGTCAAGAATCAGGGCCGACAACTTGAGAAAAATCAGTCTGTAATCACTGAAGATGGGGCTCAGAAGCCTCGAAACCTATGTTCAACCAAAACAACCATAAGAGGTAAGAATACACAGATCTAATATCTTAATTATTGAAACATGTCTTCGAAAAATCTACAATTATCAGGTGAGGCATTAAATTCTAACTCAATTATTTATTAAAATAAACCTCACAGTGTTTCTTCTTTAATATTAATGAAAACATTGATTTATTATTGAGTGGGATGTGATTGGATACATATGTACACACACACACACACACACACACAAAATTGAAAGCTGAAAATGAATTGGTTTTAGGAAATCTAGTAATGGAGGATCAAGATATGCAATGCGATGGGCTATTGCTGAAGAATTCAAGCAGATTGAAGTGATGCCACGAATGCTGCTTGATCATTTACCTGAAAATGTAAGCATGGTGCTGGACACCATCCTGCAAGAACAGAGAGACTTCGAGCACCGCCATCGGCACCTTCACAACATCACCATCCATGACTAAATATTATTATGATTAGAGGGCAGATTAAATCATTATATTATTGTACAGCAAAAGTTTATGAACATCCATGTTTCTTGAAATAACCCTTTAAATGCCATGCAACTTCCAGGTTGCAACTACATTTATTTCATTCAATGAGAAGATTTTTTAATTTATTCCTTATAATCTTGTGTGGCATAAAAGTTATGACTATATACTCAGGTAAAAGTACCTCACTCCTAATGGTCTCATTTTGCTGCTCAAAAAACTCAGATCTTATTTTTCTTAGTTCATTATTACATGCATTTTTTAGACCAATTACTCCTTTAGGACTCAAATTGAGATGCTAAGTTGAAGGCCTACATGACTTATATGTTAATGTCTACCCATGTTTTGTATGTATCCCATATATCCCACATGGGGACATGGGTGCTCCCTAGTGAGAGTTTCTTTACCAGGCTAATTTAGTTATTACAGCAAACTCCCGATTATCCATGCGTGTATTATCCAGTTTGCAGATTATCCGTGCATGGCTTTTTTTACTGTATTTTTTTAAAATACTGTATTTTGTATTGTTATGAAAAAAATATTTATTTTTAAACTTGCTACTGTGAACTGCGCTTAGAAACTAGCACAATAGAGTAACCTTCACTCACAACCCCCTCCCCTGATGTATTTAACGGTACCAACCAGCATTCTGAGAATACAATACAATTTCGTAAATTTCCGTTGTGTGAGTCACTGAAAGTTTGTTGTTGCAGTTTGAAACCACAGATATGCTGTGGCAGTGGGTTTATCGCTGGTTAGTAGTGTGGTCATCGGTGGTTACTAGTGTGGTTATTGCTGGTTATAAATGAGGACATCGGTGGTTACTAGTGTAGTTGTCGCTGGTTACAACGGCCATTTTGAATAACTGTTGTAAGCAGAGTCATCATGACAGGAAATAGTCCCACTTTTTTTCATATTTACGAGTAAAATAAAATAATGATAATTACGACTTGCACCTAAATACATTAAATATAACATTTTATGAATATTTGTTGCATTTAAGTAGTGTTAAAGTGGGCAAATAATACATTTCTGATCAACTTCCATGGCGCCGAATAACTTAATTGGATTATCCGTGTTTTTCGATTTTCCGTGCATATCTCGGTTCCAATTAACATGGATAATTGGAAGTTTGCTGTACTTTTTTTTAGGAATTAACACTCCATACATAGTAATTCTGCCCAAGGGCAGGTCTTTCACTGCAATCATAGCATTTTCATGCTATGCTTTGCAGCTTTACTAGGGAATTATAGGTGTGGTAGCTTCCCATTGCTTTCCACACCATGAAGGATGAAGGTGATGATAATGATAAGGATAATGATGATGGCCGGATGATTTTCAGGGACCTTTGGGCCCTAAGCTTCCTGAATTTGTCTTACAGGTGAGGAAAAACCCTGAAAAAAATCTCACCCAGGAGCCTGTCCCGACCGGCAATTGAACCTGGGCCCGCTGCGTGATAAGGCAGCATGCTACCTCGAGACCACAGTGGTGGATGAATTAACACTGTAATGTATATTTATTTATGTAAAATTTTATCATTCACCTCATATTGTTTTTCTTCTTAGACTAGTTTTGGCACCATCTTCGGTACCATCATCTGTATTTCCATGACTGTTGTTTTGACATCCTGGAGAGAGTAAAAGATGGCTCTTCGGGATGACAAAATAACGATGCCACCAAAGATTGTGCCAAAACTAGTCTAAGAAGAAGAGGAATATGAGGTGAGTGATAAAATTAATACATACATAACTTAGTTATGCTTTGATGATCTTGATGAATATTTTCAGGCTGTAGGCCGTGATCGTGAGGCTTGTAGTTCCCCGATGTGAATAAATTAGTTATGCTTATTTACCTACAGATTTTGAGTAACATGTGGTTATCATATCGCCCCAATGTGAAATCTAGTACGCAACTAAGATATTAATAATTAATTTGAGTCAGTCTGAACAAGTTGACGATAATACGAAGTCACATTGAAACATGTTCTCAAGAACAAAATAATTTATGAAGTAAGATGACAGACTCAAATTAATTATTAAAAAGAACCTCATAATATTACTTCCTATTGCTATTAACTAAGATAGTACTTTGATGGATGAAGGTCAGTTAAATTTAGTACAGAGGCCTTTTTATTCAGACTTGCAGTCTTTTACAAGCTTGAAAATCTTCAGATTCGGTGCCCACATTTTAAAGCCCCTCCTGGAAGACTTGTCCCTTGGAAATTTCCATTCTAAAAATCCATTGACCCTGGCCTGTTTTGAATCTAGATTAGGGACTAGAGACAAGGAGCATAACCACTAGATCACTGCAGACAACCTATTTGTATTTAGTCCATCTATTTGTTCCATCCATAGTAATTCTGTCTGAGGGCAGGTCTTTCACTGAAATCATAGCATTTTCATGCAGAATTATAGGTGTGGTAGCTTCCTGTTGCTTTCCACACCGATGAAGGATGATTATGATAATGATAAGGATGATGATGATGGCTGGATGATTTTCAGGGACTGTTGGGCCCTAAGCTTCCTGACATTTGTCTTATAGGTGAGAAAAAACCCCGAAAAAATCTCACCCAGGAGTCTGTTCTGACCAGGAATCGAACCCGAGCCCACTGCGTGACAAGGCAGCATGCTACCTCGAGACCACAGCGGGTGACATATCTACTTGTTATAGTTATAAATATTTTGCTTGTATGAAAATATTTTTGTGACAAGCAGAATTTTTTCTTATATTTTAATGTGTTTCTGAAGACATTTAAGAATTTGGGGTTGCTACAGATAAAAGAAAAGGTATACTACTTTCAAGTTACATGGGTATTCAACTCACCTTGCACAATAGTTAAGTTAAATTTACTGTCAATAATACCATATTCTAATAATATTGATTAAATAAAACATGAAAATATTCCAGAGTCTGCCCTCTAGTTATATTGAATCTCTTTTATGACCATAATTGTATTTCAGAGTGTTTCCCAAAGTTAACAGTCCATACGTACTTACCAAAATATACTTTTTGTTCAATCTTAGATATTTAATTTATCACTTCTCACAGAATGACAAAATTTTATTTAAAGAGAAATATTCAGACATATATTTTCCTCTTCAAATAAAATCCCATTTGTTTTTGATGTTTTATATTTAAATTAACATTTTCCAATCCTGGGCTAATTTTAAATTACTGGGAAGCAGAAGCTACAAACAACTGTGCAGCAGGGAGATTTGGTGTCTCCAAAGGTAACTTTTGTAAGTGACGACAATTTCATGAAAAATTGTGAAGTGCTTATTTATCCTGAAAATCAGTTAGTAGACCAAAGAAGGGGAAATATCATGAGTTGGAATGAAAATTGTTAAAAACCCTCAACAAAATTGTGTGGGGGGGGCTGTCTTAGATTCAAGATTGACTTATATTCAAGTAAATACATAAGGAAGAGAATGGAGAATGCTGAGTTTGTGGTGAAGAACCTGCCCTTGGCCAGAAAATTATGAGTGAATTAATATTATCAGAATTAAAATATCAAAACATATGAATAAATGTAATAAATATAACAATTAATGTTTTTCTTATCTATGATAGCAGTAATGAATTTTTGTTATTAGTTCAGTAAAGGTTAAGGGGATATGACAGTCCTCTTAATTCAGTGTTTTCTGGATTGATTATTTGTACACTGAAAATTCCATGACATTTTATGAATCTCTAACAGTACATATATCATACTTTGGGAAACACTGTTTTATATTTTTATTTTGTGTATATAATATTTGTTATAATGTGTCTTAATAATGTTAAAATCTAAATTATTAGTGGAAGAACTTGGTTAGAATATCTCTATAGCATTTTGTAAGAATCATCACTTATTTTTAAATAAATCATTCATAAGATATCATCAGTGAACAAAAATTCTATACATTTTACAAACTGTTTTGGCTCTGCAGTTAAAAATGTGTTCTGTTCAGACAGAAAGTCCACTATTTCACAGGTTCAATTCTTGTTTAGAGAACTGACATATTTTTCTTTTGTATTTATTGTGTTCTGAGAATATGCAGTCACATTTCAGTGTGTAAAAGTAATAGCAATTATTAAATTCTTAAAACTTTCTTAGAAATTAGCAATTTCTGACACTCAGTGTGAAAATGGCAGCTTCTAAAAAGACTGATATTGTTAGTGATGAGAGGGCAGGAAAGACTGAAATAACTCATCAAATAATAATATGAGTCATATTAGATGAATGCTAAAAGGAAAAGCCATGAGAATGAGAAGTTTTATTGTTTCTCATAACAACAGATTTTTTATTAGGATTTAAATCAAAATTCTTTATACCTCACCTCATATCCAGTCTTCTAATTAAACCAGTTTCAAAACTTGGATGATTTCATCTTGAGTAATATCTCAACCAATGTTATGTCATTCAGGAGAACCGCTTCCTACTCCATCTGTTGGTGGATCGATGAACCTCTGAATCAAATCACATTCCCTGGGAATTTCAAAACCAGTAAGTTTTTCTTTGATGTTTTTATTATTAATTTAACACTTCTCACTGAAGGATAAATTATATTTGAAGAGAAAAATTCTCGTCCAGACCAAGACTCGAACCCGGGACCTTTGGCTTTCTAGGACAATGCTCTACCATCTGAGCTATCGGGGTGAGTTCCAATCTAGATCGAATGGTAGAGCATTGGCCTAGAAAGACAAAGGTCCTGGGTTTGAGTCTTGCTCTAGGCGAGAATTTTTTTCTTCAAATATAATTTATCCTTCAGTGAGTAGTGCTAAATTAATAATAAAAACATCAATTGAAGCCTTACTGGCTTTATAAAGTAGTGTTTAAATTCCCGATAAATGTCTTCTTAACTAAGAAGCTGCCATTTGCAAACATGGAAGCAAAGGCTTCATAGCATTTGGTGATGGGAATTACAATGTATATAAGAGGAAAATTTGCACCTAGATCAGAACTCGTCCCAATAGCTCAGATGGCAGAGCATTGATATAGAAAGTCAAAGGTCCTGGGTTCGAGTCTCGGTCTGGTCAAGAAATTTTCTCTTAAAATATAAGTTTTTCTTTCTTGTTTTTTTTAATGTTGATTTTTCACACACTGTGAGCTCTTTGGTTTTTCTATTTGTTTAATTGAACTAGCCCTTATATCAATTAGATGTTTTTCATGATTCGGAGGTTCATCGGTCCACCAAAAGATGGAGTAGGAAGCAGTTCTCCTGAACGTCATAACATTGTTCAAGATATTACTGAAGATGAAACCACCTATGTTTTGAAACCAATTTAATTAGAAGACCGGATATGAGGCGAGGTACAAAGAATTTTAATTTGAATCTTAAATTAAGTGATTTTACTTATAAAAGTCGTCATCATCTCCATATATCAGCTAAACTGGAAGGAACATGTCTCAAGAATGGCTAGATCCAGGATCCCCAAGGCAATAATGAACTAATGTCCAAATGGGAAACGGTCACTTGGTCGACCTATGAAAAGATGGCATGAAAACCGCTTTCTCAGGCCATAACAGTTCTTCTAGGACTAATACCTGGCAGGATGATGATGATGATGACTTATAAAAGTTCGATGATGATGATGATGAAGTTCAATTCAAAATTTTTATACTATTAAAATTTGTGGTAGAGCACTGTTGAGGTTAAAATTTAAAAATTTGTACCTGATAAAACAGTCATCCTCAACTATATTATAGTCTGTTTGCTCAATTAAGAGAATCTTTCCGCGTATATTTTTAAACAGTTGCTGCACGGCCAGTCAGAGAGTGGGGAGCAACTAGCCAAAGTTTCTAAAATATGTTAACATTCATCATTGGAAAAATACTTCACGTAGCACAATTCATACGTCAACTCACCACTAAATACAATACAAAAGTGTAGAATACCTTTGAAAGAAAGAAAGAAAGAATTTCCGACCCTTACTATACCTGACACTGGCCTTCAAGTAGACAGAGAATTCACTCCCCGCCCCTAATCCCTTCAAATATTTGCGCTGGAAGATTCTCTTAATTGAGCAAACGGACTATAACTTCTTTAATGAATGAGTTGGAGAAAATGCTTTAACATCTCACCTCACAAAGTTGCGTGTCTTCATGATACCAATTTCAAAAGTATAGTATTACTTCCATCTTCAGTCAAAAACCAACAGTTAAAATTTCGTCGTTAACATCATATCATCAACATTTGACTGAAGATGGAAGTAATACTATACTTTTGAAACCGGTATCATGAAGATATGCAACTTTGTAAGGTGAGATGTTAAAGCATTTTTTCCAACTCATTCATTAATGTAAATACCTCATAATGTTTCTTCCCACTGTAATTTTAATTAAAGAATATATTAACTTCTATTTATCTGAAGATGAGACCGTTATGGTCTCAAAATTGCAATCTATTTAGAAGATTTATGTGAGGAGAGGTAGAAAACATTTGATTTTATCATATATTAACTTATGTTATAAAACGTCATCACACTATTAAAATCTAGGCTTTTCAAACAGCATCTTCAGGATTTCTCATGGTACAGAGTCAGGAGGGTAAGAACTCCCAATTTGACAAAAAGTGGTTTACAGTATGTTCTATTTTGAGCTCCACAAGTCAATTTAGTATACATTTTTTTTTTTGCTTAATAGTTAGAATTGTTGTTGAGAAATCCTGAAGATGAAGCATGTTCTTTGAAATGCCTAAATTTTAATAATGTGATGATTTTTATAACAGAAGTTAATAGAGTTGAAAATGAAAGTTCTATCAGGCATGAATTTTAAAATTTTTATTAATCATTTGTTATTAATATATGGCATTATTATATCTTACTATCCCTGTAAGTATGATAAAAATCCATTAATGGTGAGTGAATATATGATTTTTAAAAGTTTTCATACATTTCAGTAGTTTATAATTAAAAACAGCCAGGAATTGGCATTTAAATAGGACATTTATTTATTTATTTATTTATTCAAAGACCCCAAAGAGCAAGATTGCTCATATTAAGGGGCAATATACAAAAAAATAGTGGCCATGAAACAATTAACAATAAAAACAAGAAAACAAAATCAGACATAAGTTTAAGTAATACAAACTACTATAGATGCATAATATATATACACATATAAATACAATATTTAAACAGGACAAGAATAATAATTAAATTAACTAAGAAAGCAATGAGAAAAAATATTTTTTAATACAATTAGAAAAATGGTTAACATTTGTGAATTCGCTAATCAATATATTAACTATATAATTGTATTAGGATGCCAGAACAATGATGAGTTAATATCTCAAACATCTGCCCATAAGAAATCAAACAACGCCAACCACTCTGCAACCAATTACAATAAATTTCCAGTAATTTAAAAATCCATGTTGAAATTAACCTTGAAACTTTAAGGTAACATTCTGTGTGTATGAATGAATCAATGAGAAATTTTATCCAAGTTCTAATACATGATTGGATAAAGGATAGAGGAATGGGCCTATATTATTTCTGACAGATGGTTATCAATTAAACTAAATATAGGTCTGAATAAATTTACTGTTTTATGGTATTACATTCCACCTCTGTCTTTTATCTAATTATATATATTTAGTAATATTAGCTTTTATGTATAATTAAACTTTTTTTGTTGACTGAAAAATTTCATAGCAACATTCCGTCCATTGTTTTTCATTCACCTCACCAATTTTTTATAACTTTTGCTTTATCAATTAAAGATGTTTAGTATTTAGAACACCTTTATAGAACACTTTTGATAATAAAATTCATAATAAAAAATATATTGTTATGGTTGAAGAGTGTTTAATAAAATTTTGACTTAGGCTTTCACAGCCAGAGTTATTATGATGATCTTGTAGAAGATTTCTGGACTGTTGGCTGTGGTCTTGAGGCTTATAGTTCCCCCGACATTTCACCAAAGACGGGTATCCGGCATCCTCAAGGGTTGTCTTGAGTCTGGCAATTTTGTCGACTACCTGCCCTATTTATACATGTATAAATAGGGCAGGTAGTCAACAAAATTGCCATCTCAAGAAAACCCTTGAGGATGCCGGATGCAGTCGCTGATGAAACATCGGGGAACTACAAGCCTCAAGACCACGGCCAACAGCCTGAAAATCTTCTACAAAATCATCATAATAAAATTTTATTTGTCAAATTAAAAAAAAAAGGAGAGAGATTTAAATCCTATCTTGTAAAATAGTTAGTTGACGGACTGATACCAGCATTAAATTAAATAAATCTCTCCATTTAGTTGTAGCAAGCTGTTGAAAATGACCACATCTATCTATAACAGCATAACAGCCCAATGTTGGGCCATAGCTTCTCCTTTGTTAGGAGTTACTACACCAAGTTAATTTTTAGTTACCTTATTTGCCCATAGATGTCATGAATGGCATGTGGTCAACACACCGACTCAATGAGTGGATTTCTCAACCGAAGTCTTAACCACAACCGTGGTTTTCTGATTATTTATTGTTTCCATAACATCTATAAGAATTACTGAAAATTCACAGAAATTATTATGAAACCATATACATGATTCATACATTTGTTTTAGGAATTAACAGCTATCAATTTTCAGTTTTTATGGTTGTTAAGGAAACAATAAAAATAAGAAAATCACAGTCATGGTTTAGACTTCGGTTGAGAAATCCACCCAATGAGACATCAAACAGGCAACTAAGGTATTATTAAGTCATTGAGGTCAATACATTTTGTTTAGAGACCTTTTTTATTCAGGCTTAAGGATCTTTTACAAGCCTGAAAATCTTCAGACTCAGGACCCACGGCTTAAAGTCACTCCAAAAGGATTTATGCATCCTAAAAAAAAAGTCCATATAAATTTATATTGGAAAAACGAAAAGAAATTTGAAAACAAGGATGAAAAAAAATCTTAGAAACGTCAAAAATGGAGAAGTGGAAAAGTCAGCAGTAGCTGCTCATGATTGGTCTGAAAAACATTTAATTGAATCAAAAAGTCAGTCTAATTAAACAAATAGACAAACAAAAGGAAGTCACAGTTTGGGAAAAGATCCACATTCAGAAAAACAAAGGAAAACTTATGAACTTTGAAATTCCCACAAATTCTGACCTGAACCAGAGGTTCATCGGTCCACCAACAGAGGGAAGAAGAAGAATTTCTTCCGATCGACATAATATCAGTCGCCAAAAAAGTACTGAAGACGAGACCGTTATGGTCTTGAAATCGCGATCTACTTAGAAGATTTATATGAGGAGAGGTAAGAAACATTTAATTTTACCATAAATTAAACCTCATAGTGATTAATTCCTATAAAAGTTAAATTTTTTTAACATTCTCAAAAAAAAATTGTTTTTGATAATGATAGATTTTACTAAATGCTCTTCATCTTGGTCTGTTATTATCATGTGTACTTGTAGAAATGTTATGAAAGGAATGTGCTAATTTTACTTTAAGTTATCTATTTTATTGACTTAATTATTATGGTACAAGTTATTGTGATGTTTAGATAAAGACTGTCATTATTAGGCTTCTTTGTGATGAAAGGAGAAGAGCAATATAGTATTATTGAAATATCTCTTTGCTTCATACAAAAATTATTCAATCAATTTATGTCTCATGCTGTAATTATGTAATGAAGAATTGCATGTAAATTTAACAATATTTTTTTAACAGGAAGAAGCCATTCCACAGAAGAAATAGAGACAGGAGGGGTAAGAACTCCCAATTTAACAAAATGTTCTATTTTGAGCTTCACAAATCAGTTTAGCATATTGACTTAGGCTTTCACGGCCAGAGTTATAATGAAGGTTCCAGTACTTCAAATCTATTATCAATTTTTATTTGGTATTCTTGCTGCATTTCATAATTTTTCGAGTTTTTTAATTCAAATTTTTCAGAATCATCTTTAGCATTTGTTCCTCTCATAAGCGATAGCCATTGTCTAATTTTCACCCTGACCAGGCGATAATCCGAATTGCAGTCTCTCCCTCTAACTGATCTAACATCGATGATGCTACTGTGCCAGCATTTGTCCACTATTACATAATCTATCTGGTTCCAAGTTTTGCCATCTGGAGGTGTCCAGGTGTATTTGTGAGTATTGTGATTAACTCCAGGCACGACAGGCTTAGAAGGCTCTTAGCCTACCAGCCGGCTGCAGGCTTTACATCCATATGCGTCAATCACAGAGGTAGATGATCATCCAGCCAGTGTAGGGGTGACATGTGGTCAGCATGTCAAGTCCCCCAGCCATTATAGCTAGTTTTCTCAACCTGGAGCCGCTACTTATTGTAGCTACCCAAATGCATCACAATGCTGGGTGGGTACTGGTCCCATACTGGCCCAAATATCATGAGAAAATTTCTTTCCCCATGGAGACCCGAATCAGCGCAAGTCCCGTAGAGTATTGTGATATCCATTGTCTAATTTTCACCCTGACCAGGTGATAATCCGAATTGCAGTCTTTCCCTCTAACTGATCTAACATCAATGATGCTACTGTGCCAGCATTTGTCCACTATTACATAACACTGGTCAACATGATTTTTGTCTCATGAGTACCAATAGTTGTACTTAATGTAGTTTTTTATAATGTTTTCAAATATGTATTCGGAATTTCTCCATCACCCACAATTTTTTTTTATTTCAATTTCAATTAATGGATTTAAATAATTATTTTTTTAATAAACATTTTTCGTCCTTTTGTCCATTGTAAAATACAATGGGAAACACTTTCATCGGGAGATTTCAACTATGGAAAAGAGATATCAAGGCAAATGGAATCCTAATATGCTGGCCGATTATTGTTGGACCATCAAGAGGGATGCTCCACAGGTGAAACATAGCAGAAAATCGTCATTTCTTACTTTCTAGGTGAGTCCGAATGTTCAAATATTGTGTAGTTACGAATGTAGAAAATATGAAAGTGTTTGAAATTATAAATGCCCGTCTCTCAGAAACCTTGTGTGATGGAGAAAAACCGATATCATATTTGAATTCAGGAGAAAAAAATACTATCAGAATCACATATGTTTCTTTCTGAGACAAAAAAAGTTTATTTTTTGTTGCTCAGTGTATAATCTATCTGGTTCCAAGTTTCGCCATCTGGAGGTGTCCAGGTATATTTGTGAGTTTTGTGGCTATTACATATAATGCAAAAAAATAATAAATATTTAATTTCAACATGGTGAAAAAACCTTACATGATACGAAAAAAAACTGTTAACATATTTGAGTTCAGCACACAGAAAAAAAAAATTAAATTGACAGGTCTGTAATATCGGCCAAAAAATGACTGATGATGAAACTGCCCAAGTTTTGAATCCGGTCTAAATAGAAGACAGGATATGAGGTGAAGTAAAAAGAATTTTATTTTAAATTATGGAAATACAATAGGAAGTAACATTATGAGGTTCTACTTAATAAATAAGTTGGGTCTGCATTTATCTTACCTCATATTTTTGTTGTTTCTTGTAAGACATGTTTCAAAGCATCTTTGCTCCTTCTTCAGTCTGTACCTATTGAAGAAGGAGCAAAGATGCTTGAAACGTTTTGCAAGAAACAACAAATTATTAGACAAGATGAATACAGACTCAACTTATTTATTTAAAATGTTATCAATGTTTTTATTATTAATTTCATACATCTCAATGATGGATAAATCATATCTGAAGAGAAAAATTATACGCTCAGACCAGGACTTGAACTCAGGACCCTTGGTTCTCTAGACCAAGTGCTCTACCACCTGAGCTACCTGAGCAAGTACCAATCTAACCGCAAATCTTTCTCTATATACGTTGTAATTCCCATCCACCAAAAGTTCAGGTGGTAGAGCACTTGGTCTAGAGAACCAAGGGTCCCGGGTTCAAGTCCCGGTCTGAGCGTATAATTTTTCTCTTCAAATATGATTTATCCATCATTGAGATGTATGAAATTAATAATAAAAACATCGAAAAAAGCCGGAGTGGCATTTATTATGTATAATTCCCAAATATGTCTTCTTAATAAAGGAGCCGCCATTTGCAAAGATAGAAGCAAAGGCTTCATAGCATTTGGTGGGTGGGAATTACAATGTATATAGAGAAAGATTTACGTTTAGATCGGTACTTGCTCAGGTAGTAGAGCACTTGGTCTAGAGAACCAAGGGTCCCGGGTTCAAGTCCCGGTCTGAGCATATAATTTTTCTCTTCAAATAAAATTAAAAATTTTAGTTTCTGATTGTCAGTGTAATGATGACAAAATGCAGTATCTCCACAATGTTGATATGTTAACATTACTCTCGTGAGATTAACATGATTGTCGCTACCATCACTTTAGAAATATGGTATAAAAACTGAATATTAAAAAGTGCTGCATAAATTTACATTAATTTTTATTGACAAAAGATACATTATTTTCTAATTCTCTTGAAGTGAAGTGGTATCTCTCCTTCTGTTGCCAAGAGAAATGGTTTGGTGTCAAAGGTCAGAGAAGTAGGAGTGTTCTCACAGGGAGAAACTTCATAATTTAATAGAATGTGAATAAGTCCAATTTTGACACCCATCAGTCCAAATCTTGCTCCTGTAATAATCACGAGCACAAATGGTAAGAAAATACAATCAGTAATACTATTAAAAAAAACTTAATTTATTTGAAAACAACCATGAAAGCTATTGCCAGTAATTAACTGTCATATTTTTTTTTCAGACCATAAGATACTCCTTAATTTTATAATAAAAATTTAGTAGTAGTAGTAGTTCGTCAGGTTAGGGATGTATGGAGAGCTTAGTCTGCATGGCCATAAACCTATATGTTTGATAGAGCCAGTGAGTTAATAGTAGTAGTAGTAAATTCCCAATAAATGTCTTCTTGAACAAGAAGCTGCCATTTGCATAATCGAGCAAATGCTCGTAGCATTCGGCGATCGGGAATTAATAGTGTATAAGGGAAAAATCTGCATTTAGATTGGAGTTTCTCAGGTAACTCAGTGGTACAACATTGGCCCAGAAAGCCAAACGTCCTGGGTTCAAACCCCAGTCTGAGCATATACTTTTTCTCTTTAAATATAATAGTAGTAGTTCCTGTCACTCCTCTTAGAAGCACAGGGCCTTTGTGAAAAATGCCCTGGACTTTGTTTTGTGCCAAATTCCTAACTTCCCTATTCATATTTCATAGCAAATATCATCTCAGTGTCCTGCCAGCTGGTTTCTTTAATAATGTATTTTAAGAAGTACTGGTTATTAGCCTATAGCTTTCGATTCTGACGATGGTGTTGCCAACTAGGCAGCAGATCCTGCATTCCTCAGTTCTTGAGGCAGAGTTTAGTACCTTTCTTGTCCAAATTCACTAGTTATTGTTGTTTTACCCTATCAATACTTGGATGGCTGCTTGCAGTGGAAAATCCACTAGGTGATGGGGTTTCCACAGCCCTACATTGAGTTAATAAAAATGTTGTATAATTTAATTACAGTCAGTAGATAATATGAATTAGATATGCATTATATTTAATTAATGTTGGGAAGTAAACATTATGAGGTATAATCATTAAAATTCATCGGAGAACATATTGTTTAAACAACTCACCTCATAGGATTCATGCTTCCATGATATCGCGATTTCAAACATAGTCATGTTCATCGTCAGCCATAACTCCGACTGACGAAATTCTTTGGCCAGTCAACTATTCTATTGTGCGCCATCTTCAGTGCTGCCATCTATGGTTGAAATTTATGAACTTCGACATCAATGTACTTTCGTTAGGGATATCAAAATTCATTGATCTATTTTTGTTTTTCTGAATGTATATTTTTTCCCAAACTGTCAATTCCAAAGGTTTCTCTACTTGTTTTAAAATTTTAGCTTCTCTTCCCTTCAATTTTATGATGTTCTAATAAACTATGTGCCGCAATTGCAGATTTTTCAATTTCACAATTTTTAATATTTCTGAAATGTTCTTTTGTCCGAATTTCCAAATTCCTTTTTGTTTATATAGTTTATATAGGAAAAACAAAAAGGAATTTGGAAATTCAGACAAAAGAACATTTCAGAAATATTAAAAATTGTTGAAATTGAAAAATCTGCACTTGCTGCACATAGTTTATTAGTAACATCATACAATTGGAAGAGAATCTAAACTTTATAAAACAAGTATATGAAACCTTTGGAATTGACAGTTGGGGAAAAAATATACATTCAGAAAAACAAAAATAGATCACTGAATTTTGATATCCCTAACGAAATTACATTGATTTCGAAGTTCATAAATTCAACCATAGATGGCAGCACTGAAGATGGCGACAATAGAATAGTTGACGGCCAAAGAATTTCGTCAGTCGGAGTTATGGCTGATGATGAACATGACTATGTTTTAAATCGTGATATCATGGAAGCATGAATCCTATGAGGTGAGTTGTTTAAACAATATGTTCTCCGATGAATAGATATGCATTACTCACCTCATATTTGTAACTTTATTGAAGACCCTGGGTTTTGATGATGCCTTCTGCATCATTGTCACTTGTTTCTAAAATTGTAGAAATGGCGAGGTGGTGTGATGCCTGTAGGTTGATTTCTGTTCGCTCTGCTGTGGCTGACTGATGAACTTCCAAAACAACTATTTGTCTCAAGGAATTTCAAAGTTCATTAGTTTCTTTCTATTTTATGTGTATTCACAATTTTTTCTCCAAAGATTGTGAGTTCTTTATATTTATCTAACTGTTTCAATAATTTGTTGGCATTTGATGTCCTGATTCTTATTTTGGTCCTTATCATCGGCAGTGGTTAGCTACTGAATATTTTTCTATCTTTCCATTTTATACATTTCTAAGGAGTTCTTTCAATCTTGTATTCAAGTTCCTTTTTTGTTTTTCCCATGTGTATTTTTTCACAGTCTTTGCAATTAATTTGATAAATTCCTGATTTTTTGTCTTCTTCATTCTTTTCATTTTTGTTGGTTTTAATTAATCTATTAATTTATTTAGAGAAGAAAAAAATCTTGTATTCAAGATCATTTTGATTTTTCCCATGTATAATTTTTCAGTCTTTGCAATTGAACAAATTCCTGATTTTTTGTCTTCTTCAATCTTTTCATTCCTGTTGGTTTTAATTAATCTATTAATTTATTTAGAGGGGGCATGTCATAGCATAGTGGTTAAGGCAGTGCGCTACAAACCAGAAGGTCGACGGTTCAAGTCCCGGTGGGGTCAGGATTTTTAAACTGACCCAAACATTCTGGTGGCACCATGCATGGCCCTGGGGTCGACTCAGCCTCTAACTGAAATCAGTACCAGATGCTTGTTCTGGGAGTAAAGGCGGCCGTCACGCAGGGCTGACAACCCAGCTGACATCAAGTGCCGATTGTCTGGAAAAAGTGGGAGCCTTAACATCCTACTACCCCAAGGGCCTCCCGAGGCCTGTAGTGGGAACACTTTACACTAATTTATTTAGAGAAGAAAAAATCTTGTATTCAATTTCCTTTCGTTTCTCCCATGTATATTTTTTCACAGTCTTTGTAATTAATTTGGCAAATTCCTGATTTTTTGTCTTCTTCAATCTTTTCATTTTGTTGGTTTTAATTAATCTATTAATTAAAATCTAATTATATAGAGAAGAAAAATCCTCGCTGTTTGAAATTCTTTAAATTTACCAATGTGTTGCTGCAACATACTATATATATATATATATTATATATATATATATATATGAATAAGAAAGTTTTCTTGGGTTTTCCGCGTCTTGGATTCAAGTTCGGCCCCTGGCCACTGACTCCGACGTTTCGGCATGATCCCACATGCCATTATCAAGGAATGATAAGTTCGAGTCACAGGTTTAGGTCTTATATAATTAAACAAATAGAGTTTTCGCTGTGGTCCGTTTCCGAAGACGTACACCCATCCAAGGTTGTTCTTATGTAGTTAAACATTTTCAGTTTTCAGTGCGGTCCGTTTCCGAAGCCGTACACCCATACAAAGTTCATTTCTTATGTGGTTAACCACTTTCAGTTTTCAGTGTGGTCCGTTTCGGAAGCCGTACACCCATCCAAGCGTCGACCACGCTCGATGTTGCCCAACCGTTGTTTTCTTCATATTTTCTTCCCTAGAACAGCGAAGAAGATATGAAGAAAACAACGGTTGGGCAACATCGAGCGTGGTCGACGCTTGGATGGGTGTACGGCTTCCGAAACGGACCACACTGAAAACTGAAAGTGGTTAACCACATAAGAAATGAACTTTGTATGGGTGTACGGCTTCGGAAACGGACCGCACTGAAAACTGAAAATGTTTAACTACATAAGAACAACCTTGGATGGGTGTACGTCTTCGGAAACGGACCACAGCGAAAACTCTATTTGTTTAATTATATAAGACCTAAACCTGTGACTCGAACTTATCATTCCTTGATAATGGCATGTGGGATCATGCCGAAACGTCGGAGTCAGTGGCCAGGGGCCGAACTTGAATCCAAGACGCGGAAAACCCAAGAAAACTTTCTTATTCATACTTATATCCGCGAAAATCTGCAATATAACATATATATATATATATATATACATATATATATATAGAGCACCACTGAAATAAAATATAATTATAATTATTTGACTTACCAATACATGTCCTTGGACCTTCTCCAAAAGGTAGATAAGCATAGTGAGGGCGCTGATTCTTGTTTTCCTCTGTAAATCTCAGAGGGTCAAATACATTTGGTTCAGTATAATATTCTGGATCGTTGTGAATTCCAAGCACAGAAATGTAAACTGATGTACCTGCTGCAAGAAGTAGATTCTTCTCATCACTGGATGTTATTATGTAATCCTTTGAAGCTACTCTGTCTACAAAAGGAACTACAGGATACTTCCTCAGTGTCTCTGCAATGCAAAAATGGTACACTATGATATTAGACAAAGATTACGAGTATAGGAACATTTTTGGTCCAAAGAGAGACAAATGACAAGTGAATGGAGAAAACTACACAACAGTGAGTTACATGGCATTTATAGGAAACCAGATTTATTAAAAACAGTTAAGTTTCTCAGACTCTTGTGGGCAGGACATGTGGAAAAATGAGGAATGAAAGAGGGGTATGGAATCTTCTTTTAGAAAAACCAGAGTAGATCGCCCTGTAGGTAGGCTGAGAATGAGGTGGGAGAATAATTAACCATGATTTGAGGGAGATGATTAAACAAGGAACATTGGAAAATATTAGCTTATGACGGAATGTATGGAGAACTTAGGTCTCCTTGATCCATGAACCTTTGGATTTGATAGTACCCAGTGCGTTAATAAGTTAATTAAAATAAACCTCATAGTGTTATTTCCTACGTGCATAACTTAATTTATGATGTTACATAAAAAAACTGATATTCATTTAAAATATATTTGTTCTATTTACATATAGGCCTAGGTTCAATTTAACCGATTCACCTATGTGTCCACTCTGCCAAGTGGAGGAAAATGATTTAGAACATATTTTGCTAAACTATACATCCATAAACTGTCACAGAAATATCCTACAGTCTCTGTTACTTTGGGATTTCGATGGAAACATCTCAGTATTTATTATCACCAAAGTTATGGACTATTGCAGAGCTTATATATAGTTTGCAGTTAAAAAAAAAAAGAAGTCAGCAGTGAGATTACAAGAATTATAGTTATACAATGGACTTGTGTCATCATCTATTGACTGAATACACTTAATGAAGAATGAAAGAAGATAGAACTTTGAAGCTCTATATTTCAATGTAATGTTTCTAGTTATGTTCTCTTTGCAGGAAAATAAAAATAAATTTATTTATTTTCTTTCATAATTAAGGAGAAGAAGTCCATCAATTTTTATTATCTGCAGATAAAACAAAACTTTGAAATTCTATTACTCATACATGCTTTCCGCTTATGTTCGTTTTCCCAACCAGCATCTCATTATCTCATCAGAAAAGAGGAAAAAAATAACAGCCCACAAGATGGCATATGTCAGAAAGCCTAGGGCCCAACAGTCTCTGAAAATCATTCAATCTTCATCATCATTCACCGATGTGGAAAGCAACAGGAAGCTACCACTCCTATAATTCCTTAGTAAAGGTGCAAAGCATCATCATCATCATCCATGCAAGTATTAGGCCATGTGACCTGTTACGGCCTCAAATAGGAATTTTCCATCCAGCGCTTTTTTTGGACGTCCCAGCAATCTTTGCCTTGGGGGCAGTAGCGAAGTATGGCTTTTGAAATTCTATGAGACGGCTTTCGTTGAAGATGGGCTTTCCAGTTGTTCTGGTAGTTTTGTATATGATGAAGAATGGGTTCTACATCCAACTCTTCCATAATTTCCTCATTTCTTTTATGGTCCCACTTTGTATAGCCTGCTGTACGGCGCATAAATCACATCTCATTTGCTGTTATTCGGCTTTCATCTCTTCTTTGTATTGTCCATGCTTCGCTACCATATCTTAATACTGGTCTTGCAAGAACCTTATAAAGCCGTAATCTTGTGTTCTTCTGTACTAAAGATGGTTTCATTATACTATTAATTATCCCTGTTGTTTTTGTAAAATTTGTGATTTTCTTTGATATATCAGCTTCATCTTGAAATGTTAAATTATAAGCCAAATAATTAAATTTGTTTACTCATTCTAAAATTTCATCATCCAAAACAATTTTGCTAGGTATAGGGTATTTCCCACAAAAGGCCATCACTTTAGTTTTCTTTGTATTGATTTCCATATTGTACCTTTTTGCAATTATATTAAAATTGTGTATAGAATACTGTAAATCTGTTTCTGTTGGAGCTATTAATACCATATCATCTGCAAAAAGCAAGGAGTCTATTTTATGGTTTCTATTAATTTTGATAGAACTGTGTCTCATCTGTCGCCAATCTTGGAGTATTCTATCCATGTATATGATAAAGATCAAGGGCGAGAGGCCACATCCTTGTCTTAAAGCTGCAAAGCATAGTATGAAAATGCTATGATTGCAATGAAAGACCTGCCCTATGGCAGAATACTATAGACAACAAGATGGCATAATGTTGAAATACATTCCTGCCATCAGTTCTGATGTAACTGGATTATAAATATATCATTAATTTATTTGCTTACTCTAACTTTTGTACTAACCTGATACAACCATGTCAAGATAAGTCATTTCCTGTAATGCATTGTAATCAATGTCATTGTTAAATTTATTCAGAACTGTAGTTATTTCTTCTCGCATTTGATTCTGGATGTCTGGTCTGAACGACAGCTCATATAATGCAAAGCTCATTGTTGTAGATGCAGGTTCAAAACCAGCTGCGAGAAATATGTAGGCTTGTGCTACAAAGTCGTCTCCATCAATTTCTGTCAAGTAAAAACACTGTTAATTACATTGATCAACATGATTTTTGTCTCATGAGTACCAATAGTTGTACTTAATTCAGTTTTTATCGTGTTTTCAAATATGTATTCGGAATTTCTCCATCACCAACAGTTTTTTTATTTAAATTTCAATTAATGGATTTAAATAATTATTTTTTTAATAAACATTTTTTTTGTCCATTGTAAAATAAAACCTAATGAGCTAACTCAAATGGTTTCAGCTATGGAAAAGAGATATGAAAGCAAATGGAATCCTAATATGCTGGCCGATTATTGTTGGACCATCAAGAGGGATGCTCCCCAGGCAAAATATAGCAGAAAATCGTCATTTCTTACTTTCTAGGTGAGTCCGAATGTTCAAATATTGTGTAGTTACGAACATAGAAAATATTAAAGTGTTTGAAATTAAAAATGCCTGTCTCACAGAAACCTTGCATGATGGAGAAAAACCAATATCATATTTGAATTCAGGAGAAAAAATACTATCAGAATCACATATTTTTCTTTCTGAGACAAAAAAAAGTTTCTTTTTGTTGCTCAGTGTTATTTTTAAAGAATTAATTAAATCTATGTGTGTGTGTGTTATAAAGCTATTATTCTACCAGTTATATTATATGGATGCGAAACATGGACTCTTGCTTTAGGGGAGGAAAGGAGATCACGAGTATTTGAGAATAAAGTACTTAGGAAAATGTTTGGACCAAAGAGAGATGAATAGACAGGTGAATGGAGAACACTGCATAACAATGAACTACATGATCTTTATAGGAAGCCAGATATAATAACAGTTAAGTCTCATATACTGCGATTGGCAGGATATGTGGCACGGATGGGAAATGAAAGATGTGCATGAAAGCTTCTTGTAGGAAAAACCGAGGGAAAATGCCCAGTTGATAGACCAAGAATGAGGTGGGAGAATAACATTAACTATGATTTGAGGGAAGTAAATTATACAGGAAAATATTGGCTCAGGATAGGGATGTATGGAGAGCATATGTCCATGTGGCCATGAACCTACGGTTTCGATAGTGCCAGTGAGTTAGTTAGTTATGTGTGTATTTTCTAATGCCACCCACTTATTTTTCTGTGCTTCAAGTTCTACACTAGGCAGATAGATGGCATTGATTGACTGATCCCCGTTCATCCCGCTGCAGGATATGAATGCTTCCCTAGTGGAAAGTTTCTTAACCAGACTAATTTAGTTAAGCTTAATAAATAAGTTGAGTCATTTCTTTAAGACATGTTTCAAAGCATCTTTGCTCCATCTTCAATTGGTACAGACTGATGATCTTTAAATTTTTGGCTGTGGATGTTGACTTTTGCTTCCTATTTTTGTGGTCCAAAGAACTTGTGTATTAAATTTCTTTCCCCGGGAATTTCAAAATTCAGACTCTCTCCTTGTTCTTCTGTATGTAGATTTTTTTTCCCCCATAACTCACAATAAACTCACCATGAAATGATCTCTGGATCGTCCTATGAAACTTCGGACTGAAAATTCTATAGTAAGATCATAACCATCAACAAGCCTAATTTTTTTAAAATTAGGAATATTCCACAATACAGTATTTCTCCTTCAACCCAAAATGATTTGTCACCAGAGGTTCCTGTCTAGAGCATCTTCTTCCCTCAGATCTCTAGCTTCTATACTTCTCCTCACTCCATCCATCCAACATTCTCCAGGTCTGCCTCTTCCACGTCTTCCACATGGAAGAAGTGGAACAAGCCTAATACTTGTAAAAAAAAAAAGAAAAGAAGAAGAAGATTATATATTTTAAACAATATCAACATAAAACTCACTTAGTTTATGTCCTTGTGATTCAATATACGTAAATCCAGATTCTTGAATCCCATTCTTTCTGACTATTTGCATGATGCTATCTATGAAATCTTTGCGAGTTGTTCCATTTTTCTCCCTGCAAAAAGTAAAATGATTTAATTTTTACATTCTTTATAGTCTCTAGAGACTTAAGTAGAAAAAGAATAAAGAAAGCATGATATGATATAATAAGAAATAAATGTATTCAAGAAATTCATCCATTTTTATCTTTCCATGGTTTTCATATTTTTAATTTTTTTTTTGCTATAAATTTATGATACAGTACCTAAGACTTTACTTCCCTTCTGAAGGAAGCAATGCTCAGGATTTTTATTCCCTTAAAAACTCTATTAACCTTGGCTGGATTTCAACTCATGAACTTTGGAACCAGAGGAGAGCAAAGTAAGGAGTGGGACAGGCAAATTAATGAAGTGCCTGCATAGCCTTGTATGATATTTTATTGATTTTATGAAGTTGTTTTGATAATATCTTATCTAATTTTCTTTTGCACCTATTTGGGAGAATATAGCAAGAATAACAGGTTTAATTTCAAATATTAAGAAGGAACACTTGCTTCAGTGTTGCCTATAATAAAATTAATAAATTATTAGTGACACTACAGCTTCAAGAAAGCCAAGAATCAACAGAAATGGTTACTGTGACTTTGTCTCATGAGTACCAATAGTTGTACTTAATGCAGTTTTTTATTGTATTTTCAAATATGTATTCGGAATTTCTCCATCACCCACATTTTTTTTATTTCAATTTCAATTAATGGATTTAAATAACTATTTTTTTAATAAACTTGTTTTCGTCCGTTTGTCCATCGTAAAATAAAACGGGGAACACTTTCATCAGGAGATTTCAGCTATGGAAAAGAGATATCAAGGCAAATGGAATCCTAATATGCTGGCCGATTATTGTTGAACCATCAAGAGGGATGCTCCTGAGGCAAAATATAGCAGAAAATCATCATTTCTTACTTCCTAGTCCAAATGTTCGAATATTGTGTAGTTACGAATGTAGAAAATATTAAAGTGTTTGAAATTATAAACTCCTGTCTCTCGGAAACCTTGCATGATGGAGAAAAACTGATATCATATTTGAATTCAGGAGAAAAAATACTATCAGAATCACATATTTTTTCTTTCTGAGACAAAAAAAGTTTCTTTTTTGTTGCTCAGTGTTAACAGATGATGGTAGAGGACGTCACTGTGACCTTAGTTTAAGTTTTCTAATTAAATTTTACTACTTCTCTTATCAAGTAACTACACAGTTGAGTGACCCATTCCAGATTCCTATACCAAAGAGAAATATTTAGGGAATAGATGAGAATCTTCTTTTTGAGCTATAGGACTTACTCTGGTTTGGGTCCCTTGGGGGAAGAAATTTTCTCATGGAAATTCAGCTAGTATGGGATCCGTGCCCACCTAGTATCACGATGAATTTGGGTAGCTATAATAAGTAGCAGTTTATTAACTTAAGCATATAACAATTTAAGAGGTACCTACATAAGCTGTAAAAACATCTAATGCAGCAACACTCTTTTTCAATAAAGAACAATGTAGTGGAACTTGTTGTCAGCAAATAGCTGGATACACTAACTCACTGGCACTATTGAACCCGTAGTTTCATGACCACACAGGACATAAGCTCTCCATACATCCCTATCCTGAGCCAATGTTTTCCAATCATCCCCTGTATAATCTACTTCCCTCAAATCATAGTTAATGTTATTCTCCCACCTCATTCTTGGTCTACCAACTGGGTGCTTTCCTACAAGAAGCTTCCATGCACATCTTTCATTCCCCATTTGTGCCACATGCCCTGCCCATTGCAGTCTACAAGACTTAACTGTTCTTATTATATCTGGCTTCCTATAAAGACCATGTAGTTCACTGTCATGCAGTCTTCTCCATTCACCTGTCTGTCCATCTTTCTTTGGTCCAAAAATTTTCCTCCAATCTCCGATTGAGGGTCTTTCCACTTTTCAGCGGTTGCCCTTTTACCAGCCGGCTGCTAGCCCTTCACATCCACATGTGTCAATCACAGAGGTAGATGATCAACAGCCAGTGTAGGGGTGACATGTGGTTAGCATGTCGAGTTCCTAAGAACTTTATTCTCAAATACTCATAATCTCCTTTCCTCCCTTAAAGTGAGAGTCCATGTTTCACATCCATATAATATAACTGGTAGAATAATATTTTCATATATTTTCATTTTTTTTATAAAGGAGTTGGGAAATCAAAAATCTCTGTAATGCATAATAGCATGCATTTCCAGAATTGAGCCTATGTTTAATTTCCTTGTGCATCTCATTCCTGTTTGTGATTATTGTTCCTAGGTATTTGAATTCAACCACTTCCTCACAATTTCCCTCATTTATCATTAGCTGCCCATTTCCATAGCTGGATACTCTAAGAAGATAGATAATAAGTAGCAGCTCCAGGTTGAGAAAACCAGTTGGGGATTGATATGCTAACCACATGTCACTCCTACACTGGCTGGATGATTGTCTCTCTATATATCTACAATGGCATAACAGCTCAATGTTGGGCCTTAGCCTATCGTTTGTTAGGAATTACTAGAACAAATTAAATTTAGTTACACTTAATTCCCAATAGATTTCATTAATGGTATACCGACCAAATGGGACATCAGTAAGCAACTGTCAGTAGGATGAAGAAGGTCAGTAAATTTTGCACAGAGGCCTTTTTTATTCAGGCTTGCAGTACTTTTATGAGCCTGAAAATCTTCAGACTTGGACCCATGGCTTAAAGTCCCTCCCAGAGGATTTTTCCATCCTAAAAAAAAATTGATCGACCCTGGCTGAATTTGAACCCATGACCCTCGGGACCAGAGGCAACGAACATAGCCACTAATCCACCGTGACCGACATGGATGATTGTCCACCTCTGTGATTAACACATGTATTTGTGAGGCCAGCAGCCAGTTGATAGACCAAGGACATTCTAGGTCTATCGTGTCACAAACCTTTTTTTATAGCTGAGAATATAACCTAGGACTACTAGGATACCAACTATTACAATCTGAATAAAGTTTATTGATAACATAAGTTTAATATAGTATGGAAGACTCACCTGTATTCCATGGTCCTCCATAAAGTATTTCTTACAAAGTTGGTAACTTCTTCATTGATAAGTCGTAATTTGAAAATTCTCTGTAGCTTAGGAGCAAAGAAACTTGTAAAACCTGCTAAAGCTTTGCGGGGAGAGAATTGGAAAATAGATCGGAGAATGCGTCTGAATTCTGCTTCAGGATCTCTCAATGAATTGCTCTCAATTCCAAAAGCACAAGATGCTATGACATCAGTTGTGTATCTAGCTGTGAGATCCTTCACATGTACAGAACCACCTGCTGTCAAACATAAACTTTATTAATGTGTTAAGATCCAATTATTGTAAATAATGGTAAAAAGAAAAATTTCTCATATTTGAAGAGAAAAATTATATGCTCATATTTGAATTCTGAATTTTCGGTGTTTTTATTTTAAATTTATTACTTCTCACTGAATGAAAAATTATTATATTTGAAGAAAAAAATTATATTTTTCTTTTTTCATTAATATTAAAGTGGAAAGTAACATTATGAGGTGTTTTTGAATTTATAATGAGTTGGAGAAAATATTTTTATATCTCACCTCATAAAATTCCTTATTTCACGATACCGGTTTCAAAGGCAATTTCACTTTCATCTTCATGGTGGAATTGAAAAACCGGCAATTGCAGCTCATAGTTTGCTAGAGAATCACAAAATTAGAAAAGAAACTAAACTTTTAAAATATTTAGAGAAGCCTTTGGAATAAGAGTTTGGGAAAAGAATACATTCAGAAGAATAAATATGGAACCATGAATTTTTAAATTCCCGACAAGCAAAATTTAACCTTCAAGTTCAAAAAATCAACACCAAATGGCAATTCACAAAATAGTGTTAATGGCAACATTTCAACAGTGGAGTTTGAATAGAGATGAAGGTGAAATGACCTTTGAAACCGGCATAGTGAAAACAAAGAATTTTATGGGATGAGATATGAAAATATTTTCTCCAACACATTATAAATTAAAAAATATAATTTGTCCTTCAGTGAGAAATATTAAATTTGTAATAAAGACAAAAAATGTATGCCTAAATTGGGATTTGAACTCAAGGTCTCTGGTTTTATACACCAGCCCTCTGCCACTTAGCTACTTAGACATCTCAATTTAAGCGGAGATTTTTCTCTCTCTTATACAATCCCCAGGGGATATAATGAACCATCATTCCACATGCCATCAGACAGCTTTACTGCTACAAAAGTAGTGTTAAATCCCATTTAAAGTCTTCTTCAGAAGAAGGTGCCAGATAGCATATGGAACAAAGGTTCATTGCCAAACTGAAGATGGAAAAATTATTATTTTCTCCGAAACTGTCTTAAAAAGAAGACAGAATATGAGTTGATAGTACAAAGTGAAGATGGAGTATTATTAGTTTCTCTGAAATTGGTCTTAAAAAGAAGACTAAATAATAGGTAGTCCCACACCATAGCTGAGTGGTTAAGGTATGATGCCTTTGCACAGAGCTACAGTACTTGCACTGGTTAGTCTCCATGGGGGAAGAAATTTTCTCATGAAATTTTGATGCCCACACACATCATTGTGAGGAATTTGGGTAGCTACAATAAGTAGCGGCTTCAGGTTGAGAAAACCAGCTATAACGACTGGGAGACCAACATGCTGACCATATGTCACTTATACTGGCTGGATGATCATCTACTTCTGTGATGAACACATGTGGATGTGAGGCCAGCAGCCGGTTAGTTAGGCCTAAATGCCAAGGAATTTAGAGTTTAGAAATATGAAGTGAGAGTGTGATTTTAATAAATTCTAATTTGAATTTATTGTTATAAGTTTTACTAGGATTTCTCATGTATTATCCCTACAAGTTTGATAAAAATCCATAATTGGTAAGTAAATATATGATTTTTTAAAGGTTTTTCATGCATTTTAGTAGTTTAGATTTAAAAACAGTCAGGAACAGGACATACACAGCCGTGGTGGACTAGTGGTTATGCTCCTTGCCTCTGGTCCTGAGGGTCGCAGGTTCAAACCCGGCCGGGGTTGATGGATTTTTTTAGGATGGAAAAATCCAAGGAGCAAGTCCTCTGGGAGGGACTTTAAGCCGTGGATCCTGAGTCTGAAGATTTTTAGGCTCATAAAAGATCCTTAAGCCTGAATGAAAAGGCCTCTAACCAAAATTTTCCCATCCTAGTACTACCTTGGTTTCCTAGATGTCAGTATGAGGCGGAATGCTGACCACGGACCACTAAAAATGACATCTATATGAAAACAAGTGTAACTAAATTAGTATGGTTCAAATTCTTCCCTGTAGGGGGAGAGTGCCTAAATCTCTGTTAAGGGAAACATGGACTTACAAGATTACAAGAAGAAGAACAGGACATTTAAAATCAGTATACAATGTATGTGTTAGTAAATAATTTGACTCACCTTCTGTTGATAATCTATCTATGCAAGTAACTAGTTCTTCTCCACAGTGCTGCACCAAGTGAAGCATATTTTTCATTTTTACTGAAGTGAAAGTAGGAGTCATTTTTGATCTCATAAATCGCCATTTTTCTCCTTTTAAGCTAAACATATTTTTACCTCCCATAGGATCTACTTTTTCATCCATATTCATAATTCTATCCATGAAATATTCATAAGAATCTTTGACAAGAATGTTCTTAACGAGATCTAAATCACGGATCAGTAGTGCTGGCTGATCAAAGAAGAATATTCCAACATATGGTGTTCCTTTAAACTTATCATGTATGTTTTTAAGATGGTGTCCTATATCTACTTTTTGAAGCAACACATCTTTCAAATTACCAAGAAATGGAAAAGGCTCCACGTAAGGTATATTTCTTATTTTCCAATAATTAACATTTTTGGAGAAATATAAATATAAAGTCAAAAGGAAAAGTATTATAACCACAAATAATATAGAAATCCAAGACATTTTGATGATATAGTTCACTTTTACAAATTCAAGTATCTAAATTGATTTCCACATATTTTCACACTGTTTCTTTTTAGCACACTGACAATACTTCAAGAATTGAACTATATACTGATTATAAATAATTTCCATTTTGCTTAATGAGATGCACACTAAATTTGCATACAGGTTACACATTCTTAATTAAAATTCAAACATTGTTTCGCTATTATTATTGTCCTTGATTCTGAATAATGATATTTTCATAAATAGCAGAGTGTATTGCATCAAAGTCATAATTCCTTAAATTTTAATATTAGACATGGCAAACTCAATCTACCAAGAGAAGTAAATTCTTTCAAGCATGAAGCTATTGTGGCATTATAAGATGGTCTCTGCTAGCTTCAAGTGTTTGTTTCACAACATTATTTCTTTCCTTTAACTTTTGAAGTAATATCTTTATCTTTAACACATGCAAGAGATAATTGGACTCTTAATTGTTCAGATAGAAGAAAAATAGAAACTCCAAAAATGAAGTTCTTGCATCAGTAGCAGGTGTGAAAATTTCAGAGAGAAAAAGAAATGAAGGTACTTAAATATTTTTAATTTAAAAAATATAATTGACAACATGAGAAACAACTGATAAGAACATGTTCAAAGAATGCCTACAGATAGAATTCCTCAGCTGTTACTAAAGTACAAACCAATAGGACATAGAAGTGTTGGACACCCATTTACCAGATGGGAAGATTCATTAAATCTCACTTGATGTGAAAACAGGTCAAAAGACCTAATTTCATGAAGATCTTTATCTGGTGCTTATTCTGCTGTCAATGCCCACTTAATAAATGGTGGTGTTGTATCATTTTTGAAAAGAAAATCTTTTGCCTGAAGCAGGAATTGAACAGTTAATGAAAAAGTTCATTTCCATTATATGATGAATTTCTTTCTATGAGCATTTAATTATTGATATTTACTTCCAGCCCCAATCTACAGAGAATCAGATTCAAATATTGTTGATCTACTGTTATAAGATGCAGAATACATATTGACACAATATCTGCTACACTAGCTCAGATGGCAGCATGCCTGCTTTCTCACTCACTAGCGGGTCCGGATTTGATATCTGGCATGGTTGGAAATTTTAATTGTAAAATTTGCAATTTCAGGATTAGAACGGGTGGTGATATACAATTTTTAATCATTTGGTTGTGTACCAGTTGTCTGAAGTAAATTCCAAACCACTTAGCTATACATATGTTGAGAAGCATATGATCCTGTTAACAGAAATTTGTCCATTGGATGAGGACATTAAGCCTGGTGGTACCCTTAATGCTTTTCAAAAGGAGTAGGTTATGTGCTGGAAGTGAATTTCAATTTCTCTTCATCACTCTTCATATAACACACTTAACTGCACACATAGTATACACTTAACATATTCTCATTCTACTACATTTCCTCTACACATCACATATTCTATGCAAAGTGATCTGCTGAAACAGTGGCTAAATATAAGGTCTAGGCGAAAATTTTTCTCTTCAAATTTAATTTAAAATAAACTACTTTAATTCTTTCATAGTAGTACTATTGGGTGATAGCAAGGAGATACTAAAGGCCAACACGCACACACTACTGAGTAACACTAAGAAATTGGGACTGGAAGTAAATATCAATAAAACTAAATATATGGTACGGTAACACATAGAAATACATTATATAATGGAAATGGACAGCTAATGACAAATGAGGCAAATTTTGAGGAAGTGGCTGAATTCAAATAGCTAGGAACAAGAATCACAAATATGAATGAGATGCACAAGGGAATTAAACATAGGCTCAATTCTGGAAATGCATGCTATTATGCATTGCAGAGACTCTTGATGTCCAACTCCTTTCAAAAAATGTTAAACTGAAAATATATAAAACTGTTATTCTACCAGTTATATTATATAGATGCGAAACATGGACTCTTACTTTAAGGGAGGAAAGGAGATTATGAGTTTTTGAGAATAAAGTTCTTAGGAACAGTTTTGGACCAAAGAGAGATGAACAGACAGGTGAATGGAGAAGACTACATAACAATGAACTACATGGTCTTTATAGGAAGCAAGATATAATAAGAACAGTTAAGTCTCGTAGACTGCGATGGGCAGGCCATGTTGCACATATGGGTAATGAAAGACGTGCATGGAAGCTTCTTGTAGGAAAGCTGGAGGGAAAACGTCCGGTTGGTAGACCAAGAATGAGGTGGGAGAACAACATTAACAATGATTTGAGGGAAGTAGATTATACAGGGGATGATTGGAAAGCATTGGCTCAGGATAGGGATGTATGGAGAGCTTATGTCCATGTGGCCATGAACCTACGGGTTTGATAGTGCCAGTGAGTTAGTTAATTAATGCTTTCGTGTTAAATATGGGAAATAATGAGTCATAATGTTGAAAATGAGAGGAAATATTCTCTTAAAAACTGCAGTTCCCGTTTTTAAGAAAATATAAACTATGAGGTAAGATATAAAAAATGACTCATTAATTCATACATTAATACTGTCTGCAGGAAAAAATGTAGTTGGTGGCATTGGGGAACATATAGTAACACAATTTTTAAAACTCATTTGTGTAATTTATACATAAATCATAAGAGGAAAATTCGCAGAGAGAAGTAATTATAAGGGGAATAACATGTGAACAAACAAAATGCGACATAATAAGCAACTGATTTTATTTCATGTCTATGAAAACAATGGACAAGGAAAATCCTGAACTAAGTGGGAAAGGTCATCATTTGCATTCTGATTGGCTTGTTACTGTTTAATGAGAATGTTAGATGTATACTGTATAATCTAAATTAGATTATGATAATTCTAAGAAAACAAAGTAATAAAGTATAGGTTTTATAATACTTACATGTTTTTATAGCATTTTATCATGCAATGAAGACTTTAGCTAAAAAAAACCAGAATTATGAGCCAAGTTAATATTATTATTATTATCATTATTATTAATACTGTCATTATTACTGATATTTTTATATTATTTCTGTTATTATTGTTGTTATTTATTTATTTTCAGAACAGTATAATGAACCAGATAATATATTTTTTTTTCCTTCTTATTGTTTATGGGTTTATTTTATTAAAATATTTATAATATTACCATATTAATTATAAGAATACATGGTACCAGTACTTCAATAAATTCTAAAAATTGCAATTACTGTCTAAATTGTAAAATACTACAACAAAATTCTACTTAAATGGTCCTATTACCACAAGATTTTAGAATTTCAGAACTAAATCAAATCTTAAATATACAACGTATATAAGAGAAAATTTTGCATCTAGATTGGAACTTGCCCCGGTAGCTCAGATGGTAGAGCATTGGCCTAGAAAGCCAAAGGTCCTAGGTTTGAGTCTCGGTCTGGGCGAGAATTTTTCTCTTCAAATATAAATCAAATCTATTTAATTATTTTTTTCTCAGCCGTGCTGGCTCAGGAGGTAGTATGCCTGCTTCCTTACTAGCAGGTCCAAGTTCAATACCCAGTAGGGTTGAAAATTTAAATTGTTAAATTAATTTAATTACAAAATTTTCAATCTCATAGCTAGGAGAGGTGATGTTGTACAATTTTTAATTGCTAGATGGTGCACCAGATTCCTGCAGTAAATTGCAAACCTCTTCACAGTTCATATGTTGAGAAGGCATGTGGTGCTGTTGATAGCAATTCGTCCATGGGATGGGAACGTAAAGCTTGGCAGTCCACTTGGTGCTTTTCGATAGGAGTAGGCTAATGTGCCAGCACCGGGTTTCACTTTCTCCCTTGTCTTCATCATCATCCCTCATACAAAACACTTATACTACTCAAACACAAACATACGCTTATCTCTGTTCACTATACAAGAATACGTCATCTATGTAAAGTGATCTGCCAAAGTGGTACGTAAATTGAAAATAGTCCACATTAATGCCATCTATCTGCCCAGTGTGGAAATCAAAGCATGTAAAATGCAGTGGTTGGCATTGTGAATGGTTTCCAATGTGATTTGTGCATACAGACTTAACTTATAAATTATATTTACTTATAAATTTATTTAAAATGAATTCAACTTTTTAACATAAGAATTTTATAATTTTAAATGCTATTTAAAATAGTTTATTTTTGTAAAAATTATAGGGAAGCACCACTTCCAGCATTTCCATTGAGGTCTCGCCACTGCAGGGGATGTTTGATAAACATTAGCTCAGGATAGGGATGTTTGGAGAGCTTATATCCGCGCGGCCATGAACTTTCAGGTTATAAAAACAATGTAATAATAATTATGATAATAATTAAGTATTTTGAGGAAAATACCTTAAGATTGTACATTTATTAGAAATTTAGTGTATTTCACTTTAAAATAGCGACTTTTGGCGTATATAGGGACTTTTTGTATAACCATGTTGGCTATGCTGAATATTGGCAGCACTGTTATTGATTTGACAGATGACAAGATCTGCGGGGCTGTGATTTTATTGTATATTGTTTTGGATTGTTTTCATATAACGTTACGTTTGATAAATAGTCCATTGCAAGTGTATTTTATATTATTTAGATTCTGCATATGTGATATGCATTTGTATTGATACAGTTTAAACAATATTTCAAAGGTAAGCTTTTTATCATTCGTTAATGAGTAGAGAATATTACGAACTATAATACTTGGCCGGACTTTCTATCGAAGGACATTTTCTACATAATCGTTTTAATGATTTTAAAATGATGTCAACATGATGTTTCAAATCAGTATGCTAGTAAACTAAAGATAATAATTGAATAATTATTGTAAAGTGAATTTATCTGTATGCGTATCCAAAATTAGAGTAATTAGGTGTATTTAGGAAGCCTAAAAGTTAAGCTTAAAAGAACAATAATACCTCGATTATTACCAAGAAGTCACTGAATAGTTCAAGGTTATGTTGACATTTTTGTTAGCTTTTTAAGTTCAATTTAATGTGCAGTTAGGTTTCCTAAGATTTTATTTTGTCCAATGCCATCAGGCTGTCTTACAACATTTGTGACATTCTCTCCTGATACTGGCGAAATTGTAATCCACCTCTGAAGTTGTAGCACCTGAAAGATAGAGTTATGTTATCCCAGTGATATGATGGACAGTAAAAAATAATAAAGCATCAGGAGAGTCTTTAAATTTAATCTAAATTTCAGACTATTGATAACTACAGGAATAATTCCTTTTAAGGAACAATTCCTATGGCCTGACTGGGAATCGAATCTGCGACCTCTTGGACTGAAGATAGAAGTTCTGACTACAAGATCAGGGTTATATTTACATGACCACAATTTGGTTAATGTACACCAAACTCTTACAAGGGAACTGTTAACCGTTGCATGCCAAAACCTACCCTGAAATTTCTCCCAGAGAAGCGTTGTGATGTACCAAGACCATGTCCAAAAAAATTATCTGATGCTTTTAACTGGAAGGCACAAATCCAAAATCCAGCAATGACAATCCACTATGGAGATGGTCATCCCTGCTTAGATAAGAGCAGAGTGAAGTGAGGTGGGATGTGACTCAGATGGCAGGTAATGAGGGTTATCCAATCTACCAATTCAGGAGTTGTTCATCCCTTTAGTTTAAATGAGAGATTTGGCACCGGATTTTGATACCTTGCTGTTAAAAACATTTTTTTTACATGACCTTGATACATCGTAATACTTCTCTGGAAGAGTTTTGGAAAAACTGCACTTAAACTTACGTGAAATATTTTCAAAGTCCTATAGAACAACAGTGTGCATGCACCAGAGTTTATAGAGCCAGGATACCCCACCATCGAACCACATATCGATTATCATCCTCAATTTCTTTCGATATCATACTAAAGTTAAAAAATCTTATACTAGATGGCAGCATATCGCTATAAAATTTAAATGACCAATCTTTGCAATAAATCCCCAAATCTATGTTAAAATATATCAATAATATTAAAATTACCAAATATTTATTAAAAATAAGTGTACACTTACTTATCACTCCCTAACGCTGATCCAACCAGCGATAGAAAAATCATAGACTAAGTAATATACTCTGTGGAGAAAATAGCAGTTAACATCACAATATTGTCTAACAGTGTCATAATATTGTGATTTGCATATTTAAATAAATACTTGAAAATTGTCTAATAATGTTATAAAAATTGTTTGAAAAAGTATAAAATATTGAAAAAATGTTGGTAAATACAGAAGAAGAGCTATAGTTTACAACAATAAACTGAAAAATCAAGTGTAAGTAAAAGTGCAGTTCAGCCGAAATTTTAAGGTAGGTTACAGCATGCAGTCGGTGAAATTCCTTGCTATTAATAATCTTCACAAAAGTTTATTTGATATGCAAAGTCATATTATGACTAGAAAAGTGTCTGACGTGGAATAAATATAAGTGGTCCACATCTTTTAATGAATCAATAAATACAGATCAATATCAAATGTCAATCAATAATGGGAAGTAGTGCTTTCAGAGAAGCCATCTTTTGGAAAAACTGCACTTAAACTAGCGTGAAATATTTTCGAAGTCCTATAGAACAACAGTGCACATGCGCCAGAGTTTGTAGAGCCAGCAATTACCCACAATCGAACCACATCAATTATCATCCTCGATTACTATCCGTCGTTATGAAATTTAAATGACCAATATTTGCAATAAATCCCCAAATCTATGTTAAAAAATATATTAATAATATTAATATTACCAAATGTTTATTAAAAATGGGTGTACACTTACTTATCACTCCCTTACGCTGATCCAACCAGCGATAACCCAAAATAGCGATAGAAAAATCATGGACTAAGTAATATACTCTGTTGAGAAAATAGCAGTTAAGATCACAATATTGTCTAACAGTGTCATAATATTGTGATTTGCATATTTAAATAAATACTTCAAAATTGTCTAATAATGTTATAAAAATGGTTTGAAAAAGTTTAAAATATTAAACAATGTTAGTAAATACAGAAGAAGAGCTATAGTTTACAACAATATAACTAAAAAATCAAGCGCTAGTAGAAGTGCAGTTGAGCCCTTCTTTTGCCTATATATATACATACAGTGTTCTGCTCAAGAGCAGGTCTTTCACTGCAAACTCAGCATTCTCCACTCCTTCCTTAACTGAGCTTTCCTTTTTGCAGCTTTACTAGGGATGTATGGTAGCTTCCTGTTTCTTTCCATACCCCACTCTCTCTTTTGCATCTTAAAATCTTAAAAGATCGTAAGAAGGTCCCGAGAGGCCCCAACTTGGAGGTGAGGAGTGTGGATTTGGCTAAGTTAGACCTTCTGGACTTCACCGAAATTCACCCCAGAGGTTAAATATCAGTTCCATCAGGGTTTTTGATCAGATCAAAGATCTGGAAATCCCAATTAGCCTCTGCCCCCCCTTTTGCTTATATTAACTGAATTAGAAAAAAAAAAATTGCACCTGAGCTAAACTAAAAATTCCAGCATTTTCCAGGAAAATGCTTATCTCAATTTAACTAAATAAGTTAGATGTACAGTTTCATCCCTGAAGTTAAATTGACATCAGAGCAGATGTATGTCTCTGCATGAGTAAGAGTATAGTGGAGTGAGGTGGGATGCGGTGCAGATGGCGGGTGGTGAGGGTTATACAGGAGTTGTATTACTTCCCTATAGTTTAAATGAAACATTTGGCGTTGGATCTTAGTGCCTTGCAGTTAAAAACAGCAGATACTTTTTGGACCATGGCCTATGTATATTACAATGATTCTCTAGAAGAAATTTCAAGTTAGGTTTTGGCATGCAGTGGTTGACAGCTCCTTGTGAGATTCCAAAAGAATTCTTGTTGATTTTCCCAAAGTGCAAAAAACAGTAAATGCTGATTGTTACTATCCAACTTTAGAAAATCTCAAATCTGTGACCTGGACTTGCCAATCATTATAGTTGGTTTTCTCAATCTGGACCCACTACTTATTGTAGTAGCCTATACTCCTCATGATGCTATATTGGCACTGGTTGAAATTCCATAAAAAAATTCTTCCCTTATAGAGGCATGTTCAAACCAACATTCCCCTAGGTCTATGCTGAGACATGATGCCTTGATTCTCTTGGCCATCCTCAAGGGATTGGTCTATGTAATGCACAACGATTTTATCTACTTGCTGAATAAAAAACAAAAAAAGAAGATGCTTAACATTTAGCAGCTTATTGCGACAGAACCGTTATATCTATAGGATAATGAAGATGTCTGAAACCTGTATGGATTATAGACAATTCTTCTTCTTTCTTTGGCTCTATGGTCCTCTAAGAACATTGGCCTCCTTCATAACAATTGCCCATTCTTCTCTATTACTAAGCTTTTTGTCTCCACCTATTCACCTTCAGTTGTCTTAAGTCTTCTTCAACCTTATCTAACCATCTTAGTTTCTGTCTTCCAATCTTTCTTCTTCCTTCCAGTTTCCCTTCTAAAATATTTTTTTCACCTCTACCTTGCTCCATCCGCAACACATGTCCTACCCATTCGTCTCTTTCTTCTAATTCTCCATATACCTTGTTCCTGTACTGCTCCATATATCTTCCTTAATATTTTTTTTTTTCCCCATGTATTTATTATGTACTTATCTTTTTCAGAAAATGTCCATGTTTCACTTCCAAACATAACTATTGGTTTCAACATTGTTTTATATGTTTTAATTTTTGCTATGCTACTTATTCTTGATTTAAAAACTTGTTTTAATGCATAGAAGCATCTATTGCCCATTGTAATCCTTGCTCGAATCTCTTCACTTAATCCATTTTTTGAGGTAATTAGAAAACCCAGGTATTATCAGCTTTCTCAAATTTCTGACCATCAGTATTACATTTGCAATTTTTTTTTAGGTTTAAAATGGAAGAACTTCTTAAAGAAGCATTGGGGACAGTCACCCTGAAGAAAACAGGGAAAGGAGGAGGTGGTTGTATAAATGAGGGTGAGGCCTATCTTATTGATTCTGGAACTGTATTTGTGAAATACAATAAGAAATCTCAGGTAACTGTTAATTTAAGTATTTGACAATTTTTTTAAATACAAATATATAATTGACATATTGTTTGTTTACACACATTATATTTCGTAAATGCAGGGTGCAGCAGTGTATCAAGTAGTTTTAAAACCTTTATCAAGAGTGAATGATTAGATTTTATATAAGTGAGTCGAAAATAAATTTTACATCTCATCTCGTAAAAAAAATATTTTCGTCTTACTTATATAAATGTGAATTGTCTCATAATGTTAATTCTCATAGCAGAATTTTTATTAAAATGATTAGATTTATTTGCTTGAATCATTCCAAATTCATAGGAAAGAAACCCATACGGAAAATTTTATTAAATCAACAGGGTTCAATCCAATTGAACATAAATTAGCAGCCTTTAATGATTTAACTCATAGATTGATAAACTTACCCTTAAACAAAGAAGATTTCAAACAGGAGAAAAAACACATAATCAAAATAGCAAGAGAAAATGGGTTTGATGAAAAAATGGTACACCAAAGGATAGAAAAGTGTAAGGAACAAAAAATGTTAAACAGAATTACTCTTGAAAAAGAAAAACCACCTATGAAAAAATATAGGAAATTCACATATCGCCCTTGGGTACACAATAAGTTCCAAAAGATATTTGAGAAGTTTAATATTAAATTAGCACCGAAAACTAACTACAGTTTAAATAAACTAATAACAACCAACAAAAATGAAAAAAAACATAAAAATAAAAAAATCAGGAATATATCAAATTGAATGTACAGGTTGCGAAAATATATATATAGGAAAAACAAAAAGAAACCTAAAAATTAGAACCAAAGAACACATACTGGTAAGAAATATTAAAAATGGGGAAATAGAAAAATCTGCAGTTGCTGCTCATTTTTGGTCTGAAAAACGTAATATAAATTTGGACACTTATTAAAACAGTTAGAAAATACAAAAGAGCTGACTATTTGGGAAAAAGTCTATATTCAAAACAACAAAAACAGAGCTTTGAAATTTTGAAATACTGACGGAGCGTGACCTTGTTTGGAGGTTCTTAAGCCAACCAGAGGATGGAGCTGATATCGACATCCAGGGTGTGCAACATAAATGTAACCAGTCTGGGCAAGATGATGATGATTATGATATAATCAAAACATGTTCAAGAACAAATCAACATAAATATTGAGGTAAGATGAACAGACTAAAAATAATTTAATCACATAATTAATAATTTAATCACATAATTGTCACCATTCTTGTAAAATATTTTTATAGCATAAGGACCTTCCACTATAATTGATGACTCCATTGCAACGAAATGTGTTAATGCTTTCTATAAGAACACAGTACCTGCTTTCTCCGCACACAAACCAAACAATAATAAGCATTAAAGTTTTAAATAAATTCTTTATTGCTTCACCTCATATCCTGTTTTCTAATTAGACCAGTTTCAAAATCTTATCAGTTTCATCTTCAGTAATTCCACGACCGTAGTTCTGTTGTCTAGGAGTACTACTTCTTACTCCATCTGTTGGTGGACTGATGCACCTCCAAATCAAATCAACTGCCTGGGAATTTCAAAATTTATTAAGTTTTCTTTCTTGTTTTTTTTTTTTTAATGTTGATTTGAATTATTTTGTGGATACAATTACTCACAATGCAGGTCTTTAGAAAACAAATTACGGCTCTGAGGTTGAGATCATAAACTATTCTTTTTTTTAATCTCTGAAATGAATGTCTGCATATAATATATGTTTTATTAATAAGCCTTTAAAGTGTATCTATACTACAAAATTTTAATTATAATATATTTTTATCATAAGTAATGCCATGAGTGATTTCCAAATTATCAATAAATTCACAACTCACAAAGTGAGGAGTAAATTTATCTAAAGAATAGGAAATCAAGAGTGGCATTTGTTAGGACTATTTAATGAATAAAATTAAGCGTTTACTCACAAATCATTATTTAAATATAGTTATTTTAAAATATTTATATATTTAATGTAAACGGCGATGTTTGAAAACAAATGAGAAACATTGTTTTTCACTTGTTTATCACTGCAACTAGATCATATTATTTATTGCCAAAGGATCACAATATTGTAAGAATGCACCCTAGTGGAGAAAAAATTAAACACATCAAACTTTATATTTATTTATTTTTCTGATGTCCTATTATGTAAATATGTCAATTATATTTTTCTGGAATGTTATTACCTGGGAAAAAATATGTTTAAGAAAGTGCAAACAGTGGTTTATTTTTTTTGTGGTATAATCAATTGCTACAAATGTTTTTATATTATCTCCCGCAACCATGGTATGGTTACATTTGTGCACTATATATACAATCTGGTAGCCATATACAGTCACTGCAAAATAATGCTATCACCTATTGAGAATGTTAAAAAGGAGGAGCTTGATTTTACAGTGATAAAATTAAACTGATAAAATCGAGGTGAAAAAGACTGTGATTGGTTGTAAATAAAAAATCATTGAAATGTGATTGGTCATTGACTCCCATTTGGGGCATGAGTCACTGTGAATACTTTCCCATTATTTATTTATTAAGATCTTGGTAGAGAATGAGACTTGGATATTAATGAAGAGACTAAGACTGTTTGATAAAGCAAACAATGTTTTAGTTTTTTAAGGAAGAGACTAGTAAGTTTCTTTGTTTTATGCCACAAAATATAGTTTTATTGATAATAAAATCTCTCTTTCTTTTTTTTTATTTATAGCCATAATGAAAACATAAATAATGATAAAATTATAGCATAATACATTCATGTATGTGGTGATGATTAAAGTAAAAAAAGAAGTAAAGTGATCCCACTACAGGTCATAGGAGACCCTTGGGGTAGTAGGAGGTTAAGGCTCCCACTTTTTCTAGACAATTGGCACTTGATGTCAGCCGGGTTGTCAGCCCTGCATGACGGTCGCTTTTACCCCCAGAACAAGCATCTGGTACTCATTTCCGTTAGAGGCTGAGTCAACCCTAAGGCCATGATGCTACCAGATGGTTTGGGTCAGTTTAAAAATCCTGATCCCACCAGGACTTTAACCCTCGACCTTCCGGTTTGTAGCACACTGCCTTAACCACTACGCTATGGCGTGGTGTTGATTATGGTACTAAAATAGTCACAAAAGAGACAAGAAAAATTATATTTCCTGTCGTAAAAAAATAAGGACTGATTGTGTTTGAATGCACAGTCCGTAAATACCATCCACAACATTACGATTATGCTGCAACAATATCATACAGAATTCTTTCTTTTATAACACTAGATATTAGAGCACATCAGACAGAGGTCCAACATGTAGCATTGCCTTCTTTGAGTAGTAGCAAAAACACTTAAACAAATCTTAATTTTTAAGACAGTGGTCACTTTCATATTTGCCAGTTGTACATAAGAGTAGAATATCATCCCAAAGTTAATGTTCAAACTTGTATAGTTATTGTGCATGTTTTTCCATCTCTTTAGGCAAGAGCAATGTTTGATGGTGAAATGGATTCACTTAAAGCTATTGCTGCAACTAACACAATACATGTGCCGAAACCTCTGTATGTTTTGGACAACCCTGAAGGTGGAGCAGTTCTGGTACTCGAGTATTTGGATATGAAAGGTTTGACCCGCTATTCAAGGCAGCTAGGAGAGGAACTTGCTAAAATGCATTTACACAATGCAGAGCTGGGGAAGAAACAAAAAGAAAAAGAAAACTTTGTTGGTGAAGCAGAAAATTCAAATGAAGATGAGGAGCAACCGGTGTATATGAGTCAGTTTGGATTTCATACAACCACTTGCTGTGGTTACCTTCCACAGGATAATACTTTTTGTGATGACTGGCCAGTAAGTATTCACATGATCTAAATTTTTATTTATGTTAATATTTAATTTTAGGAAGTGATATTTTGAGGCTATTTTAATTAAATTATTTTCAATCTGTTCATCTTACCTCAATATTAATGCTGATTTGTTCTTGGACATGTTTCAAAACAATTCTGTTTTATCGTCAGCTTGTCCAGACTGGTTAGATTTATGTTGCACACCCTCGATGGAGCTGACATCAACATCCAAGGTGTGCAACATAAATCTAACCAGTCTGAGCAAGCTGACGATAAAACAGAACTGTTTTGAAACATGTCCAAGAACAAATCGATATTAATATTGAGGTAAGATGATCAGACTGAAAATAATTTAATTTATTTATGTTATTCGTCAGCTGTGGTGGATTAGTGGTTATGCTCCTTGCCTCTGGTTTCGATGGTTGTAGGTTCAAACCTAGCCGCAGTCTATGGATTTTTTAGGATGGCAAAATCCAAGGAGCAAGACCTTCGGGAGGGACTTTAAGCCGTGGGTCCTGAGTCTGAAGATTTTCAGGCTCGTAAAAGATCCTTAAGTCTGAATTAAAAGGTCTCTAAGCAAAATTTAGCAATCTCTAACGTCTTAGTAATATCTTAGTTCATATTTGAAGAGAAAAATTATACGCTCAGACCGGGACTTGAACCCGGGACCCTTGGTTTTCTAGTCCAAGTGCTCTACCATCTGAGCTACCTGAGCAAGTACCGATCTAAACGCAAATTTTTCTCTATATACGTTGTAATTCCCGCCCGCCAAATGCTTTGAAGCCTTTGCTTCTATCTTTGCAAATGGCGGCTCCTATATTAAGAAGACATATTTGGGAATTATACATTACATTATAAATGCCAGTATGGCTTTTTTCGATGTTTTTATTATTAATTTCATACATCTCAATGATGGATAAATCATATTTGAAGAGAAAAATTATACGCTCAGACCGGGACTTGATCGGTACTTGCTCAGGTAGCTCAGATGGTAGAGCACTTGGACTAGAAAACCAAGGGTCCCGGGTTCAAGTCCTGTTCTGAGCATATAATTTTTCTCTTCAAATATGATTTATCTATCATTGAGATGTATGAAATTAATAATAAAAACATCGAATATCTTAGTTGCCTGCTAGATGTCTCGTTGAGTCGGTGTGTTGACTGCATACCATTCATGACATCTCTAGGAAAATAAGTGTAACTAATTAACTTGGTCTAGTAACTCCTAACAAAGGAGAGGTTAAGGCCCAACATTGGGCTATTAAGCCATTATAGATGTAGATATTATTCTTATTCAGTAGTGATTAAGTTTTAACACATTCACTACCAGTTTCTTTAGAAGGTATTTAAATGCTCAACCAGGGATTTTTAAATGACTAGATCAAGTTAGGCACTGACAACAAAAATTAATATAACAACTATAATATAAATAAAAATCTGAGAAGGGGAAGAACCATCAAAACACATAGCCCATATAGTTAAATGTACATTTATCTGGCAGACCAGCCTCATGGGCTAGAGATCAGCATTTCTGACTACAATTCATTAGGTCCTGGGTTCGATTTCCGATCAGACCATAGGAATTTTTCCTTAAAGGGAATTATTCTTGTGGTTGCCCATGGTCTGAAAATTTGGTTTTAAGTTTAGATTAAGGACTCTCCTGGCATTTCATTATCATTTATCATCCATCATATCATCAGGGTAATGTAACTCTACCTTCCAGGTGCCCCAACCTAAGAAATGGATTACAATTCCACCAATGCCAGGGGAGAAAGCCAGAAATGTCATAAAGACAATATGGTGGCATTGGTAAAAAAAATTATGTGCCATCTATAGGATAACTATCTGATTATACTATCGGTGCATGCTCATCCAAACATAACTAAAGTTTCATACTGCTAGCAATGTTGCTGACTGTAATAAAGAATCGGACAGGTACCAGGGGCACACTTGTCTCCCTTGCCTAAACTTAACATCATCTGTAACTCTCGTTGCATGTTCAAGCCAGTTATCAGAATATCATGCAAAGAGACACTTTGCAGATGACATATGATAGAACAGGGATTCAGATAAGAGGAGACATAGCTGGAAATAACAAAATAAGCCACGTTCAGAAATTAGAAAACAACCTACAAAATTCAGTGTAATAGGATCAGGCTTAGAGGAACAAATTAACAAGATCAGCAGCTTTATTTTATCAAAAATACATTGTCTCTACATTATCCTATCAAACAGAATTCATGTATTTTAATTTGTAAAAATTTTACTTTTAGTGAAAGTGCCTGTTGTTTCATTGCTGAGTTTTCCAATATAAGGTACTACTTATTGGAAGCCTACCCATTTCTTCTGATTTTGAAGCAATTTTGGTAGTGTTGTCATTTATATATAAATAATAAAAAGAAGTGATACTATGGCGTAATCTTTTTCAGTTGCAATTTGGATTGAAATCCCATTCAATAACTACATTTAGTACTGGTCACTTCATCTCCTATGTGGTCTTCTTATATCCCTGCATCCATATGGATTGTAGTTGAGGATTTTAAAAAATAAATGATAAGCTGGCATAATAAATGTATGCGTAGTCATAAATTTATTTATTTATTCAAATGTAGGGGACTTAAGTCATTGCCCATAATTATGAGTAACTAATGACAGAAAATTAAAACAATAAAGTATCATAGCAAAACAGTGATAATAAATGTATGTATGCATTTCTTTGATGTCTTAGGAATACTGTATTGTAAGCTTTATGTATGTTTCCAGACATTTTATGCAAGGCAGAGACTTGAACATCAGATAAACTTGATAGAAAAAGATGTAAGTAATATTAGTATATTCATATAATAAAGTTGGGAATTTTTACATTATGAGGTTTTTTTAATGAGTCAAATAAATCGTGAATTCTTCTTTCATCATACATCTATGTTTTTTAACACAAAACTCCAGTATCGGGATACATCATTCCCATTGTCAGCTGTTGTCACGACTTAATTTTATAAATTGCCATCTGGTCTTGATTTGAAGAACTTTGTAATCAAATTTGGTTTGTCCGGAAATTCAAAATTCATGGTTCTAGTATGGTTTTTTGAATGTATATCTTTTTCCAAACTTTTTCAAGTCTATGATTCTCTAATAAACTATGTACTGATTTTTCAATTTCACCATTTTTCATATTTCTAAACATTCTTTTTTTGCAAGGGTCTAAATTCCTTTTTGATTTTCATATATAATACTGTATTGCAATCTTCGCAATTAATTTGATAAATTCCAGATTTTTTATTGTCTGGGGTGTTAGCTTTTTTATTAGTTAACAGAAGATTGCCCAGGCTGAATTTGTTAATCGGGGCTAATGTTATATTACATTTTTTGAAAATCTTTTGAAATTTGTTATGTGTTAAAAAACATAGATGTGTGAGGTAAGAAAAATTCACGATTCATTTGATTCTTATTAAGTATATTACTTATTTTAAAATCATTAGGAAGTAACATTATGAGGTTTAATTAAATAATTGAGTTTGTATTTTTTTAAACATTCTTACCTCATATGATAGTTTTGTCGGACATATGTTTCAAGGATGTTGCCCCGTCGTCAGCATTTTTTCTTTTTTTCATGTTGTCGATCCTGGATCTGTGTTCCAAAAACATGGTAATGAAGCTCCTTTCTCCGGGAATTTCAAAGTTCATAATTTTCTCTTATATCTATAAACAGAAGAACAAGGAAAAAATTATGAACTTTGAAATTCCTGGAGAAAGGAGCCTCATTACCAAGTTCTTTGGAACATAGATCCAGGGCCTACAACATGAAGAAAAGAAAAAAACAAAACTATCATTTGAGGTAAGAATGTTTAAAAAATACAAACTCAAATATTACTTATTTTTTATTCATATCCAGTCTTCTAACTAGACCGGTTTCGAAGCCTGGCAGCTTCATCTTCAGTAATTTCTCATCGACTGATGTTATGTCGATCAGAAGAAATTACTGAAGATGAAGATGCCTAGTTTGAAGACTGGATATGAAACATTTTAATTTAATCTTAATTTGATTCATATGTATTTTTTAAATATATTTTTCCATATTGAGATTGAAATAGTATATTAAACATAGAGAGATAGTCCACATGATTTTTGCTGACCTCTTTACATTGGCATTAGCTTCTTTTCAAATAAATTTAAATCTTCTTTTGTAATTTATTTCCTAGCAGATTAATTTATAGTTTCTTATCTTTTTGTTTCTGTAATGGTATTAATTTGATTAGTTTTTATTTTTGGTTAATTTACATAAATGTTTACTTATAATTATTTATGTCCCATGACATATCCAAGCACTTTAAGGTGCACAGCTACAGGATTTGTGCTGGTTTGAGTCCCTATGGGAAAACAAATTTTCTCATGGAATTTCAGCCTGTATGGGACTAAAGCTCTCCCAGCATCATGAGGAATTTTGGTAGCTGCAATATGTAGTGGCTCCAGATTGAGAAAACCAGCTATAATGGCTGGGAGACCCGATATGCTGATCACATATCATTTCTTTACTGGCTGGAAGATTGTCTATCTCAGTGACTAACACATGTGAATTTGAGATGGTAAACCAGGGGCATTCTAGGTTCTTCTAGGTTCCAGGGGCATTCTGGAGGTTATAATTATTTATTGTATGTTATGTTCTTATGTAATTTTTCTGCATCGGATTTTTTTTTCACTAGTTGAGTGGAAGGGAAGACCAGTTTATATAAATAAATAATTTATTAATATTATTTCTACTACTATTATCCATTCTTACAAATTAAATTGGATTAAGTCAACTAAAATTATACTATTTTTTATTTTAGGAAGTAATATTTTGAGGTTCTTTTTCATCATCTCATCATCTACCTTTCAAGTATTAGGCTTTTTATCAAGTTTTTTTGAGTCTAGAGATATCTTACCTCAATTTAATGTTGATTTGTTCTCGAACATGTTTCAATATATCTTCTATATCATCGTCAGCTTGGCCAGACTGATGAGTTTTATGTTGTGAACCCTGGATGTTGATATCAGCTCCCTCTTCCGGCTGGCCGAAGAACCTCCAAACTAGGTCAGAAGAACAAGAATAGATTATGAATTTTTTAATTCCTGCTGAATATGACCTAGTTTGGAGGTTCTTCGGCCAGCCGAAGACTGAGCTGATATCGACATCCAGGGTTCATAACATAAAACTAGTCAGTCTAGCCAAGCTGATGATGATATAGAAGATTATATCGAAACATGTTCGAGAACAAATCAACATTGAATTGAAGTAAGATATCTCTAGACTCAAAAAAACTTGATGAAATTATACTGATCACTGGGCCGTCCTATGAAACGCTGGAGGGAAAATTTTCTATAGGATCATAACAGGCCTTGGCCTAATACTTGGAAGGAAGAAGAAGAAGAAGAAGAATTATACTGTCATGTAAATAAAATAATCTTTTTCAAGTATGGTGACAAAGAAGTTAGAGAACTTTGGTCTAGACTTCAAAACAAAATTCCAAACTTCTTCAAAGATCTGACTATAGAGCCATCCCTTCTGCATGGCGATTTATGGGGTGGAAATGTAGCAGAATCAGCAACGGGACCAGGTACGTTTCATTTTGAATCCATAACAGTTCATGTCATGTAATGTTCAATGATGATATCTCTCTGTTTAGTTGAGATCTTGCGATGCCTAAAATATGCATTTCTAAACATAGGGTTTCTTTATTAAAATACTCATTTTATAATCCTCTAGCATATCGCTCATTTGCTACAACAATGTCACAACTCAAAAATCACAATATTTTAGTTAATATCACAGGGAGAATTGGAATGACAGTATATGAAACTTCAAATGCTTCTTCTGAAAAATCGTGATTTTTCAAGTTATAACATTATTGCAGCAAAGAGCAATATGTATAATTTTGAACATAAAGGTTTGAGATGCATTATTATTATATTACATTTACAGTAAAACCTCATTAATCCAGACATTAGGCTTAATTTGTACTATGTATTAGAAAAAAGTACCATATTTACTCATGTATTTCACAAATGTTTTAGCATATTTTTGTGATCTAAAAGGTGTGAATGAATTATGAGAGGAATATTGTTTATATTATTTTTGGTCTGGACATCTTACCTCAATATTAATGTTGATTTGTTCTTGGACATGTTTCAAAACAATTCTCTGTTTTATCTTCAGCTTTCCCAGAATTTTGTTTTGAAGTCTGGGAAAGCTGAAGATAAAACAGAGAATTGTTTTGAAACATGTCCAAGAACAAATCAACATTAATATTGAGGTAAGATGTCCAGACCAAAAATAATATAATTAAAATAACCTCAAAATATAACTTCCTAAAATTGAATATTGTTTATTTTTTATTATTTCACTCACCTCATACTTCATAATTCATAGCAGACCCTGGGTTTCTTCACATATTTTGTGACATTGTCAATGCTGCGTCACGTTCACAACTGACGTCCAACGGCCTTCTATCCTGCAGACTGACCTCCGCGCCATCTGGTGGCCGACCGAAGAATTTCCAAATCAGTCCTCTTTCTTTATAACCGGGTATTTCAAAATTCATAGTTGTATTTTCATTCTTGCATATGTAAATTTTTTCCCAAATTAATTGTAAAGATTGTGAAAAGATATACATAGGAAAAACAAAAAGGAATCTAAATACAAGATTAAAAGAACACCTCAGAAATGTTAAAAATGGAGAAACCGAAAAATCTGCAATAGCTGCACATGCCTGGTCAGAAAAACATAGAATAGAAACCAAAACAAAATTACTTAAACAATTGGAAAAACCGAAGGAACTCACAATTTGGGAAAAAATTTACATATGCAAGAATGAAAATACAACTATGAATTTTGAAATACCCGGTTATAAAGAAAGAGGACTGATTTGGAAATTCTTCGGTCGGCCACCAGATGGCGCGGAGGTCAGTCTGCAGGATAGAAGGCCGTTGGACGTCAGTTGTGAACGTGACGCAGCATTGACAATGTCACAAAATATGTGAAGAAACCCAGGGTCTGCTATGAATTATGAAGTATGAGGTGAGTGAAATAATAAAAAATAAACAATATTAAAAAACCTCATAGTGTTATTTCCTATCTACATAACTTTATGAGAGGAATGTTCAGGGATGTTGGTTTTTTTTTGTTTATCAGTGGTAAGTAAGAAGCAAGCATTTATTTTTACCCCACCCCCAATTTTCAGTCGCATCCCTTACATACATATCCTCTTTATATCTTCAGTCATAGAATATTTATAAAATTCTTTATTTCTGCTAGGCTTTTGAAAACTAAGCTGTTTGGGAAAAAGGATTGTTCCTCAAAAGTAATGGCTATTAATAGTACAAAAATAATAGCCTTTGTACAGGTGACAGGTTATGGACCTCCCTCCCTACCATTCTAGCAGGTAGTACTGTTTGCTATGGGATGTTAAAACTATTTAAAGGAAATTCCACACTCCCCTAACTCAATCTGTTAGTGAAGTACAATCGTTTTATAAAACTTACGATGAGAATTAACATTATGAAGCTTTCAAATTAATAGAATTAAAATGAGTCATGAATTATCTCACCTCATACACTCCATATTTTTCACAGCATAAGACCATGTTTTCATGGATAATCATCCCTATCTTCAGCCATATTTCTGACTCAGAAATATGGCTGAAGATACGGATGACTGTCTCTGAAACTGTGGTCCTGTGCTGTGAAAAATACGGAGTGTATAACGTGAAATATTTCTCAACTCATTTTAGTTTTATTAAAGTACATTCAGTTGAAATCTAAAAAAAATCATGTCATACATACCTGAAATATAAGAGAAATATTTTTTTTTTAATTTAATGCAAAATATCCTGGTACATGTATTATGTGATGGCATGAATTATGCAAGTAAATATGGTACGATAATATATTTAATTAATGTTGGGAAGTAAACATTAAGAGGTATAATCATTAAAATTCATCGGAGAACATATTGTTTAAACAACTCACCTCATAGGATTCATGCTTCCATGATATCGCGATTTCAAACATAATCATGTTCATCGTCAGCCATAACTCCGACTGATGAAATTCTTCGACCGTCAACTATTCTATTGTCGCCATCTTCAGTGCTGCCATCTATGGTTGAATTTATGAACTTCGAAATCAATGTATTGGAAGAGAAGCTAAACTTTTAAAACAAGTAGAGAAACCTTTGGAATTGACAGTTTGGGAAAAAATATACATTCAGAAAAACAAAAATAGATCAATGAATTTTGATATCCCTAATGAAATTACATTGATTTCGTAGTTCATAAATTCAACCATAGATGGCAGCACTGAAGATGGCGACAATAGAATAGTTGACGGCCGAAGAATTTCATCAGTCAGAGTTATGGCTGACGATGAACATGATTATGTTTGAAATCGCGATATCATGGAAGCATGAATCCTATGAGATGAGTTGTTTAAACAATATGTTCTCCGATGAATTTTAATGGTACGATAACTTCTATATTTGTGAAATAAATTCATTACGGCATTCATAGGAATATTTTCTTCCTCCATTAGTCATTTAGAACTGCCCTGTAGATAGTTTCATCAAATAAGTTGAAAGTAAATATTAACATTTTGATGTGAGATTTTAAATTTAACATTTTCCATTGCTGGACATTATTCTCTTGAAAAGCTTCAACCTGGACTTGAACCCTAGACTGCTTCTTCCCCATATGAGTATGCTATCTGTTACACTATTCAAGTTATTTTTATATATTAAATTTGGGAATTTTTAACATTATGAGGTTCAATTAATAATAATTAAATGAATCGTGATTTCTTCTTATCTCATACTTCTATGTTTTTTTAAACACAGCACTGCAGTATAATTGACAGTCGTGAAAACAGCTGATGATGACGACAACGTGTCGCCGATACTGCAGTGCTGTGTTTAAAAAAATGTAGAAGTATGAGGTAAGAAGAAATCACGATTCATTTAATTATTATTCAAGTTATGATACAAATGTTAACATTTCTTTCAAGATTGTTGAGGTGTGGTGCTATAGATCTGAAGATTCAAGGTTCAAATCTTGCTGAAATCCATGGTAAGTAATGGTGTCATTTATAATGTATGGTAATGTAGTTTGAATTACATGGAAGCATATGGTAGAAGTAGAAATGAGGTAGTTATGAAATAGGATACAGGTAGATGAAGAAAGAATAGAAGAAAGACCTTTACCTCAGTTTTACTTGTACCATACACTTATATGCAATTGTGACTACATTACTACACATTATAAATGATACTATTACTTACTATGGATTTCAGTGAGATTCGAATCTTGAACCTTCAGATTTATAGCACCATGCCTTAATGATCTTGAAATAAATGTTAACGTTTCTATCATAGCTTGTACAGTGTAATGGATAGCATACTTGTACGGAGAATGAGAGGTCCAGGGTTCAAGTCCTGGTTCAAGTGTTAATTCTTCTTTTCAAAACAAAGATTAAAACTTTATCAATAACAAAGGTATTGTAGAGCCAATTGCTATAATGTTTTGCCATGAAGTTTGACCTTTTCTTTATTCTTGATATTTGGATATTATGTAATCTGTACAACCTTTTCTCCCTAGCTGGTCTGGATTAATGAAGTTTTACTGTAATATAAAACGAATGGGTTAAGAACACATTACAATTTAACAAAAAACTATTCTGTTCTAAATTCATATAAAATTATGGAATATTCACCTGAAAGGTACGTGGCTCCTCAACAGTTAAATAATTAATTAAGTTGAGGAGACGGACCTTTCAGGTGAATATTCCATAATTTTATATTAATTTTGAATAATACCTCAACGGAACACATCATGAATCTTATAAAAGTTGAATATTCTATTCTAGTTGTATTTGACCCTGCTTCATTTTATGGACATCATGAATTTGAACTGGCAATTGCTGGTATGTTTGGAGGTTTCAATAGTACATTTTATCAAGCTTACCATAATATAATTCCCAAAGCACCAGGATTTGAAGCCAGACATAAGCTTTATCAGCTATATCATTGCTTGAATCACTGGTGAGTATTCATAATTTATTATTTATAAGAGTTTTTTTTTCCTTATAGAAGTTTCTCTTCAGTTAAGAGATTGAATTGAAAGTATACAACTCACTTTTATAAAAAAATATCCCAAATATGCCTATTTTTTTTTCCATTTAAAGTTGCTTTTAATGAATATATTTTATTTATCTTACTCTCTCAATAGTCCTCCGCTGTGGTCTCGAGGTAGCGTGGTGCCTTGTCACGCAGCAGGCCCGGGTTCGAAGCCCGATCGGGGCAGTTTTTCTGGGTGAGGTTTTTATCGGGGTTTTTCCTCACCTGTAAGGCAAATGTCAGGAAAACTTTAAGGCCCAAACGGTCCCCGAAATCATATGGCCATCATCATCATCATCACTATCATTCTTCACCGGTGTGGAAAACAACGGGAAGCTACCACACCTACACAATTCCCTAGTAAAGCTGCAAGCATAGCATGAAAGTGCTGTGATTGCAGCGAAGGACCTGCCTTCGGGCAGAATTACTATGGATGGACTCTCTCAATCCCACATCCAATGATATGAACCATCATTCACAAATACACATTGAATGGCTTCTACATTAAGAAGACATAATGGGACTCTAGACAGCTATAGCATTAAGTTATGTAGATAGGAAATAACACTATGAGGTTTTTTAATATTGTTTATTTTTTTATTATTTCACCTCACCTCATACTTCATAGCAGACAATTCAGTTGTGAACGTGACACAGCATTGAGAATGTCAGAAAAGATGTGAAAAAACCCAGGGTCTGCTATGAATTATGAAGTATGAGGTGAGTGAAATAATAAAAAATAAACAAAGCTATAGCATTATTTATTAAATTAATATTAATGTAATATATATATATATATAATTTATATTGAGAAGAAATATGGAACTGTTAATATTGATTTGTCCATTAGATAATGATGATAAGTCTCAGCCTTCTTTGTGCTTTTTGACAGGAGTGGGTTATATGAAGGCACTAGATTTCACTTTTCCCCTTCTATTTTATCGTAATCTGAATCCCTTCTTGTACATAATACAAAAAGCAATTTGTACATAATGTGTTCTATCAAGTAATGCATAAATTGAAATAGACCATATTAATGTCCCTGAAGCATGAAAATTGCAATGTATTGGCATTAAATACACACTAGAAATGTAATGTATTCTAAAAATCTTAATGCATTTTAAAAATCTAGTAACTAAGTAACTCACTAGGACCATTGAACCTGGATGCTTATGGTCACATGGATATAAGCTGTCCATACATCCCTATCCTAAGCTAATGTTTTCCTTTCATTCCTTCAATAAATCACTCCTTCAAATCACAGTTAATGTTATTCTTCCATCTCATTTTTGGTTTTCCTTCTGGATGCTTACTCTCTGGTATTCCTACAATAAGTTTCTATGCTGTCCTTACATCCCTGTCCTGAGCTAATGTTTTCCATTCATTCCCTCAATAAATTACTCCTTCAAATCACAGTTGATGCTATTCTTCCATCTCATTTTTGGTTTTCCTTCTGGGTGCTTTCTCTCTGGTTTTCTTACAACAAGTTTCCATGTCCTTCTTTCATTCTGATTTATGCCATATTGCCTGCCTATCACAGTCTATGAAATTCCATTTCCTTCATCTAGTCTCATGTCTGCGTTCTGGGGATTGAGTTTCTAGGAAACTTAATTGTTCTTATGACAACTGGTGATCCATAAAGATCAGCGGACAATATCTTAGCAATTTCAAACCTTACTAGCATACTATAGCTGCGCCAAGAGCAGTGATTGGTTGTGACAAACATCTACTCACACTACAACCATTTCCTTATTGGCAGTAGAGGGCGAATTTTCCCTTTACCCCTCGTATAAGCTAAACTTCAGAGCTGGAGATATGGCGGCTGGGGTATAAAATCAACTTTATTTAACTTTCACAGGGAAAAAACATTATGAGGTTTAATTTAATTCTTTTATTGAATCAACTGTTTTTATGGTGTCTTCTTCAAATCTAGTTTTTTGTACCCGTTCTAGGGAGCGAGTTTATGTATGATATATTTAACTAAATTGTCAGTCATGTTGGACTAGTGCTAATCATCCTTGCCTCTGGTCTCAAGGGTCCCAGGTTCATTGAATTTTTTAAGATGAAAAATCCAAGGAGCAAGTCCTGCGGGAGTAACTTTATGCTGTGGATACCGAGTCTGAAGATTTTCAGGCTTATGAAAGAACCTGAAGCATGAATAAAGAGATCTCTATACAAAAATTTACTGACCTTTATCCTTGTAATACCTTAGTTGCCTATTAGATGTCTTATTGGGTCAGTATGTTGATCACCTACCATTCATGACATTTGTAGAGAAATGATCATAATTAAATTAACTTGGTCTAGTAAAAGGAGAGCTTAAGGCCTAACATTAGACTATTATGCCATTGTAGATAGATAGATATTCAACTAAATTGAAATTAGTTATCCTAAATCTAGTTCCAAAGATTGGGAAATATATATTTATATATTTTTTTATTTAATATATGAAATTATAGATAATAAATGATTTGTAAAAACTGTTATCACTCAAAATAACATTTGAGAGCTTGAAATATTTTTTCTTTTATTTCAGGAATCATTTTGGAACTGGATATAGAGGAAATAGCATTTCACTCCTGAAAAGTTTATCCAAGCATTAACACTGCCCATTTCAGATACATAATCTATAAATCACAGCTTTTTACTTCATTAATTTTATCATGTCATTAGAAGTTACATCTAATGTTTTTGTTTTAATTATGAAAAATCAGAATTAGGCAGCTAACCTCTGATATTAGTTAGTTGTTAGATGCTATGTACAATTTTGGCAATTCTCAATAATAGTCGTCTGATTCATATGGGCTTCTTGTATAGCTCTTTTAATTCACTAGTCACTTATAGTTGCTCATTACTTGTTGATTAAATTCATTTTATTGTTATGAATCCAATTCATTGTGAGATATACACCGGTAACCATATATGGCAAGGATTGCCAATGTTAGGTTATTGTGATGTCTTTTAATATGATTGTACAGTATGTTGAACAATATTACAATGTTAGATTTCTGAAGAAGATATTTTAAATAAGCATACTTATTTTGTAGGTGAATATTTTATTATAGAATTAAGGTACGTATACTGAAGATATGTTTTATTTACTATTATTATGCAATGTGGTAATAAAGAGAAATATTTGAATTTGAAGAATGTGATAGAATATGCATTTTCTTAGGGTATATATATATATTTGCTCGCATTAGAAATCTATGTTAGATTTCTGATGAAGTTGTTGTAACCCTTACACTGCCAAGATCTGATGTGTTGCTTCTGCATCAAATGCCAACATCCTATTTGGTCAAATCCAGCACTTAAACTTTGGCTTTGCCAGACTAAATCAGATTTGATCCTGGTATTTTATGTGTAATCCAATTGTCCTAACTTTGGTTACTAAAGAAAATCATCACAACATTATTCATTTTCTAGCTATTGTCATTACTTGACAATGTAAATATGTTCGCTAAATGTGGTAGTTGACTAGTGGTTACCATTACTTATTTTAGGAATTCACACTATGAGGTATATTCATATAGGTAGAATTTTTTATCACTCACCTCATATTGTTCTTCTTATTTGACTATAAACTAGTTTCGGAACATAGTTTCTGTTCCATCCTCAGTATCGTCACAACTGTTGTTCTCTCGTCTTGAAGAGATGGTACTGAAGATGGAACAGAGACTATGTTCTGAAAACAGAAACTATGTTCTGAAACTAGTTTATAGTCAAATAAGAACAATATGAAGTGAGTGATAAAAATTCTACCTAAACAGTGGTTACCATTTAACTTTTATAGGAGTTAATCACTATGAGGTTTAATTTATGGTGAAATTAAATGTTTCTTACCTCTCCTCATATAAATCTTCTAAGTAGATTGCGATTTCGAGACCATAACAGTATCATCTTCAGAACTTCTTTGACGACTGATGTTATGTCGATCGGAAGAAACTCTTCTTCTTCCCTCTGTTGGTGGACCGATGAACTTCTGGATCAGGTCAAAATTTGCAGGAATTTCAAAGTTCATAAGTTTTCCTTTGTTTTTCTGAATGTGGATCTTTTCCCAAACCGTGAGTTCCTTTTGTTTGTCTATTTGTTTAATAAGACTGGCTTTTGATTCAATTAAATGTTTCTTGGACCAAGCATGAGCAGCTACTGCTGACTTTTCTACTTCTCCATATTTGACATTTCTAAGATGTTCTTTCACCCTTGTTTTCAAATTTCTTTTTGTTGTTCCAATATAAATTTTGTCACAGTCCTTGCATTTGATCTGATAAATTCCTGATTTGTTCACCAACAGAGGGAAGAAGAATTGTTTCTTCCGATCGACATAACATCAGTCATCAAGATTGTACTGAAGATGAGACCGTTATGATCTTGAAATTGCGATTTACTTTGAAGATTTATATGAGGAGAGATAGGAAACATTTGATTTTATCATAAATTAAACCTCATAGTGATTAATTCCTGTAAAAGTTAAATTTCTGATTCATATTTTTATTCTATTGATATTTACTACATAATGTAATTTCTATTCATTTTTGATAATTAGTGCAAGTTTATATCTGCTTATATTATTTCCATTCTGTATGGAATGTTAAGTGTGTTATAATAATGGTTATATGAAATAATATAAAGAAAAATAAATCTTTTTTTTTATTATTCCGGCTTTTACAATGAATATACATTTTTCCGGTACCCATGTGCTACACATTTGTTTCAACACATTTTTCCATTCTTGTCTGTTCATCCATATATCTTCTTCTATTTCCCATTCACTCTTAGTTTCATTGATTCCCTGAATCCACGTAATATTTGGTCTACCCTTCTTTTTCCTTCCCTGTGGTTCCCAATCCATGATTATCTTAGGTAGTCTCCCTTCTTCCATCCTTCTAATGTGTCCTTACCAATTTAATTGTTTCTTCTTTATAAAATCTAATATTGAATATTGTACCTGCATTTTTTCTTTTATATATGAATTTCTGATGTTATCCTTCCTGGATATTATTGCAAATAAATCTAGTATCTTTAAAAACCAAAGTTAGGCCAAGAGGATTATAGAAACAGCACAATAAACAGTATTGCATTTTTGCAAATTTAATATGTATTATTAAGTGCAAAAGTTTAGTGAAACTTTGAATTTTAGTATATCCATGAGTGAAAGGTTTAATTTTATTATACAGTTTTAGCTTTGCAGCGTAAGGGCTAAATGTGTTTATACTTATTTTGTAAGTGAACTATTTTATTGTATAATTAAGGTATATGATACATTAAAGATATATAATTAATTTTTCTATTATGGAGAATGAAAGAAAATTAATTTGAAGAATGTATTATTGATCTAATGTGTAGGATTTTGATCACATCAATTTCTACCTAGGCAGCTAATGTAACTTATGCATTTTTTTATCTGGATTCATTTTGTTTAGCTCAGGGCACTCCATCAAATTTAATTTCTTCTCAGTGTTACAAATCTTATAAGTTTTGTCATTTATTAAACCAAATCAATGCCAATGTTCAGCCAAGCAATCTTGTTATGTTGCTAATCTGAAATGAGCAACTGCTTTTGTCTTGAAGAATTTTGCATGTTTTTAAAAAGTTCTCTGATGAGTAGTTTTTAAATATTTAAAACAATAAGATTTATATTAAATTAATGTTGGGAAGTAAACATTATGAGGTCTAATCATTGAAATTCATCGGAGAACATTTTTTTTAAACAACTCACCTCATAGAATTCATGTTTTCCACGATACCGCAGTTTCAAATGCAATTGCGTTCATCCTCAGCCATAACTCCGACTGATGAAATTCTTTGGCCATCAACTCTTCTATTGTCACCATCTTCAGTGCTGCCATCTATGGTTGAATTTATGAACTTTGAAATCAAATTTATTTTGTTAGGAATATCAAAATTCATTGGTATATTTTTATTTTTCTGAATGTATATCTTCTCCCAAACTGTCAATACTAAAGGTTTATCCACTTATTTTAAAAGTTTTGCTTCTCTTCCAATTTTATGATGTTCTAATAAACTATGTGCAGCAATTGCAGACTTTTCAATTTAGAATGTAGAAGATATACGTTTGAAACCACGGTATCATGGAAAACATGAATTCTATGAGCCCGGAAGACGAACCAAATATGGATCTATGAGGTGAGTTAAAAAAAAAAGTTCTCCGTTGAATTTCACTAAGATTTGTACCTGTGGTGGCAGTCGTCCTCAACAAATTATATTTGTTTGAAATATTCGGAACCAGTACCATTTTCAAAGCTGTTCTCTATGGTACTGATTCTGTTTAACGAGCATGTTATTTAGTGGGTTGATCTGGTAGGGTGTGTTCTCGTTCAACAGGCTATCGTTTATGGTTTCTTTCATTATTTCTATTTCCTTTAAAATGTTTCTTAAAAGTAGAGTAGCATTTATTTAAAGTTTCTTTATTATTTTTCTGTACTACAATATTTTTGACATTATTTACTTTTTCGTCTATTGTACTGCATTTATTTGGTTTGGTAGTCAGTTTTTCTCCTTTTTTATCAGAAAGTCAGCGGCCTTATTTTCTGCATGGACTGGGATCTTTTGCAGCACTATCAGTTCAAATGTGGTTTGAAATAATTTAAGGGAGAAAGAATGTAATATCTGTAATTTTCTTAATTCATTGAAGTTATGTTTTTCAATCAAGTTTTTTTTTTTTGAGACTGGAAAACATCTTACCTCAAATTAATGTTGGTTCCGTTTGAAATTCAATTTGATGTAAGATTAAAAAATGAGTTGGAGAAAATGTTTTAACATCTCACCTCACAAAGTTGTGTGTCTTCACGATACCGGTTTCAAAAGTATAGTATTACTTCCATCTTCAGTCAAATTCCAACTGTTGAAATTTTGTTGTTAACATCATCTTCTGAACTGCCATCTGGTGTAGATTTTATGAACTTGGAGATTAAATTCTTCTCGTCGGGGATATCAAAATTCATTGCTTTATATTTATTCTTCTGAATGTATATCTTTTCCCAAATTGTTAATTCTGTGAGGTGAGATGTTAAAACATTTTCTCCAACTCATTTATTAATATAAATACCTCATAGTGTTTCCTCCCACTGTAAATTTAATTAAATTGAGGTAAGATGTTTTCGATTCTCAAAAAACTTGATTAGAAGAACCTTAAAATGTTACTTCCTAAAATAAACCATTTTATATTTTTTTAACTTGGTATAGAGTGAATCTGAGAATGGTTATTTTACCGCTTACATCTATTCTGTTTTCTATGATGCTATTTGAATTGCTTGCTACTTCTCTGTCAATATTTGAGGATGATGTTACTAATGTAATAATTGAAGAATATGAAGGGATATGTATTTTTTTAGGTTAAATTTATTACTTACATTAGAAAACATGATTTGTTGATATTGTTTTATTATGCTACCATTAAGACACTGTAGTTCTTAAGTATGCATCTTAAGAATGAAGCAGGCACGTAATATGCCTTTACTAGAAATCAGATGCTGTTTGTGCAGAATGTGCTATTCTTGAATTTTTAATGCATTTAGAATTCTCTGTTGTTTAAAAAAATCGTAAAATTAAATTAAGAAGTAAAAAAAAAAGACATCAAATTGGTATTAAAATTCTGTGTCACCTTGAACACATCCAGTAGATAAAATGTAGATGCAAGACAAGCTACTTTAGAATACTAATTTCATAATTAATCTTTAGCCTTCATAAATAAATAATTTATTCTAATTTTAGTTGTATTTTGCATTTATTATTTTTATGTACATTGTCTGCTTCCTGCTTTGAATTTCATCCATTCAAGTAAAAACATTTTAAAATTTCAGAATGTTCTTATTCAAACTATCTTAGAGTTAAGAATCAAATTTGTGCCAAAGTTGTTGTGAAAATTGTTACATTAAGAATTTAACAAAATAATTATAATAAATTTTCAATATCTTGTGCCAAATTTTATCTTAAAAATCTTTACTGAATAAAGTTTCTTCTTTTTCTGGCTTCTAAAATATCACATCACAATTTTTCTGGCTATTTTTGGTATTTTGATATCTAATGTTGACATAAAATAATAGTTATTATTATTATTATTATTATTATTACAGTAGAACCCCATTTATCTGATATAAAAGAAGTGGAACTATTTTGGATAACAAGTGTACCTATATGTGATAATTATTTATGGTTATGAAAGGAAGAAAAATGTATAAGGTCTATTCCCATCAGCATGATTAGGTCTAAATACAGTATATTTCCTCCTTACTTACAGGAACTCATGAATGTATCTGACCACATGGTTTACAAGTTATAATCTTTTATTTTATAAAGAAAAATTACGTTCAAACTGGGAGTCAAACCCCAGACCTCTGACTTTACGTCAGTGTAATAACTGGAAGTTCAAATGGCGTAACGGTTATCGCACTGACGTACAGTCAGAGGTCTGGGGTTTGACTCCCGGTTCGAACGTAATTTTTCTTTCTAAAATAAAGCTATATCCAATTCTGGAACATATTAATTAAAAATATAACATCAAAACTTATAGTCTGCTCAACATATACGAATATATTTGTTTCTCTTACTATAAGTTCAATCAATTGAAATTAGATTAATATAACCGGTATCTTTCTCCTCAAAAAAAAAAAAAAAGAAATGAACCATCTGACATGAAGAAAGTAAAATTCAAAAAAAGAGAGGCAATTGCCCAATACTTTAATGGTACAATTAAATTATTATTTTCACTCAAAATAAAACTATGTAAAAAGTTTCAATTTTGGACAGGACAATTTTTCTGGCGGCATCCTGTTCATCACCAGGATACAATGTGCAATAGTCACTTTCCACTATTCTGAGGAGGTATGAAGATCTCAATAGTTAATATTATTCATTTTTAAACATCTTAATGATGGACAAATTATATTTGAAATGAAAAATATACGCCTAGACTGGGATTTGAACCCAGGACCTTTGACTTTCTATGTCAATGCACTTCCATCTGAGCCACCTAGGCCTCCAATCTAAATGCATATTTTTTTCTTACACATAGTTAATTCCCAAACCCCAAATGCTATGAGCCGTTGCTACAATTTTTTCAAATGGCGGCTTCTTTATTAAGAAGACTTTTTATTAGGAATTTAAACCTTACTTATAAAGTGCTCAGTGGATTATTTACAAGGTGTTCTATAAAACATATTACACTTCAAATAAATTATTTTTCTAAAAATTGAAGGGGCAGATCCTCTTCTGGAACTTCATATGATGCTCTGTCACTGAGAATGTCAATAAATAAAAGATGGAAGTAAATTCATTATATGTAACATTTTTTTTTTTTTGCATTGCATTTAATCCGAATTTCAATTAGTGGGGTTTACTGAAATAATAATTCAACTTGGAAAAAATCACTATAAGGTTTAATTTAAGTTTAAATTAAAATGTTTCATACCTCACCTCATACTAGTCTTCTAACTACACCAGTTTCGAAGCCTGGGCAGTTTCATCTTCAGTAATTTTCATCGATTTATGTTATGTCGATCAGAAGAACTGCTTCTTCCTCCCTCTGTTGGTGGACCGATAAACCTCCAGATCAAATCAGAATCTGCGGGAATTTCGAAGTTCATAAGACTTTTTTTTTCACATTCAAAAAACAAGAAAAACTTATGAACTTCGAATCTCCCAGGAATAAAAAGTCTTTATAATGGCACGAAAATTATCCTTAATTTAGATAATTATTCCAGAGAAGAAATTTTAATAAATCAAGGAGTTCGACAAAGGTGTACATTATCACCTACATTGTTTATTATATATTTTGACGAGGTTATACGAAAATGGAAAAAATCAAGTCCAATATGAACACAAATTAATAAGGAAATGTATATGAATATTTTAATGTATGCAGATGATCTGGTAATTATACAGAAGTCAGAGGATGATGTACAAAGAGCCATTTACATGTTGAATCAATTAGGACTCTATTATAATCTGAAAGTCTCAACTTCAAAAACTAAAATTATGGCTTTTCAGGGCAAAGTGCCAGTTAGAGCAAAAATAGTGATCAATAATGAAATAACAGAACAGATAGCACACTTTAACTATCTTGGTTCAGATATAACATATAGCTACGATTGGGATATACATAATAAATTAAACCGATATCAAATGATGTGTGGCACCATAAGAAGAACCCTCCAAAAGACTCAAAGAGAAACTCAGCTCAGGTTTTATAAAATTATGGCTGTTCCTCTTCTTTTATATGGATCTGAATCTTGGGTACTTACAAAAAAAGATATCTCACACATTCAAACCGCTGAAATTAAATTTTTAAGATCCATAAAAGGATGTACACGCATGGATAGATTACACAATGAATCAATAAGAAATGAACTGGAGATATTTTCAATAGTTGATAAACTAGAAGAGCACAAATACCAATGGAAAGAACATTTAGACAGAATGGACAATACAAGATTACCCAAAACGATCAACGCCTACAAACCACATGGAAAAAGATCTTTGGGACGGCCAAGGAAACGATGGACTTGAGACCGGAACAGGTCACATTGACCTAATCCTGGAAAGCAAGAAGAAGAAGAAGAAAATCCTGCAGATTCTGATTTAATCTGGAGATTTATCGGTCCACCAACAGAGGGAGGAAGGAGCAGTTCCTCTGATCAACATAACATCAGTCTGAAAAATTACTGAAGATGAAGCTGCCCAAGCTTCGAAACTGGTCTAGTTAGAAGACTGGATATGAGGTGAGGTATGAAACATTTTAATTTAATCTTAATAATAATCATAATAATATTATTATTACATTACATTATTACCATTGTTGCGTTCTTTTAACTTCACATGAAGCAAGATGTAGGTCATGGTATTTCAATAACTAGCATGTTAATGTAATTTAAAGATTTAATTAGAAACCTGTCATAGACAGTCTTATGGCAGCTATTGTAGAGACAATTGAGATTAATGCTATTTGTTTTGAATATTGTCCATACTTTCTCTGTGTTTTTCTTTCATATCATTTAAATTTTGGTTATCTTTTTGTTGGATTAGGATATATAAATTGTGAACTTAGTAACCAAATGGCAAAAATGCAATAAAATGTGGAATTTTTCATACAGTGTTTACTATTTACAGCAAACTCACAATTATCCGTGTTAATTGGGACCGAGATATGCACGGAAAATAAAAAACAGATAATCCAACTAAGTTATTCTAACAATGAACATGCATTACAGTATTTATTACAGTACTGTAATTTGAAAACTGTTGTACTTAAAGCAACATTTCTGTCTAGGAACCACAAATCTCTGTTGAAACCTTGTGTTTTACACCAAGAAGTCCAATATTTTCCTCTGCTTCAATTTATTCTGATTACAGTTCTTATTTGTCTAACACTTAAGACATCAACATAAATTAATTTTTGTCCCATACATTCTAATAAAATATCTATTCATTTTGATGCTTCTGTGTGGCTAATTTTGTTTTCAAAGGTCGTTGCATTTTTGTCTTCACTTCTTCTTCCCCTCCCCTTCTCACTTTCTTGACAATAGCCACGTCATTCAATGTTCACACGTGACATTCAGCAACCACTCAGCCACATTTTCTTCATCCATGTTTTCACAGCCAGCAACTTCTTACAACAAGTGAGCTATATTTGTAGCATTGTCACAGTTTTTGGAAGTAATACTGCAAAGTCTTCTTCATTCTTAAGTGGCATGAGTTTATTCCATGATCATTCTATTGTGGTTGGTTTCACTTTTTCCCATACCCTACAAATTTCATAAATGGCATCTAATACATTTAGATTTCTAAAATGTGACGTCAGTTTCCTCGTGTATTAGGCTTCATACAAGGTCGGTGCAATAATGCTGTTTAACACTAGCAATCCCACCTTGGTCCATGGGTGAATCAGAGATGTGACACGTAGTGCAGATATTTCACAATAATCTGACCATCAGATGTAAGCTCACTTAAACTTGGATAGCAGGGTGCATTGTCTAGAAGTAGGACAGCTTTAACAGGTAGCCCTTCCTTCTCAAAATATGCCATGGGTACCGTTAGACGTGTCAGGGGAGGGGATTATGAGTGAAGTTATCTTTATTGTGCAAGTTTATAAGCACAGTTGACAGTAGTGCGTTTAAAAGTAAAGACTTTTTTTTCGTAACAATAAAAAATACAGTACAGTATTTATCTTTATTTTTAAAAATACAATAGGAAGAGCCATGCCCGGATAACACGTACACGGATAATCGAGAGTTTGCTGTAAGTCATTATTTAAGTGTACAAAATTTTGCACTATGTTTTTATTAGTTTTTATTTCAGTTGTGAACAGTGCTTTTTTTCTGGTGTACAGAGATAACAGTTATTAATTTTATATAATAAATTTGGGAATTTTTAACATTATGAGGTTTAATTCATAAGAATTAAATGAATCGTGATTTCTTCTTACCTCATATTCTATGTTTTTTTAAACACAGCACTGCAGTATCAGCGACCATCGTCACCATCCTCAGCTGTTTTCACGACTGTCAATTTTTTTCTTTTGCCTGTAATAATCCAAACTGCCATCTTAAAAAGAACACCAGATGGCAGTTTAGAAAATAATTCCTTCAAAAGAACACCAGATGGCAGTTTGGATTATTACAGGCAAAAGAAAAAATTGACAGTCGTAAAAACAGCTGAGGATGGTGATGATGGCATTATACTGCAGTGCTGTGTTTAAAAAACATAGAAGTATGAAGTAAGAAGAAATCACGATTCATTTAATTCATATAAATTAATTTTAGCATATTATTCAGTGTACTCTTTTTATTCTTGACATAGAATGATCTTTTTTATGTGCCCTGCTGTTTTCAGAGTCCCATCACCATCAACACTGGCAGCGATTGCTCATACAATAATCCATCTTGGTTCTGTGATTGTAGGACAGCTCTTTAATTTTTAGAACTTACCATGCTTATAAGAAGTTGCTAATTTAGTGTCCATCTTGTTTAGCTTTTCTTCTGTAAGAACATCTCAAATTCATTTAAGTAAAATTGTATCACCTCACCTCATTCTTCTTCTTCCTAAACAAGTTTCGGGACCTTATTCGGTTCCATCCTCAGTACTTTCACGACAGTTGTTATGTCGTTTTGAAGAGCTGCCTCCTGTACTTCAGTTGGTAGACTGAAGAACCTCAAAATCAAATAATTTCCTCTGGGCATTTCAAAGTTCAATAATTTCCCTTTTTTCATTTTTTTTAATGTTTAGATTTTTTCCCAGTTTTTTTTTCTAGATTGTTTTATTGTATCTAAAATTACTTTATGGGAGCGAAACTTGGGTAATGACCAAAAAATTACAAAGTAGAATACAGAGTGCAGAAATGAACTTCCTTAGAAGAACAAAAGGCAGCACAAGATTGAATTGGATAAAAAATGAAGATATAAGAACAAAGTTAAATATATATCCATTGAATGAGAAAATCAGAGAATATAGAGAGAAATTGTTTACACATGTGGAAAGAATGAATAACAAGATTACCAAGAGCAGCATTCAACTGCAAGCCAAGAGGTTCAAGGAATGTAGAAAGGCCAGTGAAAAGATGGACAGAACAACTGTGAGGCAGAACAAGCAATTTTTGCCTAGCCCGTGAAGTGAAGAAGTTTAAAATTGAATTTTTAATTACAAACGAAAAGGAGACAGAAATGTTGGTAGACCGAAAAAGAGATGGACTCAACTTTTTTAATGAGAATCTATGAGACCAGTACAAGCCACATGGGCTTAATCCGTGATTGTTGATGATGTTGATTTTTTTTTCCAAACTGTGAGCTCTTTAGGTTTTTCCATTTATTTGATTAATTTAGCCTTCCTTTCGATTTGATGCTTTTTTGCCCATGCATGGTTTTTAAAAATCCAGATTCTCAGTATCCATCCATAGTAATTCTGCCCAAGGGCAGGTCTTTCACTAAAATCATAGCATTTTCATGCTATGCTATGCAGCTTTACTAGGGAATTATAGGTGTGGTAGCTTCCCACACCGGTGAAGGATGATGATGGCCGGATGATTTTTGGAGACTGTAGGGTCCTAAGCTTCCTGACATTTGTCTTACAGGTGAGGAAAACCCTGAAAAAAACCTCGCCCAGGAGCCTGTCCCGGCCGGGAATTGAACTCGGGCCTGCTGCGTGACAAGGCAGCACGCTACCTCAAGACCACAGCGGTGGACATTCTCAGTATGAAGACGAATAAATTTTGCATCTACTTAAACATTCACTAGAACCAATGCTGCTCCCCAGGATATTACCAGTCTTTGTATTTAAGGTAAAATTTTATCACTTATCTCATATTTTTCTTCTTTTTAAATTTAAACTGGTTTTGGAACTTTACGCTTCCGTTCCATCATCGGTATCCTTGTGACCGTTGTTCTGTCGTTTTGAAGAGCCATCTTTCGCTCCCTCTGTTGGCAGACTGAAAAACCTCGAAATCAGGTCATTCTCTCCAGGAATTTTGAAGTTCGTCAATTTCTTCTTTTCATCATCATCATCATCTTAAAGGTATGAATCATCATCTTAAAGGTATGAACCTGTTGGCCCGTTCCGCTCCCCGGTACACTATATGCTGCAGGTGCAGGTCGTCTTTCCAATGATGTTTTGGTCTTCGTACATTTCTTCGGCCTAGAGGCCTATAATGAAGCAGCTGTTTTGATAAATGATTATTTGATATTCTTTGTATATGTTCAAACCAATTACATTTATTTCTGTGTATTCTCTCGTTTATATTATGTATTTGTAATTCATCTCTGATATCTTGACTTCTGCTCCTTTGAATGTAGATTTTTCCCAAACAGTGATTTCTTTTGGTTTTCTATTTGTTTTAATAATTTAGCCTTCTTTTCAATAAGATGTTTTTCTGCAGTGGCTGCCCCTGCATGTTCCGAAAAGCATCTTATTGAAAAGAAGGCTAAATTATTAAAACAAATAGAAAAACCAAAAGAACTCACTGTTTGGGTAAAGGAGAAATCGATGAACTTTGAAATTCCTGGGGAGAATGACCTGATTTTTTGAGGTTTTTCAGTCTGCCAACAGAGGGAGTGAAAGATGGCTCTTTAAGACGACAGAATAATGGTCATGGGGATACCGATGATGGAACGGAAGTGTAAAGTTCTGAAACTTATTTGAATTAAAAAAATAAGAAAAATATGAGGTGAGTGATAAAATTTTACCTAAATGAATATACCTCATAGTGTGAACTCCTAAAATAATGTTTAAGTTTGTAATAATTTCTGCTTTTTTAGTTTATTTTTATCTTTCTGGTGTATATGTTATCAGACCTTGTATATATTACATATTAGACAGCATTGGTGGGTTAATGGTTAACATGCTCGTCTCTAGTTCCAAGGCTTGTAAGTTCAATGGATATGTTGTTGTTGTTTTCTAATGGCGAGATTTGATGCTTAAGTCATTTTCTCTCTGGCTTCCCAGTACAAGCGAACAAGGTCCTTAGAGTGTTGTGCAGTTGGATTTAAAGCTGGACAGACTAGAAGATGGTGTTTGTCCATGATCAGGTCCGGATCTTTGCATATGACACATCTGTCGGATTGGAAAACGTGTATTCTGTGGAGGTGGTGAGCCAGGCAGTCGTGTCCTGACATCAGTCTGAATTTTGCTACTGCTTCCTTGCAGCCATTATATTTTATTTCTGTGTGTAGCTCATCAATTTTTTCCCATGATTTCCCTCTGGCTGTTGCAATGTTTTCTTTTGTGTTTTCCATTTGGAATGCTTTCTTACTCTTCAATCTTTCTGGATATTTCAGAGGATAAAAATCCTAAATATGGGTTCCCTTGGAAGGAAACTAAAGTTGTGGGTCCCATATCATAGGTTTACATCACATAAAAGAACCTCAAGCTTGATAAAAGGCGCCTCTGTGTAAAATTTGGTGGACCTTTCACATTCAGATTTGTATTGCATCACAAATTACCTTTTAGGTGTTAAAGGATATCATCATCATCATCATAATCCATTAATGAATTTAGGTAATTTGTTGGCCTGCTTCGGCCTCAATAGAAACACCATCCAAAAGTCTTTTGAGTGGACATCCTGATCTTCTTCCTGCTTAACATTTGCATGGATATCCTTTGATCCTCTATCTTGACTTATAATCAGAAATTGTGTTTTCTAAAGATTCCATATGTAATTATTCTAAGATGTCTTAATTTTTTATGCTTAAAGAGTGTCATTAAATAAGTTGATAGCATATACCGTATATCTCGGCAGATAAGGTGACCTACAGATAAGATGAGGTATAGATTTTTGTCAAAGTTTTATAGTTTTATCATATATCTGTCCTATAAGACCACTCCCAAACTATCAGTGGCCCATGAATTTAGTTTAGATCAGCGATCATTACTAGCTTACTGTATAGCGTTTACAAAATTACTGTATTCGTAATTTTTCAAATTAAATTTTATGTTATATATTGTTAATATTATAACCCCTCATTATGATAAATAAATACATTTTATTTTCATTCAACCGGCAATACTGCTACACTTTCAATAAGTTGTACTAGCATGAGAGATGAGACCTGTCACATGGAAGGCGGTAGAGGGGAAAGGAGATTGTTATGATAAGGAAGGCAGACCTGCCGCTGTGAAAAATTTCTTGTTACGCTACTATCAAACCCAAAGATATAAGTTATCCGCATATTTAAATGTTATACAGTGCCCTTTGCATCATGCATAGTAATAATAACACTATATTAATAATTAAAAGAAATAACACAATATAAGCAATAATGTTCATGTTCATTTACTACACAAAACAGACTGCAAAAAACTGATTAACCGGATGTTTTCAGGACTGGTTTGATAGTAGTTGTACTCAAGGGGATTCACTAAATCCCTAACAGTCCTCCCCCACGTGTCAACTGATTGGTTTGTACAACCTTTAGACGTCTCTCTGAATAAACCATTCAAAGATCACATGCTTGAACAGTGGAATAACTGGATGATGAGTGGCAAAAAGCGTATACGAAAGGTGGAACTATGCAGGCTGCATAACTTGATGTGTTTTGTGATTTTGTAATCAAATCATGGGAAAAAGTGGAAACAGTGATCAAATCCTTCAAAAAGTGTGGGATTTCTAATACTATGGATGACACCGAGGATGATTTGTTATGGGATACTGATGATGAAGCGGAAATCGACTCGCTAGATACAAAATGGGACCCATAAGATGAGCTTCTCAACAATGAAGGTGAGGATGTACTTAAGGAGTTATTTGCCGATGATGATGAATGTGAGGATTTTGCAGCATTTTAAATACTTTGGTGAGTTATTTTTTTCTTTTATAATGGTTTTAATTTATATAAATTTCAATCTAATTTTTTTATATCTGTCCTATAAGACGACCCTGGATTTTGGGGGCTTTTTTTATGGTTCAAATATCGTCTTATCTGCCGAGATATACGGTATATATAAAAAAAAGTATTACTTATGATTTTATGTTAAAGGCCATATCAATACCAACATGTGGAACTGAAAATTAAGTTTGCAAATACAGCAATATACTTATAATAGATTCTGCATTTTGCTCTGAGAAAATAAATAAAAAGTTGGGAAAATGCAAAGAAGTGCTGTTACTATGTATTGCCAGTAAAAAAGCACTGAATGAGAATTTTTTCTCTCTTCCATGGTACCTGATAAGTCAATGATGTTGCAGTTATTCCTGTTGTATCAGATAATTTATATAAATCAGAGCTCCCATAGTTATGGTCTTTGGATGTATAGTAATAAAATTTATATGTTTTTTTAATTCTAGTTATCTATAATTGGACCACATTCTGCAAAAAGGAACCAATTCTCAAATTTTAAATATATGAGTTAATGCTTTATTATTGATGTTTTTATTATTAATATAACACTTCTCATTGAAGGATAAATTATATTTGAAGAGAAACTTTTTGCCTAGACCGAGACTCGAACCCGGGACCTTTGGCTTTCCAGGCCAAATGCTCTATCAACTGAGCTACCGAGGCGAGTTGCGATCTAGATGCAAATTTTTCTCTTTATACATTGGCCCAGAAAGCCAAAGGTCCGGGTTCGAGTCTCGGTCTAGGCAAAAATTTTCTCTTCAAATATATGCTTTATTATTGTTCAACAAGTATTGCTCAATGTCCTGCAAAAAAGATCCAACCCACCACCCATATTATTATGCCTTCTATGAACCAAGTAAGAAAGCACTGGCATAATATGCCACATTTCTCTTTCTGTAGAAAGAACCAAACAACAAAAATGTGTAAAATCTAAAAAATTAAAAAATGTTTGAGTTTCCACCTCTCTTATAAAATAAAAGCTCTTTGATATTCTTTAGTTGAAGTAATAAGTAAATGTTTATTTTTATTTGTAAATCTTTTTATTGACATTTAACCTAATTGCATTTTTCTCAGTTCAGTTGTGGCTTGGTTCCTTTTTGCAGAATGTGGTCCAATTATATCATGATTTTTAACCACTTGACATCTGATCTGTAAAGAGTACTTCAGATTTTATAAATATAAAATTCATTAAATTTAAATCCATTGGTAATTAAAATGCATTATGAATGAGATATCCAATCTAGAATGCATTTCTTGTTGAATTAAATGATGAGAGGAAATAAATATATAGATGTCATTTTACTGCAATGCTAGACTACGTGCCTCATATGGCTTTTGTCTCTTATTGTGATTCAGCATTCACCAGTTAGTTTTATTTTGAATTTATTACTTAAAAAGAATAAAGCTTTCATATATTTTTTTACATTGTGACAAGTGTGTGTGTTCTAATGCTACCTACTGCACTTTTCGTGCTTCTACACTGGGTGGATAGGTGGTGTTAATGTGGGTCTATTTTCAATTTATGCACCACTTTGGCAGACCATTTTATATAGATAATGTATTCTTGTATTGTGTACAGAGAGGAGTGTAGGATAGAGTATGTTTATGTGTTTGTGGAATGTAAAGAGTTTTGTATGAGGGATGATGATGAAGAGCAGGGAGAAGGTGAAACCCAATGCTGGCGCATAGCCTACTCCTGTCGAAAAGCACCAAGGGACCACCAGTTTTATTGTCCCACATTTGATGGATGAATTGCTATCAACAATACCACATACCATCTCAAAATATGTACTGCAGAGGGATTTACAATTTAATGCAGAAATCAGGTGCACAATCTAGCGATTAAAAATTATTCACCACCATTCCTCCTGGCCCCGAGGTTGAAAATGTTACAATTCGTTAATGAAATTTAATTAATTTAAAATTTCAACCCTGCCGGGAATCAAACCTGGGCCCATTAGTCAGGAAGCAGGTGCTAGTATCTGAACCAACATGGCAGTTACAAGTGTTGATACAGAGTAAAATTAACTGGTGAGTGCCAAATCACAATTTGTAACTACAAAGTTTACTATCAACAGTAATCTAACAAGAGGTTGTGTTTTTCTGAAAAAATCACGAGCTACAAAGTCGCGAGTGATTTTGTGTAATGAAAAACTCAACTTCGCTTTGGATTTGGAGTGACTATTTAGTGAATAATACAACATCAGAAGCTAAAAATAATTATAATGTTTAATATTTACCAAAAAATGAGGTTATGTATTCCGTTCTTACTTCTGGGTGATTTATAAGCCAGCTATATAGTTATAAATAGCATATATTTACTGTTAAATCTCTTTGGGCTTGAGAAAAATCAATAACAGATGATTGTATGAGAAATAACTATTAACAATAATGTAAATTCATTTTACAACATTTAATACATTTTTTAGAGCAACAGAACTAGTTTTTTTTTTTTGAAGTTATTTTCTTTTCACATTTCTTGCTGTTCCATATAGATTGTTGAATTGATATCATTGTCAAAGAAGTTAATTTGCAGAGATATCTCTCATTATGAACAGGAAAAGGCAAAATTATCGGTCTATGAGATAAATAGTCAAAGTAAAATAACCTGATAATGTAGCTTAATTTGCAGAGATATCTCTCATTATGAACAGGAAAAGGCAAAATTATCGGTCTATGAGATAAATAGTCAAAGTAAAATAACCTGATAATGTAGAAAATATTGTTGTTGGGACTCTTACAAATATGAACATAGCCTAAAACCTTACGCGGTAATAAAGTTAAAAAAAACCACTCCTACTAAAACATGATTTAATAAATAACTAGAGAGAAAATTTTGTACCAGAGCCAAAATTCAAACTTAAGATCTCCATCTTTACTTGCAGGCACTCTATCATTGAAAATTTGTTTCTCTACAATTAGCTATGGCCTACAGATGGCTTACCTGGAAAAATTAATTTCCATTTCAAGTTCATAATGCCTTTTTTGTTGTTAAAGCACCCCCACATTAAATATGTGAATACATCATCATCATCATCATCATAGTACATTCACGAATTTAGGCCATTTGTTGACCTGTTTCGGCCTCAAGAGAAACACCATCCAGAAGTCTTTTGAGTGGACGTCCTGGTCTTCTTCTTCCTGCAGGTTGATATCTTAACATTAGTTTGGGTAATGTGAATACATTTCATAGTTAAATGTGGGAAATAACATTATGAGGTTCTTAATTCGTAAATTAATGAGTCATTTTTTAACATCTTACCTCATATTTTATGTTTCTTCAAACACGGGAACTAGTTTTCGAGAGAAGTATCTCTCATTTTCAACCAAATGACTACCGGATTTTCGTTGGAATCTCCATCAATAACGTTGCCATCTGGTGTTGATATGATGAACTTTGAGATGAGGTCACGTTCTTCTGGAATCTCAAAATTCATTGATCTAAATTTGTTCTTCTGAATATATATCTTCTCCCAAATTGTCAATTCTAAAGGTTTTTTCCAAATGTTTTAAAAGTAGATCCATGAATTTACAGATTCCAGAAGAATGTGACCTCACTCAAAATTCATCAAATCAACACCAGATGGCAACGTTATTGATGGAATTCCAACGAAAATCCGATAGTCATGTCGGTTGAAAATGAGAGAGATGCTTCTCTCGAAAACTAGTTCCCGTGTTTGAAGAAACATAAAATATGAGGTAAAATGTTAAAAAATGACTCATTCATTTACAAATGTGAATACATTTTCACTATCCATGTGGGAGTGGGAATTAAAAAAAAAGAGAGGAATTTGTGCTTGTTCTGGGAGTATGCCTAAGTAACTCAATGATAGTACACCAATGAAAAGTTGGAGATTTTGGGTTCAAATTCCAGCTCAGGTGAAAATTGTTCTGTTTATTTAATTTTGGCTTATATGTGGATTATCTAAGAAAATTGATTTTCCATATAAAATAATCATATTCTTTGCTTTCCATTAGTAAATTTGATAATTTCCTTAGAAATGTTGAAATGAATTGTTTTGCTGTGAATATAAATGTAAACAATTTATATTTCTACATTATAGAAATAAATATAAATATATTACTGTTAGGAATTAATTGAGTGGATCACCAAAGGAACACTTGAGAAAAACTTGGGAGTACCAAATTTAGATGAAAATATAAAAAGATACAAATAAGAATGTAAATCATCTGAGAAGAATGGAAAGAAATAGACTTCCAAAATTGGCATTCCAATATACTCCAACTGGACATGGGGACCAAGGAAGACCAAAACATTGGTGGAAAGATCAAGACCATCTTCGTTAGGTTTACCGTCACAGGCCACATGGGCTAAATGATGATAATGATAAATGTTTAACTTTTATAGGAATTAATCACTATGAGGTTTAATTTATGGTGAAATTAAATGTTTCTTACCTCTCCTCATATAAATTTTCTAAGTAGATCGCGATTTTGAAACCACAAAGGTCTCATCTTCAGCACTTTCTTGGCGACTGATGTTATGTCGATCGGAAGAAACTCTTCTTCTTCTTCCCTCCAACTTCCGATTGACATAACATCAGTTGCCAAGAAAGTGCTGAAGATGAGACCTTTGTGGTTTTGAAATCGCGATCTACTTAGAAAATTTATATGAGGAGAGGTAAGAAACATTTAATTTAACCATAATGATAAATGTATTAATTTTATTCAGAAACAATACCATATATTCAGTTGCAATGAAATTCTCTAGTTCTTTATTATTACTACTATTTTATTTAAAATTGCTCTTGTGGTTTGCTTAGCTTACAAAAAAAAAATCAAAATGCTATGGGAGCTACTGATTAAAAATATCTCTTGTATTAATAATTATAGTACTTCCTGATGAGAAATTGTAAGACTTAATTGTAATTGCATTTTAACTATTTTTATTATAGTGCGTAAGATCTAAGTATGTGATTGACAGCTTATATGTATTTGGCTGCTGAACAGTAAAGTTTTTAATAAATAAATTGAGTCTGTTGTCATCTTACCTCATATTAGTTGTTTCTTTTAGGACAAGTTTCAGAATATCTCTGCTCTATCTTCAGCTTGTACAGACTGATGATCATTTTGTTCATAAAAATCTTTGATCATCAAAATTTTTTACCATCGGTCTGTACAAGCTGAAGATAGAGCAGACATGTTCTGAAACTTGATCTAAAAGAAACAACCAATATGAGGTAAGATGACAACAGACTCAACATATTTAAGATAGATAGATGGAAAGCTCTGCGGCCATCACTTAAGTGTTGGCGGTGAGCGGGCCATTTTGGTCCTCCTTAATAGGTAGAACCCCGGGTTCCTGTAAAATACATTAGCCCCGGTTTAAATTTTGAATTTAATTTTGAAGTTAATTAGCAGAGTGAAGTCGGAAGCGGACCTTTTGGGGTTCTATTCCAGCATTTGCATTTGCATATTTGTTAAGAAGAACTTCATAATGTAACTTCATATTATATTTTCATAACAACATTCTTGTTATCCAATTCAAAAGACTTACGACTGGATGTTGAAATCGTTCCTGTATCATATCTGGTAGTGAGACATGCTTTTGGACATTGAAAGCAAGAGACAACCAGCAAGATTTATAAATAATCAATTGAGTTGGTGTTTACTTGATGAAAATCCATATTTATTAAATAAAAATAAAACGTAGTTTTATTTGATTTTCATATTTATTATATAATTCAGTGACAGCTGTTTCGGTACACTGTACCTTCTTCAGACATGTTAACAAATTATGAATTGTGTTCCAACTGATCTAAGCAACAATACAACAATATTTATTTAAATTTTTAAATTTAACAAAGGGGATTCATTCAAATCAAGTTGAGAATTTAACAGTTTTTTTCTACTTTTAAACTTATTAATTTCTACAGCCTCCAAAAGATCTAACTTCTTACCCTTATCACAAATAAGAAGTTAGATCTTTTGGAGGCTGTAGAAATTAATAAGTTTAAAAGTAGTAAAAAACTGTTAAATTCTCAACTTGATTTGAATGAATCCCCTTTGTTAAATTAAAAAATTTAAATAAATATTGTTGTATTGTTGCTTAGATCAGTTGGAACACAATTCATAATTTGTTAACATGTCTGAAGAAGGTACAGTGTACCGAAACAGCTGTCACTGAATTATATAATAAATATGAAAATCAAATAAAACTACGTTTTATTTTTATTTAATTAATAGATTTATAAATGTCAATCACATACTTAAATCTCACGCACTATTTATATTTGATTTCTTTACATATTGCGCTGGACCAATGGAGATGTAAACTCTTGCTACAGGTTATCAGTTTTTAATATAAGGTCAGATGGGGAAAGTGTAAACGAGTTCAGCACTTTCATGTTCCTATACTAAACCTTTTAAATTATAAAATATAGTAATATTTCATTTTAGGAAGTGATATTTTGAGGTTATTTTAATTAAATTATTTTCAGTCTGATCATCTTACCTCAATATTAATATTGATTTGTTCTTGGACATGTTTCAAAACAATTCTGTTTTATCATCAGCTTTTCCAGACTGGAAATTAATATTGATTTGTTCTTGGTAAGATGATCAGACTGAAAATAATTTAATATAAAATTAGTACCTTATTCTCAGTCATCCTCAACTATCAGCAGTATAATTTTTATGAGGCCTTTTGAAAACATGTTTTATCTTTTGTTTGTAGTTTTGTACCAAACAGAAGATGAAACATGTTTTCAGAAGGCGTCTTATAAAAATTATACTGCTGATAGTTGAGGATGACTGAGAATAAGGTACTAATTTTTAAATCCTCAATGGAGATTCGTAATGAATTTAAAAAAAAATTGATTCCTATACTACTATGTACTGAAACTGTTGTCTAACTACTTCATTACATGGTTTGAAATTTGGACACAAGATAGGACTGATTACTTAAGATCTTTGATGTCTGCAATTTATTGTGATTGATGACGTGGTGGAATTTTCAAATTGGAATCGTGTAAGTAATTCTGGGACAATTATGAATGTGTTAAAAATTGATTCCCATACTACTAAGTACTGAAACTGTTGTCTAACTACTTCATTACATGGTTTGAAATTTGGACACAAGATAGGACTGATTACTTAAGATCTTTGATGTCTGCAATTTATTGTGATTGATGACGTGGTGGAATTTTCAAATTGGAATCGTGTAAGTAATTCTGGGACAATTATGAATGTGTTATATGTGATTGTGTCAGTTTTGTGAGTCTTCAATGCTGTTATATTGCTTTAAAGCATGCAATAATAGATTAGGATTTACTACCATGGTACACTCTTCTCCCAGCAATTTCCCACATGGGGGAAGAGTGTACTAACATTTTTGAGGAAAGTGTGTTCCATAGATTACACTTACCCCAATCCATATTCTTTATCATTTCTTCTCAAACTATTTACATCATGGTGAGAAATTATGTAAGAGAAAGAAATAGGCGGAAAATATATTCCAGGAGACGATCATAAGTGGAAGGCAACTCGAACCAAGAATAGTGATTTTTCAATCACAATTAGACATTAACCAACTATTAAAATAAGGAAGTTTGGGTTAGAATTGAAGAAATATAAATTAGGTTGTATTTCATTATAATAGACTTTTTAAAACACTACTATTTTGAAAAGAAAACATCATCATCATCATCTGCATTCATGGATTAGGTCTGTTGACCCGTTCCGACTTCAGCCCATCTCTTTCTAGGTCTGCCCACATCTCGGGTACCTTTAGGTTTGTATTTTGTTATTTGTTTTGAATATCTATCTTCATTCATTCTCTCTGTGTGTTGCTTCCATTTTTGTCTATATGTATCTATTTTATCAGTTATAGCAAATATTTCAAGTTCCTGTCTTATTTCTATGTTCTTGATTCTGTCTTCCTTAGTGCACCCTTTAACAGATCTCAAAAATTTCATTTCTGCCGCCGTTATCCTACTTAGATCTTGTTTTTTATGTATCCAGGCTTCTGAACCATAGAGCAGTACCGGTACTGCCAACGTTTTATAAAATTTCAATTGAGTCTCTCTTGTTGTTTTGTTATTTAGTGATCGTTTTATCATACTACATATTCTCTGGAATTTTGCTATTTTATTAGTTATATCATTATCATAATTAAATGAAATGTCACATCCTAGATAAGTGAGATGGTCACTGTTCTATGATTTTGTTTCCTATTACTATTTTGGATCTGATTTGATTTTTCCCTTGGAATGCCATCATCTTAGTTTTTTCTATGGATATTTTGAGATTATATTGTTCACATATATTATGTGATTTAAAAATATTCCTTTGAAGTATGTCTTCCATATTTGCTATTATTACCTGGTCATCAGCGTATAATAATGTTTTCAAGTAGTGTGTTTTATCTAATTTTATTCCTTTATTTGTTTCTTCGTTCCATTTTTTTATTATATCATTGATGTATAGGTTAAACAAAACTGGAGAGTTACTGCATCCTTGTTTAACTCCTTGATTAGTATGAATTTTATTTTTACTTACTTCCTTTATAGTTTTTATAAGGTTTATCAATCCGGCTTTTCTTCTGCTGAAGTTTATGATTAAGTTATTTTTTACTAGTAGAGGTTACCAGCCTCTAGCCAAACCCCTCTTCCTGGAGGGCAGGGAACTGCAATTTTGGAAAAGAAAACATGTACAGACAATTGAGCTTCTAGTGTACATCAGATTATGAGGCCTAAAGTGTCTTAAAAATTTGATAACTTCAAATGAAATTGAGATATTGCAGTAAACAAAAAAAAAAACAAAAAAATTTAGGATAAGATTCTCTATATACGCTCCATTCACAATTTCAGTGTATCATACAGTCAGATTATACCAAGTATACACTTACCCCAAATTTGAATTTTTCACAATATGAACATTGTATGAAATTGAAATAAATTATGTTATCAATAAAGCTATATTAATATTAGTTATACATTTAATTTCTAAAACCTCCAGCAAACTTCAACCAAAATTTGATCGAGGTATCTTTATATTTTTCATGATGATATTGAGATTTAAAGTTGATCTTACTAAATTTTGGGTTACACTTACTCCATCCCACCATAGATGTCTTACATATTTTGATTGAAACTCTTGCATTTATTATATTTCAACCTCAGTACAGTATTGATATTGTGTATTCTCAATCCTTTTATTTTTTTTTTAGGTTTATAAAAATATATAAATATATTATAATTCTATTATATATATGATAATGTGAAACTGGCATGCAGTTCCCAATTTACAATAGAAATATTTCTTTGAGTAAAAGGCCTACTCAGCTCTCAAGATAAGTAAAGTGATCCCACTACAGGGCTTGGGAGGCCCTTAGAGTAGTAGGAGGTAAGGCCCCCATCTTTCTAGATAATCAGCATGGTATATCAGCGGGGTTGTCAGTCCTGCATGATGGCTGTTTTTACTCTTAGAACGAGCACATGACACTCATTTCAGTTAGAGGCTGAATTGACCCCAGGGTCATGGTGCTGTCAGAAGTTATAGCCCAGTTAAAAAATCCTGTCCCCACCAGGAATTATGAGCAGCTACTTAATTTGAGAGGTAGCAAAAAAACGTGTTATGAAAATTGAAACTAAGATACAGATACTTTTCATGGTAACTACTTGACTCCCTACTCCATCTTCTATTTGATAGTCACTTTTAACACATTTACTATAGAAAGTTTAATTAAATCACAAAACATTTGCTAAACATACAACTAAGGTAACACTAAGTAACAAAGCTGATTTCAGTAACATCATGTTAACCTATTATTAATCTAAAATATGTTTTGGGATACTCCCATTATCAATTTGATCCGATTGCTTCTGAGAACCTAGTGACCTGACAATTCTAGTTTCCTCTCCTGGTAGTTTTATATACTCACGATAAGATTGAATTATTATTCTTCATATTTCCTAAGTGCAACATAGGGCAGCAGGAATGTTCCTCCAGCATACTCTGTTTCCAGCCAGCCATTTCACTTGTTTCCAGCTTGTCCCTCTTTTCTTTGCTTCCTCCTCTACTGATCGCTTCCATGTTTTCCTAGGTCGTCCCCTCTTTCTTACTCCTTGTGGGTTCCTATCTAGTGCAGTTTTCTCGATGGCTTCATCTGGTTTTCTCAGTGTGTGGCTATCCAATTCCAAGATTAAATTGAATGAAACAAAATTAATCAAACATATTGTTAATCCAATAATTTTGGGAAAAATTGTTTATTACAAAAATAAATCAAACATGAACTTTGAAATTCCCACTGATAATAGCTCATCACAGAGTACATAAAATTACCACCAGAGAAAGCTGAAATCATCAGGCCACTTAGTTCTCAGAAGTAGTTGGATCAAACTTATGATGGGAGTAAAATCATTCAAACTTGTTCTAGGACCTAGGTGAATAAAAATTAGTGGGATTAGTACCAACCTATGTTACATCTAAGCTAGTTTCCCTACATTATATTTATTATTCTTATCAGTATCATTAATGCACTTGGAAAATTAAAAAAAAAGTAGAATATTTATTAACTCTACAAATATCCAGAAATGGTAGCTATGGAAAAAAACTGCATGAAATATTAAGATAGTTGGTCAAAACTAATAAAATTCGTATCAAATTCTGTTGAGGTGAAAAGTCATAAGGTAAAAGTTAAAATTAAAATGTACCTTTTGGCAGGTGCCGTCGTCCTCAACTTTGTTAAAATGGTGTATATCATATTAATTGGAGCGCTTTTGGAAGTTAACTTCCAACATCGGCAGGTTGAGCTTCTGATACTCGTTGTTGTTTATGACGATGTAACAGTTGGAGTATACATGATCGTAAACAACAACAATGAGTAGCAGAAGCTCAACCTTGCCGAGGATGGAAGTTAACTTCCGAAAGCGCTCCAGTTCATTTTATATACACCACTTTAACAAAGTTGAGGACGACAGCACCTGCCAAAAGGTACATTTTAATTTTAACTTTTATCTTAAGATAGATAGATCAAACAAACCTTATTTGAAGTATGCTGGAGAACAAACCAATATGTAAGAAGGCTCTGGCCAAAATTTTTGTCATAACCAAGTGAAGAATGAACTTCTCCTACTAGAAGAAAATATTACTGCACCCGACATAAATCAATGATGGATTTTAATGAATGAAACCAAAAACTGACTCTATTTGAAAGACACTTATTCATTCATTATTATTCCTTGTGACTGATACGTAGTTTGTTTCATTTGGACTTCTCATCAGTAAGTTTCTTTTCCAACTGAAGGGTTTATATCTCCTGGTATATTAACAAATGAAATTGTTTATTATTAAACCTTTGTTTGTCATAAATCCTGTTCATAACTTGTGTTTTCAATTGAATATTTTTATACTGTAAAGTTTTATATTACTACAAATCTTCAATTATTTCTTATGTACAAGAGCATTTGAGCCAAGATGTCCACTCACTACCAGTGATCATGTGGTCTCTTCATGCTGGTATTGGTTGCTCATATCTCATTAACAGTGACTGCAATTTGCAACAAAATAAATCTGATAATACTGATTTAAAAAGCTTACTTTATTCTTTGGTTTTAACTTCAACAATTTACTGACTGGTGAACTGAGGTTTTTGATAACCCTACTTCCTAGGGTATTCTCCGCAAAGATTTCTGAGGGGTTCGTTTTAATCAAGAACTTATGTTTCATCTAATATTTCCTTAGTTATAACCCATTTGAATTTTTTTAGGAATTAATACTATGGTATTATTCATTTAAGTAAAATTTTATCACCTCTCATCATATTCTTCTTCTTCTTCTTAGACAGTTTCAGGACCTCCTTCTTCGGTTCCATTAATTTAAATCAAAAGAAAGACCAAATTAATTAAACAAATAAAAAACCCCAAAGAGTTCACAATTTGGGAAAAAATTTACATTCAAAAAACAGAAAGGAGAAATTAATGAACTTTGAAATTCCCGGGGAAAATGTTTTGATTTCAAGGTTCTTCAGTCCACCAACAGAGAGAGCAGGAGGCAGCTTTTCAAGACATAACTGTCGTGAAAATACTGAGAATTGAAATGAAGGGAAAGGTCCCAAAACCAGTCTAAGAAGAAGAACAAGAAAATAATATGAGGTGAGGTTATAAAGTTTTACTTAAATAAAACCCATTTGTTCACTCTATCCTTCTTATTTTAAATCGAGCCTGTCTCATTAATTATTTTATAAGTCTATATATTGTTTTTTAATTGACACAAGACAATCAGGAAAATGACACCTGAATTTACATGTTCCAATATATTTCACAAAAATACTGCATATAAAAATATGTTGTTACATTATGTACACCACTACACAATTGCACAACAGAGATAGACTGAATATTGACTTTAGAGTGTGGAATTTACCATACTATCAAATGGCATAATGCCAGAATTTTCATAATTCCTGCTCCCCATCCAGTTTTCATGGTGGTAGAGAGATCTTGGCTTGAATGCTTTATATTAACACTGGTATACTATTAGAGCCTACATATCACATACAATTTTAAATTTACTATATTTAACATTCTGTAAAATTGTGAATTTAAATTGTTTCTAATTGATTATATTATGATATCAATAAAAATTGAGGAACCCAATAGTAGAGCCAATAATGATGTAAGTAGTTGGTAATACAGCAAACTCCCGATTTCCATGTTAATTGGGACTGAGATATGAACGGAAAATCAAAAACATGAATAATCCAATTAGGTTATTTAGTGCCGTGGAAGTTGATCAGAAATTTATTTACTCACTTTAACATTACTTAAATGCAACAAATGTTCATAAAATGTTATATTAAGTGTATTTATGTGCAAATCATAATTATCATTAATTTATTTTACTCGTAGATTTGAAAAAAATAAAAGTGGGACATTTCCTGTAATGACCACTCTGGTTACAACAGTTATTCAAAATGGCCATCGTAACCAGCGATAACTGCACTAGTAACCACCGATAACCACATTTATAACCAGCAATAATGACACAAATAATCAGTGATAACCACACTACTAACCAGCGATAAACCCACTGCCACAGCATATCTGTGGTTTCAATTCGTAACAAACTTTCAGTGACTCACACAACAGAAATTTCCGAAATTGTATTGCATTCTCAGAATGTTGGTTGGTACCGTTAAACGCATCAGGGGAAGGGGTTGTGATTGAAGGTTATTCTATTGTGCTAGTTTCTAAGTGCAGTTCATAGTAGCACATTTAAAAATAAAGAATTTTTTCATAACAATTCAAAATACAGTATGGTATTTATCTTCATTTTTAAAAAAATACAGTAAAAAGAGTCATGCCTGGATAATCCACAAACCGGATAATATGCACATGAATAATTGGGAGTTTGCTGTACACTAAAACCCCACTAGATAGATATTTACCTTAGAACATGTTCAGGAGATCTTTCTCCCATCATCAGCTATCTGACTGGTCACGAGAACCATGTGGTTTCAAGCATTCATTCTCGCTGGCAATGGTTTTATGTACTTATAACTGTACATGGCAGAAAGAAGTATGCACAGACTCAACTTTCTAGTCAGCGCATGACAGACATAGAGGGGTTCAGCCTAGCAGTGTTTGCTCTCTGTGACAGATCGGCTCTTAGCAAGTTTAAACAACTCTATGATAACTGTTGTGGTTTCTATTTCTTTATAATCAATGTTATAGTCATGAGATTGTAGTAATATATGAGTGTATCTGATTGGCCTTTAAGAAGTTAAGCTTTTAAAAATGTTTATAATAATTATATGGAATTTTCCAGACAAGCCATCTGTAGGCAATGATTAACATAAATAGATAGAAATATTTATATTTTGTGAAGCACTTACAGGAGAAGATGCTCAATACAAAATGAAATACAATATTGTAAAATCAATGAAAGGGGCCAGGTGTTTTTAAAAGTTTAGTGACCGTTATTTTAAAGGAAGAGTCCAATTCTTTGCCCACCAGCAGACAGGTCAGTTTTCTTCATCAAACAAGAAGAAAAAAGAAAATGTTATTGTGGATGACTTTATGGAGGGGCAAATTTGAAGGATGATTCATGAATTCTACACCCTGAAAAAACTGTTCTAACAATTGGAAATCTACTACCTGGCTTGAAGAAAAGAAATTTCAAGGTAGGTTTCAGCATGTAATGATCGACAGTTCCCTTGTCAGTCATGGTCTCAAATATAGGATAAATTAATTTCGAAAACATATACAGGGTGTAACAGGACCTCACCGACAAAATAATAGGGATGATAGGCCATGCAGAGAGGATAATTTTTTGTGAAGGAACATATAGTCGCAAACACGTCATTTATGAGTTATGCGCAGATGATCCATCCATAGCAATTCTGCCCAAAGGCAGGTCCTTCACTGCAATCATAACATTTTCATGCTATGCTTGCAGCTTTACTAGGGAATTGTAGGTGTGGTAGCTTCCCATTGCTTTCCACACCAATGAAGGATGATGATTATGGCCATATGATTTCAGGGACCGTTTGGGCCTTAAAGTGTTCCTGACATTTGTCTTACAGGTGAGGAAAAACCCCGATAAAAACCTCACCCAGAAAAACTGCCCCGACCGGGGATCGAACCTGGGCCCGCTGCATGACAAGGCAGCATGCTACCTTGTTCACCCATAAGGGTCGGAATTGAATACAAACAATTGTACACGTATCATTTTATTGAAAAATACAGGATTTTACAATAAGTGTTTTGATGACGTCAAAAAGAATCCGTGCTGGCCGATTATTGCTGTGACGATATCAAAGAGGCACAGGGTCGACTGTTTGAACACTGATTGTAAAAACATGTATTTTTCAATAAAATGATATGTGTACAATTGTTTGTATTCAATTCCGACCCTTATGGGTGAACACCTTCATCTGCGCATAACTCATAAACAAAGTGTTTGCGACAATATGTTCCTTCACAAAAAATGATCCTCTCTGCATGGCCTATCATCCCTTTCATTTTGTCGGAGAGGTTCTGTTACACCTGTATATTACTATTTTGATGTATGAATAATATATACTGGTAGTATGATTGTTTTCAATAAAAAAATATTTCTCTGTTAGTAATTGATAATAAAACTTTAGAGCAGGTGAACAGTTTTAAATATCTAGGTTTCAATTTATCATATGTTAAAATTGAAGATATTAATGACAAAATAAATAAATTTAATCTAATGTGTGGCACTATTAAAAGAACCCTTAAAAACACAAGAAAAGAAACAAAAAATTAAATTTTATAAAGTAATGACTGTTCCTGTATTGATGTGTGGATCAGAATGTTGGACGATTACTAAAAGACAAGAACAAAGATTGGAAGCAGCTGAGATGCGATTTTTAAGAAATATAGCAGGATATACTCTGCTGGATAAGAAAAGAAATGAAGATATAAGAAAGGAACTAAATATTTTTAAACTCACAGACCGAATAATTAAATATAGAAATGACTGGAAAGAACATATTGATAGAATGCCGGAAGGAAGATTTCCAAAATTATTGATAAATTATAAACCGCACAGAAGGAGAAATGTTGGATGCCCACAAGAAGATGGTCTGATTAATTTTAACAACTCTAGCTTTCATGAAACCGGAACGAGCCAACAGACCTAATCCATGGATGATGGCGATGATGATGATCTCTGTTAGAACTAAGAGAATGAGTCATTTCTTTATTCTGTTGAGCAATCACCATTGACATAATTATATGTTTAAACTTTATTTTTGTCTGAATGGGCTTGTAAATCCAGCATTAGAAACTAGAAAATTCTACTGATAAAAAAAACAGAAGTATTACTTTAATTTATGATATTTGGCAAATACAATTTTTTATTTACATTTATCTGCTTTGGTTTAATCAAAATTAGAATTATAAACTCTGGGCATAGTACTGAAGTTTTGTATATATTTTTATAAAATCATTCTTTGCCTTAAATTACTCCTCCTCCTCTTCAACGACTTCCTTTTTGCTTTTCTTTACAGGTGGACCTCTGCCTGGTTCATATCCATTTGGCAGTGCATTTGTGTCAGGATTATGAAATAATGACTTCTGCCCATCTCCCCAAGGAAAGCGCTGGAACAGATTAAAATTATATCACTGTGAACTGAAAGTGTAGTAAACACTCTTTTCTCAGAAGAGCTCTGATCCATAAATTTTAATTCCTCTCAGCTTAGATTAGCCAGACTTGAAAAATAATAATAATAATAATAATAATATATTCATAAATTAATTATTGGAGTAAAAATATTACAAATAAAACCAAGGCATTGATATTTAAATCATTAGTACAAAGTAGTATGTTGTATGGTGCAGAGACCTGGACTTCAGTTAGACAGCAAGTAAAAAAAAAATTATTGACAATAGAGATAGATTTTTGGTAAAGGGCATCAAGAAAGGAGATAATTCGGAACCAGAAAATTAGAGTGATTATGAATGTTATAGAAGTAATAGAAGAACAAAGATTGAAATGGCATGGACATCTAAAGATGGAGAATAATAGAATCCCAAGATTGATGCTGGATTGGAATGCTGAAGGCAGAAGGAGGAGGGGGAAACCCAGGGAACAGTGGATGGATGAAGTGAGAAGATCAGCCTCAAAGAAGAAGATGATGAGGATAGAAATCTGTGACGGAGCAAAATACATTTGGGCTGAAGGATAACTACTATAATGTAGAGAAAATCGTTAATAAACAAAATAATCATGGGAAATAACATTATGAGTTTTCAATTAATGGCCGCGGTGGACTAGTGGTTATGCTCCTTGCCTCTGGTCCCAAGGGTCACAGGTTCAAACCCGGCCGGGGTCGATGGATTTTTTAGGACGGAAAAATCCAAGGAGCAAGTCCTCCGGAAGGGACTTTAAGCCATGGGTCCCGAGTCTGAAGATTTTCAGGCTCATCAAAAATCCTTAAGCCTGAATGAAAAGGCCTCTAAGCAAAATTTACCGAATTTTCCCTCCTAGTACTACCTTGGTTTCCTAGATGTCAGTATGAGGCGGAACGCTGACCACGTACCACTCAAAATGACATCTGTAAGAAAACAAGTGTAACTAAATTAGTATAGTTCAAATTCTTCCCTGTAGGGGGAGAGCACCTGAATCTCTGTTAAGGGAAAATATGGGCTTACAATACAATACAAAAAATACAGATTAATTAAATGAGTTGTGTCCCACCTCATACTTCATGTTCTTCAAGCATGGGAACTGCATGAATCCCTCACATCTTCAGCCATCATCTCAACTGTTGAATTTCGGTCTACATCTTCATCTTCAAAGATGCCATCTGGTGTTATTTTGATCACAAGGTTCATAAATCAACACCAGATGGCAACTTTGAAGATGAAAATGTAGACTGAAATTCAACAGTTGTGATGATGGCTGAAAATTGGAGGAATTCCTCATGAAAACTGCAGTTTCCATGCTTGAAGAACATGAAGTATGAGGTGAGATATGGCTCATTTAATTAATTTTTATTAATTCTAATATATTTTTTAATTTTGTACATCCCCTGAAAGAATTGCCTTTGCCTGCTTAGAACCAAGTTATGTTGTTGTTGTTTTCTAATGGCGAGATTTGACGCTTAAGTCATTTTCTCTCTGGCTTCCCAGTACAAGGTCCTTAGAGTGTTGTGCAGTTGGATTTAAAGCTGGACAGACTAGAAGGTGGTGTTTGTCCATGATCAGGTCCGGGTCTTTGCATATGACACATCTGTCGGATTGGAAAACGTTTATTCTGTGGAGGTGGTGAGCCAGGCAGTCGTGTCCTGACATCAGTCTGAATTTTGCTACTCCTTCTTTGCGGCCTTTATATTTTATTTCTGTGTATAGCTCATCAATTTTTTCCCATGATTTCCCTCTGGCTGTTGCAATGTTTTGTTTCATGTTTTCCATTTGGAATGCTTTTTTAATTTCTTCAATCTTTCTGTGGAGGTTCGAATTGGGGTGGGTTGTTATCTGTATTTTGGTACCCTTTTTGGCAAGTCCATCAGCTATTTCATTGCCAACTATTCCGATGTGTGAGGGTATCCACTGGAAGGCTATTAATTTATTTTGGTTGTTGAGGTATTTCAGAAGTTTACGGCATTCCAAGATGGTTTCATTTTCTAGTGTTTGGTTGGAGGTTATTGCTTGTATAGCGGCCTTAGAGTCTGCCAGAATAACAGCTTTTGTAAACATTTTTGTTCGGAATAGGAGGTTGTGGAGTGCTACTTCTATGGCCTTTACTTCACCATCGAAGGCTGTATTGTTTGTGCCTACTGCAACATATTGACTAAACAGATGAGAGTAGAACCAAGTTATTCAAACTCCATTTTTTTTTTAATTTTCAGGTGAGCGCAATTAAGTTCTGGATACTACCCAACTCACAATAATAGTATTATTTTGAGTAAAGTTTCACTTTCCGACCACAAAATGTACAATTTTGTGTGTGGAACTGATTCAGAAGTGGAGTTAGAATGATATCATGGGTAGAAAAAACTGTATTTTTTTAAAGTGGAGTTCGAACAACCTGATTCTAAGGTGATTTATGGTTCCCATGAAAAGCAATGTTTTTGAGAAAGATGGTCAACATTGTCATAAGTGATTTCTAAATCATTGTTAATTCGCATGTCACAAGTGACAAGTGAATTTACCTAGAGGATTTGGAAATCAAGAGAGGCATTTCTTAGGACTATTTAACAAATAAAATTAAACTGTTTATTCAAAAATCATTATTTAAACATATTTATTTTAAAATATTTATATATTTAATGTAAACGGCGATGTTTGAAAACAAATCAGAAATGTGTGGTTATGTTTCATTTGTTTATTCACTGCAACTTGATAATATTATTTATTGCCAAATAATATCGCAGTATTGTAAGAATGCTCCCTAGTGGAGAAGAAATGAAACACATTAATATTATAACCAACATTATAGGTTATTAATTAAATTTTTTAAGTAAACAACTCAGTAAATCATTATTTAAAACACAATTATCAAATGTGTAGTTCGAAGGAATCTGTTCATTAATTACTATATTCAGTGTATTTGTTGGGGAGTCAGGGCACTGCAAAATAATGCTCTGACCTCTTCAGAATATTAAGAAAGGAGGAACTTTCTGTATCACAAAAGCAGCAGCTGGTAAAAAGAATTTAATAAATATCGAGGTGAAACACGACTGTCATTGGTTGTAAAACAAAATTCATTGAAATGTGATTGGTCAGTGACTCCCAATTGGAGCGTGAGTTAAAGTCAGTAAAAGAAAAATATGTTAATAGAAAACAGTGGTCTGTATTTTTCATAAATAATGCCACGAGTGATTTTCAAATTATCTGGAGAATTTGGAAATCAAGAGTGGCATTTGTTAGGACTATTTAATGAATAAAATTAAGCTGTTTACTCACAAATCATTATTTAACTATAGTTATTTAAAAATATTAATATATTTAATGTAAACGGCGATGTTTGAAAACAAATGAGAAACGATTGGTACACTTCATTTGCTTCTTTTGTTCATCACTGCAACCAGATCATATTATTTATTGCCAAAGGATTGCAATATTGTAAGAATGCACCCTAGTGGAGAAATTTATAACCAACATTATAGGTATTAATTAATTTCTGATGTCCTATGATGTAAATATGTCAATTATATTTTTCTGCTACATCATTTCCTGGAAAATAATTTGTTTAAGAAAGTGCAAACAGTGGTTTCTTTTTTGGTGGTATAATCAATTGCAAACAATTTTTTATATTATCTCCCGCATGCACTTTGTGTTGTGTGTTGACATTCATGTACTATATATATACAATCTGGTGGTTTTATTTCTTAGAGAGTCAGTCACTGCAAAATAATACTATGACCCATTCAGAATGTTAAAAGGGGGAGCTTTCTTTAATACGATAAATTTCACTTGATAAAATCGAGGTGAAAAACGACTGTGATTGGTTGTAAATCAAAATTCATTGAAATGTGATTGGCCATTAACTCCCATTTGGGGCAAGGAAAATTTCTCACAAAATCAAGTTCATTGAAATCATTAAAACATTTTATTTTCAGAGCTTCTATTTGCGTACCAATAGTAAACCATACAGTATAATTATTAATGTAATTCTAAATTAGGAGCATGTAAGATGATGCATAGAAAGCCGTTTCACTTCCTTTACCTCTACCCTCTCATATCAATCCTCTTACCTTATTTCTTATACGCAAGTGCTCGTATGGAACAAATGGTTCTGCATGCTTATGTTTCTTCAAATTCATGAATTGACTGAATGTAATTATACCAATTATTGGAATTAAAGCAAATGAAATTGTCCTCCAAAAATTTAGTGAACTTTTTTCTGTAAATTATAAAAAATCAATTTTATGAAGTATTCATGCAATTATATAAGTGCCTACAACATAAAATATCAATAAAATTAAAATATGAAGCATTAAATTTTTATGTATATTATTTCTAAAATATTCTTTTCCAATGATGAAAATTAATGCTTATGTCATCATCTCTCGAGCAGCATCCCAGTATAAGTTGACAAAATCATTGGATTGCTGTGCTATGGTGTTTAATGATGGAGACTGCAGGAGGTGGTGTTTGCCCGTGTCATCTGGGTTATTGTACAAAACACATTTGTTGGACTGATATTTGCCCATCCTGTGCAGGTGGTGAGCAAGACAGTCAATTCTTTGTCATCAGTTTATATTTTGCACTGCCTCCTACTCACCTTTTTATTTATAAAATATTCTCTTTATAAATTGGGGGATTTTAGTGCAAATTAACAGTCTATGATAATTCAAAGGAAAATATAAAACACAATCAAATGATTGTAGTGGTATCTGATTAATGACCTGTGTTTTTTAATCTGAAAAAAGTATGTAAATTATCTAAAAATAGAATGAAAAGTTGGGATAGAAATAATGTAAAACATACCCCTCGAACAATAAGTAAAATTGGAAGATAGCTATGAATATTAGGAGCATGCTGTAGCGTAGTGGTTAAGGCACAGCACTACAAGCCGGAAGGTCGAGGGATGGGGTCAGGATTTTTAAACTGACCCAAATCCTCTGGTGGCATCATGGCCCTGGGATTGACTCAGCCTCTAATGGAAATGAGTACCAGACACTTGTTCTGATGGTAAAGACGGCCATCACGCAGGGCTGACAAGTGCCGATTGTCCAGAAAAGTGGGAGCCTTAACCTCCCACTACCCCAAGGGCCTCCTGAGGCCTGTACTGGGATACCTTTACCTATGAATATTATGCTAAAAAACAAAAAGAATAATTTACATCAATCTTCTACTTTAAAAGCTAACCAAAATAATCAGCCTTAACCCTTCTTGTGTAGCATGTTATTGTTAAGTTTAATTCCAAGATTGATAGACTGTCATTTGTACTTGAATAGCTGTACATTGTATCTCTTTATTTGAAAAAAAAAAGTGTGAAGATCAGAATATATTTAATAATTAAAGGATAACACTATGAGGTTTAATTATTATGATAATAATCAGAATATATATTGTAAACTAGAATTGGTATTATATTTGAAGAGAAAAATTATATGCTCAGGGTTTGAACGCAGGACTTTTGGCTTTCTAGGCCAATGCTCTTCCGATGAGCTATCTGGACACTCCAATCTAAATGCAAATTTTTCTCTTATACATTGTTAATTCCCAATCGCTGTACGTTACGAGCCTTTACTTTATCACACAAACGGGGGCTGCTTTTTTTTTTAAGAAGACATTATCCAAAGAAATCCTGCTGGCTTTATAAGTAGTGTTTAAATTCCCAATAAATGTCTTCTTAAAAAAAAAGGAGCCACCATTTGTGTGATAGAGCAAATGCTCATAACATACTCCTCCTGGCATGACAGGCCTAGAAGGCCCTTAGCCTACCATCCGGCTGCTGGCCTCACATCCGCATGTGTCAATCACAGAGGTAGATGATCATCAGCCAGTATAGGGATGACATGTGGTCAGCATGTCGAGTCCCCCAGCTGTTACAGCATGTTTTCTCAACCTGGAGCCGTTATTTATTGTAGCTACACAAATGCCTCATGATGCTGGGTGGGCACCGGTCCCATACTGGCCAAAATACCATGAGAACATTTCTTCCCCCATGGGGACTCGAACCAGTGCAAGTCCCATAGCTCTGCACCAAGGCTTCCTACCTTAACCACTAGGCTATGGCGCGGGAGGGACGCTCGTAACATACGGCGATTGGGAATTAACAATGTATAAGAGAAAAATTTGCATTTAAATTGGAGTACCCAGATAATTCAGTGGAAGAGCATTGGCCTAGAAAGCCAAAGATTCTGGGTTCAAACCCCAGTCTGAGCATATAATTTTCTCTTCAAATATAATTTGTCCTTCAATGAGAAGTAAGAAATAAATAATAAAAACATAGAATTGGTATTGTCTAATTATGAAATCAGTTACATTAAACAATAAGTGGACATAAAAGCACTAATAAAATAGAATGTACTTGTAAGGACTCGTAAGAGCTTTAAATTTGCAAATTATAAAATCAGACATATTCACATTAAATCAGATTCTGATTTGAAAAAAATACCCAGTACTCTTTTGAAAGTAATAATTTTCCTATTTACCTTCATGGCAAGGAGGACATTGTGGAGGTCTTGAATGTGTGTATTTTTGAAAAGCATATCTTGAAATAAGAGAAAATCGTCCTTTCCAATACATTCTTCAAATGTTTTTCTCCAAATTCTATTTTACCATACTAAAGATTTTACAATTGTATATTCAAATACTTTTATTAATACATTGTGGATTTTAGTTTGAACTGAAATGTCAACAATGTATTTAATAATTATCCATGACCTCCTTTGATTTAACTGATGTAAACTTAATTTTTATCTAAAAAACGTAATATTAAGATTTCTTTCTTCATTCTTATTTATAGATCCTGTAACATCAAAGTTATATCACAACTAGAAATTTCAGTTGTATCTACCAGGCTGCATTTCTATTGTGTATGAGATATGTTTTCTCTAGAGTTTGGTTTAATTTTAATAAAAACAAAGGAAGTGTGCACAATGTACATGTTTAATTTTGGGCAAAACTCGGTGAACAAGGTTGCTCTTTTTGTGCATGTCACAGCGTGATATCTATCACACGAACCACTGCATAACTCACAAACACAGTTTTCACTTGGTGAATGGTACACTTTGGTTGTACAAATCAGGTGACGAAATCAGAGTACAGCTGATCTAGTTACAATGTGGCAAAGATCATAGTTGCATTCATCCACTTAGACTTGGTCATTGCTTCCATAGAATAAAAGTCAACTTTTATAAGATTCATGATGTGTTCCATTGAAGTATTATTCAAAATTAAAAATATAAAATTATGGAACATTCACCTCAAAGGTGTCTCCTCAACTTAATTAGTTGAATCCTGCCAATGATGGGACAACGCTACAGTTAAATAACTAATTAAGTTGAGGAGACGGACCTTTCAGGTGAATATTCCATAATTTTACATTTTAATTTAGAATAAAACTCGTCCCATATTGACCTTTTCTTTTCTTGTAAATTGGCAAATAGTTGCTGGTATGCACAGTGGCAGAGGGCAATAGAAGCTGGTATCGAAGATCCTCTACGTAGAAGAGTTCTCTCATCAATTCATAACATAGTCTCGATTTAGTGAACTTGGATAGACAAAGAATCTTCTCTATATATATACATTGCTTTGACGTTTTCAATGTCTTGAAGGTTCTTCTTCTTCGATAGGTATTTCCAGATTATGTGTAAGCCATATATAATTGTTGGCATGATTATGGCTGTGAACAGCTTCAATGAGGTTGTTGTGGAATACTTTTCTGCCATTTGAATGTCACTCATTGCAGCTATTGCTGCTGCCACTTTTCCTTTCGCGTGTCTGGAACAGGTATTATCTGCGGTCTGGAATGTAATCCCTAGGGACTTAAAGCTGTTTTCCACTTTCAGCGGCTCCTGCCCGTAGTAAATTCTATTACTTATTGCTGTTCTTGCTCCTTTATGGAAAATCAAGCTATGCAAAACATGTTATCCATGAAGGACATCGCATGTTAAATATTGAAAACATCCTAACAGTAATGCACAGAGAAAATAATCCAGCAAAGATAAACGTACTCGAGGAGATGGAAATTTTGAAAGCAGTTCACGATGACGACCATCTGATAAACAAAAACAAAACCAGTATGTGAAACCCCCTCTACCAGATCTTCAGTGAAACACCAGTTTTGAATCCTGCTGATGATGGGACTAGTCCCGAAAGTGCTACAGTTAAATAATTAATAAAGTTGAGGAGACGAACCTTTCAGGTAAATATTCCATAATTTTATACTTTAATTTTGAGTGTTCTGCTAGTATACAAAGAATCAAATTAGCTTAATATTGATAATCATGGAGGTATTTATTGTCCTAAGTGATGATATTGTTGATGTATCTGAAATACAGTATGCAGTTTTCTTCTTTACAACCGTGTATTTTACTCATTTGTGTAAAAAAAACTGACACCAGTATTGCCATATACTCCTTCATATATGAGAAATGTAAATGTGTGACACGCGAGTTGTTTTCTAGGTTTTTGAAAAAAAAATACTTTCTCTTAAAACTTAGTGTATATACACTGTATAGGCCCCACCTAGTAAAAAAAATAAACTTTTTCTGGATGTTCTAATAAATATGCTAACACTAAATTGTTTTGCTGCCTAATGATACTTGAATTCCATACCTCGAAGGAGGGTATAATGCTGCAGGTAGTGCAAACTTCATCTACCCTAATTATTTCTAGGTCCAACATGTTTTATATATATACTGTAGATCACTGAATTGTATTCCAAGTATAAGCCCCATTCCAGTCTCAATATTAAATTTTTTTTTTTTGCAAATGCTCCAGGTTATCTTTCGACATTCCTGGTGTTCTCTCCTGGCATGGCGTACTTGTAACCCACTTCTGAAGTTGGGGCACCTGGAAGGCGGGGTTACGTTGCCCCGATGATATGATGGTAGTGGTGTGCCAGGAGAGTCCTTAATCCTAAGCTTAATCTAAGATGAATATGAATGATGATGATTGCGATGGCCATATGATTTCGGGGACCATTTGGGCCTTAAAGTTTTCCTGACATTTGTCTTACAGGTGAGGAAAAACCCTGATAAAAACTGTCCCGACCGGGGATCGAACCCGGGTCTGCTGCGTGACAAGGCAGCATGCTACCTCGAGACCACAGCGGTGGACCAATATTTAAATATAAAAAGTAGGGCTTATATACATGTAAACATGGTTGCTTTTGAACCAATCAAATAAATGAAATTGGAGAGAGAAATTTTTGCCCAGACCGAGACTCGAACCCGGACCTTTGGCTTTCTAGGCCAATGCTCTACCATCTGAGCTATCGTGTATAAAAGAAAAATTTGCATCTAGATCGGAACTCGCTGATAGCTCAGATGGTAGAGCATTGGCCTAGAAAGTCAAAGGTCCCGGGTTCGAGTCTTGGTCTGGGCAAAAATATTTCTTTTCAAATATAATTTATCCTTCAGTGAGAAGTGTTAAATTAATAATAAAAACATCAAATGATTCAATTTTCTTACCAATATCAAACAAATTTTACTGACAAAAGTTATTTATTTTATCTACAATCATTACATACATAGACTGGAATCATAATACATTGTTGCACTAAAATGTTTGAACAAAGTAGTAGTATTTTTCTGATTCCACACTTTGTTATGAAACACTAGATACTTCTCACTCTATTAGTGTGATTCTTCATAGCCATCTGGTAGGGGATTCAAATGTGGATTGTGGAATAGAGAGCGATTTCCCTCTCCCCATGGAAATCTCTGTAAAACAAACAATAAAAAAGCATTGTATCAATAGAGAATGGTGAAGTTTATATATATTTTTATAAAAAATAATGAGAATTGACACTATTATTGCCTCACTATGATGGTTGTCCAGCAGCTCACTTTGTTTCCCTGCAGCTGTTACATATAATTAAATACAAAGATGCAGACTACTGCCACTATAATAATTCTGCAAGTCAATCATTGTCATGCAGCACCTGTTTTTATGGACAACCATCATAGTGAGGCAATAATATGAGGTACACATCAATAAAACAAAAAAAAATATGATTCAGGAACTTTACATTGTACCTCACTTCATAAAATACAACCCTTTCATCTGGATATGTTACAGAAACCATAATCCCCATTCTTAGTAAATTCTAACAGTGAGAATGGGGATGATGATCTCTGAAACATGTCAAAGTGAGAGGTTCATATTTTATGAGACAAATTGTAAAGTTTCTGAATTTTATTTTATTTATTGGTGGATGCTCAGATTCATACCCATGATGGGTAATTCTGTCACCTCATCCGAAAGTTGTGGGCAATAATTTACACCCTCTTAAACTTATAGTACTCAAGCTTGCTGAAGAAGCCACCCTGATTGCCTAATAGTTATTCATTTTCAAATCAAAAAAGCTTGTGGGAATTACTTATATTGAAATATTTATAATTTTAGAATGGATGTAGGTTGAAACGCACAAAAATTATGCACTTGGTATTATATATATATATATATATATATATATATATATATATATACACACACAGTATATAAAACTGTGAACTTCACTGTTTTACTTAGAGAGTTGCACTAAGAACAGGAAAGCTTAATTCTGAAGTGATTTAACACCATTGTTTGCGCGGGCTGGCGACACATGTCTTGCCTATTTGGTGTCAGACATTCTAGTGATGCTATGACTGCCATGTTCCAAAGTGTTGCTTAGAAGAAATCGAGGTAGGGGAAAGGCCTTAGAATTTTCAAGAAAACTTCCAATATTAATTTCAAAGTGGCCATTGTGGTTGTGACAACAGTTCCAATATTCAGATATTAGTCCAGGATGGAAACCATGGTTAGATGATTTCTTCAGTACAGAGGGAAAATAGAATAAGCATTTTATTGTAATAAAATTGCAGTGCTATGTTTCCAAAATTACATAGGAAAGAAATTGAGTTTGAGAAAATTCACGTCCACATAACGATGAATCTTAAAAAGTCTTAATTGAATAGATTGTCGAAAAAAAAAGACAATATGTCATTGTATGTATTTCTTGAAAATGAACAGCAGGAAAATTAATCCACTGAACCTAACGAAATAAATACATATTACATTTCACAAACCTGGTGTACACTAACTTGCATTAATCTAAACCTAAGTAAACAAAGAGGAATTTAAACATTAGAACTAAAGAACACATAAGAAATGTAAAAAAGAGAGAAATGGAAAAATCTGCAGTAGCAGCTCATGTTTGGACAGAGAAATACAAAATTATTAAAACAGTTAGAAAATACCAATGAACTCACAATATGGGAAAAAAATCTATATACAGAAGAACAAGGAGAAAATTATGAACTTTGAAATTCCCGGAGAAAGGAGCCTCATTACCAAGTTCTTTGGAACACAGATCCAGGGCCGACAACTTGAAGAAAAGAAAAAACCAGATTGTGACAAGCTGAAGATGGAGCAATAGCTTTGAAAGGATCATCCAACAAAATAAACATATGAGGTAAGAATGTTAAAAAATACAAACCCAAATACTAAGTAAATAAATCAACTCTGGTGTACATTTGCCCTCATTTAAATCTAACTCCTGTAATTAATCTGGTGTACACTACCTTACCATCATTTAAATCTAGCTAATAAATCACACACTTCTGATAAACATAATTAAGACAAAGTTAAAATTGGGAAACACATTATGAGGTTCTTAATTAATAAATTAATGAGTCATTTTAACATCTTACCTCATATTTCATGTTTTTCAAACACGGTAACTATATTCAAAGTTAAAATTGGGAAACACATTATGAGGTTCTTAATTAATAAATTAATGAGTCATTTTAACATCTTACCTCATATTTCATGTTTCTCAAACACGGTAACTATAGTTTTCAAATGATCTTGTCATTCATTTTCAACCGCCATTATGACTCACTCTTCATTTAGTGGAACATTCAATAATCTATATATCAAACTGTTGAAAATTGCATGCTTATGCGCAATATGATTGAAACCTGAAGACTTTATGTAATTGTCAATATGAGTATCTTTTCTGTATATATTGAATTCAATTCTTTGTTGTTGTTCATTCCTTCTTATGTAGAGGTCCAAAAATGGGATTTTAAGAAAGAATACAATCACATTTTGGACATAGCTAATTTAAATGGTTTTGGAAAGGAAATAATTATAACTAAATTGAAGAAATTCAGACAACAAAAAAGATTAAAAGAATACACTACCCTGCAATCTGATTCAAAGAAAGGAAAACAATTTAAGAAAATCACTTATCATCCTGGAATACATAACAAATTTCAAAAAATTTTCAAGAAATTCAATATTACATTGGCACCGATAAATAAATTTAGCCTTGGTAACTTATTAATAACCAATAAGAAAATGAACACCCCAGATAGTAAAAAATCTGGAATTTATCAAATTGATTGTCGAGATTGCAATAAAGTATACATAGGAAAAACAAAAAGAAATTTGGACACTTGCACAAAGGAACACTTTAGAAATATTAAAAATGGTGAAATTGAAAAATCAGCTATTGCAGCACATAGTTTGTTGGAAGGTCATAGAATTGAAAAAGAAGCTAAACTTCTAAAACATTTGGAAAAACCTTTAGATTTGACAGTTTGGGAGAAAATATTTATACAGAAGAACAAATTTAAATCTATGAATTTCGACATTCCGGATGAACGTGACCTCATCTCGAAGTTCATCGAATCAACACCAGATGGCAACGATATCTCGAAGTTCGTCGAATCAACACCAGATGGCAATGTTATAGAGGGAGATTCCAACGAATATCCGGTAGTCATAATGGCGGTTGAAAATGAATGACAAGATCATTTGAAAACTATAGTTACCGTGTTTGAAAAACATGAAATATGAGGTAAGATGTTAAAATGACTCATTAATTTATTAATAATTAAGACATTTTGTCTGTACATTCTTACCTCTTATGGTTGCTTTGTCGAACATATGTTTCAAGGCTGCTGAGCCCATTGTCAGTGATTACAGACTGAATTTTCTCAAGTTGTTGGCCCTGATTCTTGATTCCTGCTCTCTCTGCCTCTAGTCCAATGAATTTACTAATGAGGTTCCTAAAGAGTAGAGAATGACTGAGGCGGATCTCAGGATGAGCTCTCAGACTCTACAAAAGACTCCAAATAGTTAGCGCAAAATATAGCCTCCCTCTACCAAACCCTTCCATCTACCTTCACGTGGTGGGACTGTTTTTACTAAATATGGAAGGTGAATGGCGAGTTTCTGGCACCATAAAACCAGATGCTTGGGGCAGACAGAGCTCTGTAGCCTTGTAAGGCAATCTGTATAGGAGAAAGACAAACTCCGAAATTAAACTCTGGTCCTCCAGGTTGGGGGTTTTGCAGTTGGGCTGGTAACCCACCCAAGTAAAAAAAAACAAATATCACTCAGAAGTCTCAAGTGCGAATACGAAACCCAGACAGATTCAATGGATACAAGATTACCCAAAAAGATCAACACCTACAAACCACATGGGAAAAGATCTTTGGGACGGCCAAGGAAACAATGGACTTGAGAACAGAACAGGTCACATTGACCTAATCCTGGAAAGGAAGAAGAAGGTTCCTTTCTGCGGGAATTTCAAAATTCATAACAAGGAAAGAATTATGGACTTTGAAATTCCTGGAGAAAGGAACCTCATTAGTAAATTTATTGGACCAGAGGCAGAGAGAGCAGGAATCAAGAATCAGGGCCGACAATTTGAGAAAATTTAGTCTATTATCGCTGATGATAGGGCTCAGCAGCCTGAAACATATGTTCAACAAAAACAACCATAAGAGGTAAGAATGTACAGACAAAATTCTTAATTATTAAACAAATGTCTTAATGTTACTTCCTATTGAATTTTAAAATTATTTGGTGCACATTATAACTCACCACATTGCATTCTTTTAGACCTTATGTATTCGTGAATAAAAAAAATTACTCAGAGTTGCATTTTGTTATGTGTAGTAAATTAACGGACGTGGAATATGAAATAGCTCTTTAGAATAAGTTAATTATGGGAAATAACATTATGATGTTCTTCAATTAATAAAGTGAGTCGATTCTTATCTTACCTCATAATTAATGTTTCTAACATAGGAACTGCAGTTTTCAAGAGGCATCTCTCTTATCCTCAGCCAATGCCAAGACTGCCGAATTGTTTTTGTTTGAATCTCCATCTACCAAGTTGCCATCTGGTGGTGTTCCTAGGTTCATCAAATCAACACCAGATGGCAACTTGGTAGACGGAGATACAAACAAAAATTTGGCAGTCGTGGTATTGGCTGAGGATGAGAAGGATGCTTCTTGAAAATTGCAGCTTCCGTGTTAAAAAAACATGAAGTATGAAGTAAAATAAGAATTGACTCACTTTATTAATTAGTTATTTATATTTTTCAGGCTTGTTTCTGGATGGTTTTTGTTGTACATGTATAAGCATCATTTTAAACCATCATCTTGAAATTTGGATATTCACTTTTTGCACTGTAAACTATCTTGAAGGTCATCAATTAGATGAGATAGTACATTTTTGGTATGAAGATTATTTTTGTAGTGTGACATCTTTCATTACTATGTACATTTTTTTTTATATCAAGAATTAAGTAGGTTACGAATAAAGCTAGGATTGGTATGTAATTACATATTCTTTCTCTTTGCTTATACATGGGTAAAACTGATAAATTATTTTTATTATTGATTTTGTACATCTCAATGATGGATAAATCATATTTGAAGAGAAAAATTATACGCTCAGACCGGGACTTGAACCCGGATGGGAATTACAATGTATATAGAGAAAGATTTGCGTTTAGATCGGTACTTGCTCAGGTAGCTCAGTTGGTAGAGCACTTGGTCTAGAGAACCAAGGGTCCCGGGTTCAAGTCCCGGTCTGAGCGTATAATTTTTCTCTTCAAATATGATAAATTATATTTGAAGAGAAACATTTTCACCTAGACCGAGACTCGAAACCAGGACCTTTGGCTTGCCAGGCCAAATGCTCTACCAACTAAGCTACTGAGGCAAGTTGCGATCTAGATGCAAATTTTTCTCTTATATATGTTGTAATTCCCTCGTGCCAAATGCTTTAAAACCTTTGCTTCTATCTTTGCAAATGGCCATTGAGAGTTCTGGGTTCGAATCCTGTCCAGGCGTTTATTTTTCTTATCATGCCATATTAAGCTTGCATTGCTCAAAGTTAAAAATTTAATTATAACACATATATATATACATATGGGGCACGCCGTAGCGTAGTGGTTAAGGCACTGAGCTACAAGCCGGAGGGTCGAGGGTTCAAGTCCCGTTGGGGTCAGGATTTTTAAACTGACCCAAACCCTCTGGCGGCACTATGGCCCTGGAGTCGACTCAACCTCTAACGGAAATGAGTACCAGATGCTTGTTCTGGGGGTAAAGGCGGCCGTCACGCAGGGCTGACAACCCGGCTGACATAAAGTGCCGATTGTCTAGAAAAAGTGGGAGCCTTAACCTCCTACTACCCCAAGGGCCTCCGGGTCTGTTGTGGGATCACTTTACTTTACTTTTTTATATATACATATACATACAGACCTATACATACTTTTCTTTTTTTTTGTTTTGCTAATATTGATTCTCATAGCCCTACCAGTTTTTATAATGGTTCTCGTTTATCATTCTAAATAGGCCTATATACGTTTTAAGATGGATTGTAGCTAGACCGATTAAATAAGAACCTCGGTCTGCGCAAGTTCAGAGTCATTGACAAGAGGAGGATTCCCTGCCATTAATGTAATCAACCAATCGCTAATATATTACCATTTGTCTCCCATTGTTTGCATTACTCGGTTGTGGGTGAAGAGAGTGAATTAGAAGAGGGACGGAGTGGGTGACGTGAAGGGAGGAAATAGTGACACTGACATATCCTTGCCCACCAGTTAGTGGTGGTGATGGTGGGCAGGAATGTAATAAGTACAGCATACGCCTTTTAAGATTTTTATTTAATCGGTCTAGCTATAATATTTAAACTTGGAATAAACTGCCTGCTAACAAAAATAACTCACCATAACCTTATTTTTGTTTGCATTACAAATTAGAACTTTTCAAACTTTTTTTAAAATTGAAAACTGTTAGGGATTAACCATCAACATTCACCAAATGTAGTTTCAGCCCAATTTGCTAATAATAAACCTTAGGTTATTCTGGAATTAAATGGGCTCTAATTACCTTGTTCCTTACTCGTAGATGTTCATAGGGAATAAATTCTGGTCGTTCATGATGAGCTTCTTCTTGGTGTTTTAAATATGCATTCACCATGCAAAGCCCAACTGAGGGAAATGCCACAAAGATGGATAGATTTCTCCACAATTTGGAACCCCCTAAACATAAAATTGATATTATTAATAACGAAAAAATAGAGGCAGAATTACAAATATATGGCAATAAAGTTTTCAGCATTAAAATATAACTTATATTAAAGAAATACAACCTCCATGCTCTCCTGCGGAAGGGGCATGAACGTTTCTAACCGGAACAGAAGAAACAATCTTCTGTGTAACAGAATTTCTTAGCAAGCCAGCCATTTTTCGTCGGTTATCTACCAAAAAACCCTACAGCAGAAGAAAGGATACTGGAACAGGAATGACGTCCTGAACAAATGTTCAAACATGCAATTAAATGTTTAAAAACATTACAGATTATTGTTGAAATATCAGTATGGTATACACAAATATAGACAAACAATTAATATATGGTATATCCATCTTTAAATTAATATTTTAGAGTTTATATTTGTTTTTTAGTATTACGAAATCAGCTGATTACAAAATACAATGGTGGGAATTATAAGTTAGCATTCTTCATTAATAATAGTGTTCGTGACACTAATGACTCAGAAGGAAACTGAGTTAATGTTCGGGGACACTAAATTCAATGGGAAATTCAAACCAGAAACGAAAAGATGAACCATCTGCGAAACATTCCAAAAATATTGCCGAGCGACAAACATATCTAAGTCAGGTAAGTGTATTAAACTAGGTTAATTAAAATGAAATCCAATAACAATTAAAGAGTTCTGTATAAAAAAAATACAAAAATGTCAACATTTCTATTTCAGTTCAGTTTATCAAATTTTACCAATGATTTGAGTGGAAGATCATTTGCAAGTGCTACTAGTCATCAATCCACTAAAAGTGTTTCAAGGCCGTGGTCCCGGGTATCAAGGAGGAGGTTAGTTTTTAAATTGATTTAATTTGGGATTCTATTCTACGATACCACCTACATACATTCAAATAAATAAAAACGGGAAAAAACGCAGAATTTATCGTTGCAGTACTTGAATAATTGCTTGAGAGAAGTATATTATGTTGATTCCTCCCCCCCTCCAAATGTGAGAAACCTGCCTTAAAATGAAGTGGAAAGTAAGCTAAATCGTCATATTTACAATGTATTATTTATTGCTCAAACAGAATAACCAACTTCTCACAAAACACACTAACAACCAAATGAATGCTAAAGTAATATGGTGTACCATTTTCTCACCCTAATTTGCCACTAATATAGGTGGACTCCTAGGATAGAATTCCCTTGTATGTGAGTAAACAATTGGCTCTAGTGGGAACATGTGTTATCATTGTAGTAAATTACAACACCGGACTCTTGAGGATTGTCTTCATGACTGAAGTAGATTACAATTTTGGTTGAAAATTTTGAGTTCAGGGAAAAACAGTACTTTATCTTCCTCGATATGTTTTCAAAGTCCTACAGAATAACAGTGCACATGCATGTGAGTTTATAGAGCTGTCACTAGATGGAACTACATATCTTTGAAGTCCTACAATCAATGCCCACTCGGGCAAACCTTTTACATATTATTATTTGAAGTCCTACAGAAAGTTTATAGACCTGTCGCTAGATGGCAGCACATATGGTATGACCATCCTTTGAAATAAATTCCCAAACATTTATTATAAATGGATGTTTAGTAACTTCTCCCTTTCTAACCTAACAAAATAAATTACATACATGCATTTATCTATGTATACTAATCTAACAAAAATAGTGTAATTGAGTTGTTGCTGGTGGCAGCATTGGAAGAGGAGGGGAAAATAGTATTACAATATTGCCTAAAAAAAATTTCTGATCATCTCCACATATTTCTCGTAAATAAATAAATACCGTACCTAAAAATTGTAAAATAATCTTATAAGTATCGTTGAAAAAGTTTAAAATATTACAAAATGTTAGTAAAGACAGAAGAAGTATGTCGAGTAACAGTATTACTAGAACATAATATGGAAAATGAAGGGAAAGGTAATGTACTGTAGAGCCGAGTTCAATATTATATATATTACACATCCAAGTTAACTGTTCATGGGCGGAGGGAAGAGTTTTAGTGCTAGTGTCGCTGATCTACTGAATCGGTGGAAGGGATATAGGAGAAAACTGTACATCCGATCACGTATTGAAATTTTTCAACTTCAAATGTGGGGGGAGAATCTCTAAACACATGTGAAAAGTCTTAACATGGTTGTCAAATTAGTAATTTAAGCATGGAACGTTCAAGCGGTCGGATCATTTAAAATCACAGTATTTGTCGTCTCTCTGTCACCAGCCTCACAATAAATCAGAAGTGGCAACATGTAATGAGAAGGGCAAGGAAGGGACAGCTCATTCCTAGGCGTAACCCCAAAAGTAACAGGGTTGTCAAGTTAGTCATTCTGCCACTGACCGCGCAGAACGACGGATCATTAAAATACATAGTATTTGTCAGCTCTCTACCTGCCAATCAAACAACATAATACAAAGGACAGGAAGTGGCAACATAGTAAGGAAGAAAAAGACAGTTTGTTAGTTAACATATTTTCCGCCTGCACAAAACACTTGGATGGGTAATACATATATTTATTAAAGGATTTGTTTATTTATGTGCTAGTAAAATATTATACACTTAGAACTATCAGTTTGTATTACACATATAAATAAGTAAGTCTGTAATAAAAATATTAACAATTTATATTTATCTACATAACTTATATCTATTTTTACATTGACATATATAATAATAAAAATCATTATTCTTCCATGTATTAGTCCTGGAAGAATTATGTTCTGAATGAAGCACTGGTGTTGTAGCCATCTCTTCCTTGGACAACCCATTGGGTGGATTTTTCACCTGAAGTCTAAACCACGATCGTGGTTTTCTGATTTTTTATTGTTTCCATAACAACTAGAAAAACTGATAATCTACAGCTGTTAATTACAAAAAACAAATGTCTGAATCATGTCTATGCTTTCATGACAATTTCTGTGAATTTTCTGTCTTTTTATAGGTGTTATGGAAACAATTAAAAAATTAGAAAACCGGGGTCGTGGTTTAGACTTCGGTTGAGAAATCCACCCATTGATCCCTTGCCATATGGTTGATATCATGTAATGGCTCTAGGGATCCTTATTCTTAATAATAAAAATATAACAATAAATAAGTAATCCGTATTTAAATTTAATTTCTGCATATGAATAATCATTCATGTTTGGAAATTATATTATTTGAGAGTGAAATATTTAAATATGAAGAAACAATATCTGTTTAAATTAAATCTTATTCTATTTACTTTAAACTTTCCCTTTATAGGTACTTTTACATGTCCTGTGCTGCCTGGGACTTACAGAGACATGACCTGAGGGAGAGGATTATACTAACTTTATATAAAAGTAATATAATTTTTTATATTGAATATTAATATAAAATTATAGAATATTCACCTGAAAGGTCCGTCTCCTCAACTTAATTATCATTTAACTGTAGCGCTTTCGGGACTTGTCCCATCATCGGCAGGATTCAAAACTGGTGTTTCACTGAAGATCTGGTAGAGGGGGTTGCATGTATTGGGTTCGTTTTCGTTTATCAGGCTGTCGTTGTGAGCTGCTTTCATGATTTCCATCTCTTCGAGTACGTTTATCTTCGCTGGATTACTTTCTCTGTTAGGGTGCACAGAGAAAGTAATCCGGCGAAGATAAACGTACTCGAAGAGATGGAAATCATGAAAGCAGCTCACAACGACAGCCTGATAAACGAAAACGAACCCAATACATGCAACCCCCTCTACCAGATCTTCAGTGAAACACCAGTTTTGAATCCTGCCGATGATGGGACAAGTCCCGAAAGCGCTACAGTTAAATGATAATTAAGTTGAGGAGACGGACCTTTCAGGTGAATATTCTACAATTTTATATTAATTTTGAATAAACCTCAACGGAACACATCATGAATCTTATAAAAGTTGATATATTGAATATATATTTATAATTATAATTAAATGAAAAATGAGACAAAATTAATGTTATTAATAATAAATTATTAGTCTATTATATAGGAATTGTCCACCGCTGTGGTCTCAAGGTAGTGTGCTGCCTTGTCATGCAGCGGGCTTGGGTTCGATCCCCGGTCGGGGCAGTTTTTCTGGGTGAGGTTTTTATCGGGGTTTTTCCTCACCTGTAAGACAAATGTCAGGAAAACGTAATGCCCAAACGGTCCCCGAAATCATATGGCATCATCATCATCATCATCATCCTTATCATTATCATCATCATCATCATCCTTCACCGGTGTGGAAAGGAATGGGAAGCTACCACACCTACAATTCCCTAGTAAAGCTGCAAGCATAGCATAAAAATGCTATGATTGCAGTGAAGGACCTGCCTTTGGGCAGAATTACTATGGATGGATATAGGAATTAATTATTCTATTATATATGTAACTGCATTATTGTTAATAATCATTAATCATGTTTCAGGGGTCCTCATCTAGGGGATATGTGGATGGCGACCACAAGGTGCCCAAGCTGAGCAAAACATTTCTTCCGCTTACTTGTGTTTTGCACTCTTTTAACTTTACTATCTAACCTCTCTTGGTTAACTTTTGTTTTTTCGACCCTGATGCTATTAGGGCATCCGAGGGCTAGCGAGTCTTTCCTTTCTTCCATTTCTTGTTTCCTTTATTTTCTTTTCTTCTCCAGAAAAGCTTGACCAGAGGCTATAAGATGGCAGCCCCATCACTGGTCTTGCCTTCCTTTGGCCAGCAACCAATCGAAGGGACTATTATTATGCTTTCAAGTCTTATATGATCTCTGGGCTGTCCTATGAAACGCTGGAGGGAGAATTTTCTATAGGATCGTAACAGGCCTTGGCCTAATACTTGGAAGGAAGAAGAAATAAGCAGCATTATTGTTAATAATCATTAATCATGTTTAGAAAATATATTTATTACTGATTAGATAAATTAAGATTTTTAGGTCAGTAATTGACTGTAATTATTATAGTTTGAAATTATACAATTCCTTCAGTTTATAGATTGTCTCATTAGGTAATTTTTCATAAAATGACTGATGTTATTAGCCGCTAACATCAGAGACCATTATAAAATGACCCTCTCACCTTGATTAGACATTAATTACACAATAAATTATGTACCGTATTTAATGATTATTATTAAAATGTATGTTTCATAATATATCCTTGATGTTAATATTTAGGATGGTGTAAAATTATATTAGAAATGTATAATGGAAAATTACCATTCATTGTTCTGTTTCTTTCAGATGGCATCAGAATACGCTTAATGATCCTTTAATAGCTTCCAAAACAGCATGGCCTGTGCCTTATGTTGAAGCTGTGTTCTTACCGGAATTTAAGATTAATGCTGATACATCAGAGAAAGATTTTCAGGTATAAAAATTACTCATTAATATTTAAAGGAAGTGACACTGTGAGGTTTATTTTAATTAATAAATTGAGCTAGATTTAACATCTCACCTCTTAATTGAGAAGTTGAATGGAATATGGGCATAACTCATGTTTTGCCCTTTTTCTGTTCAATGCATTTTTTGGACTCGCCATTTTGTAGTTGGTCAGCCTGAAAAGTTTTGCTTCGATATCTCGATTACAGCAGGATCAACAGCTGATTGTATCAATTAAAATAAACAGCAAAGTTATGCATTTAGTTATATATCAATTGCTAATATCTCAAAACATGTATTTTTTTAATTGTGCCCATATTCCATTCAACTACTCATTTGTAGAAGACTAGTTTCGATACATCTCTGTAACATTTTCAATTTCATCTAATTGTTGTATTGGTGGTTGGCTATCCTGTAGTTTGCTTTCTGCTCTCTCTGTTAGCTGACAGTTGAACTTCCAAATAAATCTTTTTCTCTGGGAATTTCAAAATTCATGATTTTTCTTTTATTTTTGGGATGTGAATTTCTCCAATGCCACCCACTGCACTTTTTGTTCTTTGGGTCCTGCACAATGTGGATAGATGGTGTTGATGTGGTCTATTTTCATTTCTTATGCACCACTTTGGCAGACCATAATTAAGTGATGTGTACTTGTATTATATTTGAAGAGAAACATTTTCCCCTAGACCGAGACTCGAACCCGGGACCCTTGGCTTTCCGGGCCAAGCGCTCTACCAACTGAGCTACTGAGGCGAGTTACGATCTAGACGCAAATTTTTCTCTTATATACGTAATTCCCTATCTCCAAATGCTTTTGAAACCATTGCTTCTATCTTTGCAAATGGCGGCTTCTTAGTTAAGAAGACATTTATTGGGAATCTAACATTACTTTATAAAGCTAGTAAGGCTTCTAATGATGTTTTTATTATTGATTTAACATTTCTCACTGAAAGATAAATTATATTTGAAGAGAAAAATTTTCGCCTAGGCCGAGACTCGAACCCGGGACCCTTGGCTTTCCGGGCCAAGCGCTCTACCAACTGAGCTACCGAGGTGAGTTACGATCTAGACGCAAATTTTTTCTTATATATGTAATTCCCTATCGCCAAATGCTTTTGAAACCATTGCTTCTATCTTTGCAAATGGCGGCTTCTTAGTTAAGAAGACATTTATTGGGAATTTAACATTACTTTATAAAGCTAGTAAGGCTTCTAATGATGTTTTTATTATTGATTTTTCTCTTCAAATATAATTTATCTTTCAGTGAGAAATGTTAAATCAATAATAAAAACATCATTAGAAGCCTTACTAGCTTTATAAAGTAATGTTAAATTCCCAATAAATGTCTTCTTAACTAAGAAGCTGCCATTTGCAAAGATAGAAGCAATGATTTCAAAAGCATTTGGCGATAGGGAATTACGTATACAAGAGAAAAATTTGCGTCTAGATCGTAACTCGCCTCGGTAGCTCAGCTGATAGAGCACTTGGCCCGGAAAGCCAAGGGTCCCGGGTTCGAGTCTCTGTCTAGGCGAAAATTTTTCTCTTCAAATATAATTTATCTTTCAGTGAGAAATGTTAAATCAATAATAAAAACATCATGTACTTGTATTGCCTGTCCAACAGATCTGTGTCCCCGTAAGATATGCAAACTCAAGCCTACTTCCTTTTCTGCCTCAGCAAATCATTTCCCTCTCTGTATTCCTATCTCTCTCTTGCACTTGCACTCCAGTGTTGTCAACTTGACTCCAACCTTGCATATTCAAGAGTCATGACACTGGGGGAAGTTTGACAACATTCCTACTCGATAAGTTACTGTGGCTGCTGTTTGATGTAGTGGGAGGGGAGTGCGGTGAAATGGTGTGAATATTGATGTGTACTTTTCTAAGAACAATGCCAGCACTATAGGGGCACAAAATATCTGGAGCTATAACACATTTTATAACTTTATCACCTACTCTATAGGAACATTTTAGCATTCCCTACCCATATATCAGCCTAATAATAGTCCACAATTATTGATAATTGCAAACCAGATATATTCCAACTTAAATTCTACCCCCCTTTAAATACAGATCCGTTGGTCTGAGTATATTATCTATAGAGAGGGGTGTAGGATGAGTGTATATTCTAAGTGTGTTTGTGCGAGGTATGATGATGAAGACAAGGGAGAAGGTGAAACTCAGGGCCGACATATAGTATACTCCATCGAAAGGCATCAAGGGACTATCAGGCTTAATTTCCATCTGATGGATGAATTCCTATCAATGGTACCACATGTCTTCTCAAAATATGTTCTGCAGAGAGATTTGGAATTTAATTCAGGTATCTGGTGTACAGTCTAGCAATTAAAAATTGCACACCACCACCATTCCTTCTAGCCTTGAGATTGAAAATGTTACAATTAAAATTTCCAATACATTGACTTAGGCTTTCACGGCCGGAGTTATTATGATGATCTTGTAGAAGATTTCCGGGCTGTTGGCCATGGTCTTGAGGCTTGTGGTTCTCCGATGTTACGAAGTAGCGGACCGCGCAGAAAACACGTCGCGGATAAATGTATAAATAGGGCAGGTAGTCGACAAAATTGCCAGTCTCAAGACAACCCTTGAGGATGTTGGACGCAGTCTCTGGCGAAACGTCAGGGAACCACAAGCCTCAAGACCACGGCCAACAGCCCGGAAATCTTCTACAAGATCATCATAAAATTTCCAACTCTGGCAGGAATGAAACTCAGACTCTTTATTCAGGAGGCAGGCATGATACCACTAGAGCTAGTATGGCAGATTTATGTTTAACGAAAGTTCACATAGCCTACCTTCACTTGCATCATGTTCTCAATGTGACCATCATCTTATTCTACAGTCTATGACTTTCTCTAAATGCTCGGTGGCAAGTAGGCCCTGCTTCAATGGTTGTTGTTTATGATGAAGCTTCACACTACAGTAAGCCTTTATATTTGTCTCTTTGTCTTTGCCTTCTCTCACTTTTCTTGTTTCAGAGTTAATAAACAATATAACTGTTGTAATTTTAATAGCCAACTCTAGCATACTCTATTTGGCAAGAACAAGAAGCACTGATTGTGGGCCCATTTGCTGCTGAGTGCTGTAGAGAATATCATAGAAATACTGTATTTCTTGTATCTTCTGCTGAATACGTACCAAGCCCTAATAACCTCCTGCATGAGATTTTCTCAACTTCTGTAGTGTTAGGATTATATTTGTAGTTTGTTTTGATTCACACAAACATAAATTCTTATTATATTTGAAGAGAAAAATTATACATTCAGACTGGGGTTTGAACCCAGGACCTTTGGCTTTCTAGGCCAATGCTCTACCACTTAGCTACCTCAGAAACACCTGAGAAATCTAAATGCAAATTTTTCTTTTATACACTGTTAATTCCCGATTGCTAATTGTTATGAGCATTTACTCGATCACACAAATGGCGACTTATTGCTTAAGAAGACATTGATTGGGATTTTAAACAATACTTTATAAAGCCATTAGGGCTTCTTTTGATGTTTTATTATATTTAACACTTCTCACTGAAAGATAAATTATTTTTGAAGAGAAAAATTATATGCTCGGAATGGGGTTTGAACCCAGGACCTTTGACTTTCTAGGCCAATGTTCTACCACTGAGCTACCTGAGAAACTCCAATCTAAATGCAAATTTTTCTCTTATACATAATTCCCGATCAACGAATACTATGAGCATTTGCTCGATCATGCAAATTCTTATTATTTCTTATAATTTCATTATGCAAAATAGACTAACATACATATTTGGGTTCGACATTTATCTGAACAGGTTCATATAAGTACTAATGAACAGGGGAATAGTGGCTACAGGTTTATTAGCATGACTGAAGGATTTTGCAACTTTCTTTAGAAGCTGTATCTAATTGCAACTCAGATATTTCTGGTCATCTGAACTATGACAAGCAAAATTTCTGTTTCTGAAATTCTTTTAATTTCTTTTGTTATATAATTTTATCTTTATAACTCAGAAAGAGTCCTGGGTTACTAACTTCTTCACAATACGCAGAAGGCGTGGGAGATAATCATAGTTCCTTCTATGAGAAGTGTTAAATTAATAATAAAAATCGTCAATCATAGTTCAATTAATTTTGCTATTTCATTTTTTGAGGAGAAAATTAGTGCTTGTTCTTGGCTTAGTGCTTCCCTTAAAATTGTGATTTTATACTCCAAAACTTATTCCCTGTGACCACAGAAATACAAAGTTATGCACATCAATGATTGTTTTCAGATTTTGAGCACAATATCAAAAGGAGCATATGGAAAAGTTTATAAAGTTAAGAAGAAAATCTCAAATGAAGTTTATGCATTGAAGGTGTTATCAAAATCAAAGGTAAGTATTTTTCTCACATATTCCCTCTCCTAAATCAGGCGTAACAAAGAACAAGTGTTGCATAGTATCATATGAATAATAGTAACATGTTGATCATAATGAAAATATTAAATGTGACCTGTCATCTTCTTCATTCATCTAAAAATCTTAGTTTAAAAGTTGTGCAGCCTTAGATATGGAATTTGAACAATCTACTCTGATTTCCTGTTCTATACCATTCTGTTCTATTCTATAGTGTTCTGCCCGAGGGCAGGTCTTTCACTGCAATCATAACATTTTTATACCATACTTACATCTTTACAGAGAATTATAGGTGTGGTAGATTCCTGTTGCTTTCCACACCGGCGAATGATGATAATGATGATGGTGGCCAGATGATGTTTGGGGACTTTTAGCCCTTATAGCTTCTTGATATTTGTCTTATACGTGAGGAAAAACCCTGAAAGAACCTCACCCAGGAAGCTTGTCCAAACCAGGAATCGAATCCGGGTCCACTGCATGACAAGGCAGCACACTACCATGAGACCACAGCGGTGGACTTTTCTCTGCATAGCTGATCAATTTAAGGCATTATGCCTGGTGCAGAGCTACCGGACTTGTGCTGGTTCAAGTTTTATTGTGGAATTTGGCCAATATGGGACTAGCACCCACCCAGCATCATGAGGAATTTGGGTAGCTACAATAATTAGCTCCGGGTTGACAAAAAACTAGCTATAATGGCTGTAATATGTTAACTTATATCTATCTGTATGATATACATTTAAATTTCTTTGTTTTCAGATAATTTCAGAAAATTCTTTACAACAGGTTAAGGATGAAGTTTCTATTCAGTCAATGTGTGGGCATCATCCATTCATAGTGAATTGTTTCTATTATTGGCAGAGTAGAAAACAGCTATTTATTGGTAAGCAATTAACCATTAACCAATGAACATATGTTTATTAGACCTGATACTACAGACATAAAAGAATAAAGAGATAGATGTTATTAATGTCTTATCTTGTAGGAATGGAGGATCTAGTAAAAGAGAAAGCGGAAGTGAAAATTTCCTCATGTCATCTTATTGTGGGTCTTGTTTCCATTTGAACATTTGTTGGGTTGGAGTTATAATTTTATTGATTTTATATTAATAATGAATTTTTGTGATCATCCTGCCTTTTTTTACATAGGTAGATCATTGGTTGATTAATGTCTATGACATCGTCCAATTCCTAATAGCCAGTTTTGTTGGTCCATCCAATCTCCTAATTGTAGATGTTTCTCCTTCATGTATAAATATATTCCCTGACTCCAGGATTACATGATATTTTTTTTTGTCTACATATATGTAGTAGGAGCAGGAAATATTAAATTCTATTTCATTAGTACAATTTTTTGTAATGCAGAATTATAAATCATAAAAATGCTGTAACATACCCTAAAAATATATATAATATATATAAATATATATAAATATATATATATATATATATATATATATATATATATATATATATATAGTCCACTGCTGTGGTCTCGAGGTAGTGTGCTGCCTTGCAATGCAGCGGGCCCGGGTTCGATTCCCGGTCAGGACAGGCTCTTGGGTGAGGTTTTTTTTTGGGGTTTTTCCACAAATGTCAGGAAGCTTAGGGCCCAACGGTCCCTGAAAATCATCTGGCCATCATTATCATATTTCACCAGTGTGGAATGCAACGGGAAGCTACCACACCTATAATTCCCTAGTAAAGCTGCAAAGCATAGCATGGAAATGCAATGATTGAAGTGAAAGACCTGCCCTCGGGCAGAATTACTATGGATTGATGGAGATATATATATATATATATATATATATATCTGTAAATATGGTGTTTTTATTACTTTGTACAAGAATTTAAGAAAAATTCCTGATTTTTTATTACATTATGTTGAGTATAGAAACTTTTGATTAAGTGCATGATATGGCAAATTATTTATCAAAGCGATAAAAGAATGTAACCAATATAAAACTATTATATTGATTAATAATAGAGTTAAAATTTAACACCTAAGGAGATACCAACTAAAATAGAGCTGAAGAATGGTACAAAGAAGTATCAAAACTAGTCTTCGAAATATCAACAGTTATAAGGTGAGTGTCAAATTCTAACTCTATTAATAACTAAAATAAACCTTGTAGTGTCCATTTCCTTTAAATATTAATTAATATTATATTGATATTTTTGTGATTCTGCAAATGCACACTGATAAATTTATCAATATACATTTTTACTGGTAATCTGAGTAAAAACTTGTAATGGTTCTATTAATAATTACATTGACAGCCAACAAAAAAGTTGTAATCTGTGGTTATGACAGCAAAGAAAATAAAAGTTTTCTTTAGCATTGATCTAATATATAATCATAATAATTTTTGGTTAATAATCAAAATGTTCTATATAAAATATAATATTGCATTTTTTATTTATTTTTTCCAGTAAGTGAATTTGTGCCTGGTGGAGAATTGTTAGAACTTTGCCAGATGTATGGCATATTGCCAGAGGAACTAGTAAAAATATATGTTGCAGAAATATCTCTAGCGTTAGGTAAGTTTTATAAATACTGTATGTCCCACAAGCCAGTAAAATTGTAAGCTTATAACTTAAATTAAACTAACTCTATGGCTTATTGAACATCATCATCATCACATGGCATTACAGCCCATACAGAGCCCTGGCCTCCCCAATCCTCTTCCTCCAAACTTCTCTATCCATCGCATGTGACTTCCAATTCCTGATACCATGCATCTGGTTAGCGTCCTTTCTTACTGCATCCTTCCATCTGTTTCGTGGTCTTTCTTGAAATCTTTTCCCGTCAAATGTTGCATTCATTACCTTCTTTGGAATTCATTGATCCTGCATTCTATGCACATGTCCAGCCTCTTACACATGTAACCTCTTACTTATGGTGCCTGAATTAGGCATTCTGTATAATTTATGAATGAGTTGAAGGAAATGATTTTATATCTCACCTCATAAAATTTTGTGTTTTCACGATACCGGTTTCAAAAATAAATTTTACTTCCATCTTTCTCAGTTCTTTCTCCAACTCTGTTGGAGTTTGACCAAGATGGAAGTAAAATTCACTTTTGAAACCGGTTTCATGAGAACATGGAACTTTATGAGGTGAGATGAAAAAACATTTTAACGACTCAGTTTATAAATTGTAAATTACCTCATGGTGTTACTTCCCATTGTAATTTTGATTATTTTTATATGTTGAGGTTGTTAGCCTCATGCCAAATTCTCAAGCTATAGGATCACTCCTTGTCTGTTGTCAATGACTGCTAATTCTATATGAACACAGCTACCCTCCAAGACCATATCCTCTGAACACAACCTAAAGATTTGCCAATCCATGGAACCTACATTGCATTTTTAGTCTTTTTTCAATGAATTAAATATCACTATAAAAATCCATTAGTACAACAAAACAAAGGGAATAATTAATAAAATTTTGATACCGATCATAAGTACAGATACACACAAAAATATTCAATATTTAACCTTCCATTGGGCGCATCTGATCGGAGAGGCACAGGTTGTCAATTTTGTCCCATTCCACTGCCATCAGATGGCATTGACAAGTGAGCATCTGAGTAGCTGTTTCTTTTTACCTGCTGTAAACAACCATCCCACTCAGTTTGCTCTCGACTGTTACCCCGGCAGGTTGTAAATATTTTGTTCAGAGAAGCTCATTGCGCCCGAAGGCATTACATTATTGAAGATGTGTATTTTGAAAATATTTGCAAAAGGGAAATTATTTATTTAACTTATTTAGACTAAATAATGTTATATTCTTGAATAAATTTGCTAAAAACATAGGCTAAATGTTGATAATGTGAACTATTTTCATGTGTCTTTGAACTGAACCTAACTTCTTCTTATTTTTGTAGCATGTTGTTTGGAGGCTTGTCACAAATGTTTTAATCAGTATTATGTCCAATAAAGAGTTTTCTAGCAGAAAAATTTGAATATTCTATCCTTTGGACATCCCTAATAACAACATTTCTTCGACTTCCCGTTGTTCAGATTGGCAAACAGTGCATTAAATAACTTTTTTTAAGTATGTGCTGATCAGGCACATTGCACCCAAACTCGAAGGTCAGAATATTGTGCTCAACGGAAGGTTAAAGGAAGTGACACTATGAGGTTTAATTTAAATAATAAGAGTTAGATATGCATGACTCACCTCATATTTGTACTACAAATATGCATGACTCACCACATGTTTGTACTACAAATATGAGGTGAGTCATGCATATCTAACTCTTATTACACAAAAATATGTCTATATTATAGCAAGACCATGTTGACTATGTTGTGGAAGTAAGTCATGAATAATGAGAATCATAACCAGCAAGAACATGAGAGCAGCAAAAAGTCATTCCTGATGGGATAACAAAAGAAATGAAGATGTCCTGAAGAACTTCAGTTAGAATCAGTTATCCATTTTGTAAATAATTACCAGTATATTTGAAGAGAAAAATATATGCTTAGACTGGGGTTCAAAGCCAGGACCTTTAGCTTTGTACCTAAAGCTCTTACTGTCTGAGCTATCGTAGGCCTCCAATCTAAATACATATTTTTCTCTTATACATTTTAATTCCCAAGCGCCAATTGCAACAAACTGTTGTATCAACACACTAATGGTGACATATTTACGAAGAGTTTTTAATGGGAATTTCAACATTATATTATAAAGCCAGTAGAGCTTCTTTCAATGTTTTTGTTATAAATGTAACACTTCTCACTGAATTACCAGTATAACTGGAAAATACATTTATAACAATTTCTCATTGATTTTGAAAAAGCATATGACTCAGTATGGAGACAAATTACTTGAAAACTCACAAAACTAGGCATTCAAAACAGTATGTTAAACTGGATCATCCAGTTCCTTTTACAACGTTTCTGTGCTACAAAATACAGTACTTCCAAATTCCAACAAATAAAAATGGGCCTCCCTCAGGGTAGAGTACTAAGTACAACCCTGTTCAACATCTACATCAACGATCTTCCATCAACTATGTCAAACACAGAAATAAAGGCAGCTCTTTTTGCAGATGACATGATTATGTGGACATCTTCCTCACAAAAAGAAAAATCTAAATTTTCTATGGAAAAGGCTCTTAGCCTATTAGAAAAGTGGACCCACAACAATTTAATGGCCATTAATACAGATAAAACAATGTTTCAAATATTTAGCTTAAAGAAAAAAGTCCCAAAACTAAATCTACAGTTCAAGAAAACAAACCTGGGACAAACAAATGAAACAAAATATCTAGGGATAATTTTTTATTCAAAATTATCTTGATTATATTGATGTTTTTATTATTAATTTAACACATCTCATTGAAGGATAAATTAAATTTGAAGAGAACAATTTTTGCCCCGGTAGCTCAGTTGGTAAGAGCATTGGTATGGTAAACCAAAGGTCCCGGTCTGGGCGAAAATTTATCTCTTCAAATTTAATAAAGGTTTGATAAAATATGATACATCAGAAATTCACATAACTTTCTGTATAATACTCTTTATTTATTTTTTCAGATTTCTTACACAATGCAGGAATTATTTATAGAGATGTGAAATTAGAAAACATCCTTTTGGATAGTGAAGGCCATGCTCAAATAATAGACTTTGGATTAGCTAAGTGGCTGAAATATGGATCTCGAACCACCACAATATGTGGTACTCGTCAATATATTGGTGAGATATTTTCAATTCTTCCTCCTATTTGGATGACCAGACGTCCATTTTTAATGGGATTTCTCTTTTTCCTTAAACTCTGGTCCTGTTATCCTACAATAACTTTAATGTTAGACTTATTGCCCTTTTAAATTATTGTAAATCAATGGTAAAGAGAAAAATTTTTGCCTGAACCGGGAATCGAACCCCGAACCTTTAGCTTTCCGTGCTAATGCTCAGACCACCGAGCTAATCCAGGCTTCATTCCCATCCAAGCAAGAATCCTTCCTTTACCTTTACTCTACTGGCCCCACATTCAATTGCAATGAATCATCATTCACAAATACACAATGAATGGCTTCTACCTGAAGAAGACATGAAGGGACTCCACACAGCTATAGCATTATTTATTAAATTAATATTGGGAAGCTAAAGCTATTACTATGATAGAAATAAGTAAATTAATAAACACAATTAAATTATTGTAAATCAATGGTAAAGAGAAAAATTTTTGCCTGAACCGGGAATCGAACCCCGAACCTTTAGCTTTCCGTGCTAATGCTCAGACCACCGTTGTTAGTCCCATTTCCTCCCCTTTTTCTTAAATTTGTAGTACAACTTCATTTTATATGTTTGGGCATGTTGATTTGCTATAATGTAATGTCAGTTGTTTAATTTGCTATGACATTACCTGGAGCAAATGCAATTGTGTAAACATTTTTTTTCTCATGAGGTCTTTGTGGATGGAAGAAAAGAACCATTTAAATGCCAGCAATGATAAGCAGTGATTACAGAAACAAAGTTTAAACTACAACATAGTTTTGCAATATTTTATTCTTTCCACAACAACTACAACAAAATTGGATATCGGCAGTAATAGTTATAAAACAATGGTCGGAGTTGAGACCTTGGTTTTGCAATTAACAGCTGTAGATTTTTAGGTTTTTTACGGATGTTATAGAATCAATAAAAATTTTGAAACTTCATTCGTAGTGTAAACTTTGTTTCTGCATTTGACTGACTGTGTTCAAGATTCACTTTGATATTTCATATATTGAGTTTTGTGAGAGAACATTAATTAAAGAAAATCTTTGAATGTCTTAGCAGAATATAATAATATATCTGATACTGTGTAAATAATCATGAACAATTTAGTTAGGCACTTGTTCTTCAAGACGACAGAACAATGATCATGACCATACTGAGGATGGAACAGAAACTATGTTCCGAAACTAGTTTATAGTCAAAAAGAAGAACAATATGAGGTGAGTGATAAAAAATTCTACCTAAACCTAATTGAGTTAGGCATTTAACTTAAATGTTCAAAATGATTATATCTTCATGAATGATGTGTCATTTTTTATATCTTACTTCATAGTTTAGTCTTCTTAAACATGGGAACTGCAGTTTTCAAGAGGAAATATCCCTCCCATTTTCAACCAACATTTCTCATATTTAACTATGAATAATTATGTCTTACTTATTTTAGGAATTCTCACTATGAGGTATATTCATTAAGGTAGAATATTTTTATCACTCACCTCATATTGTTCTTCTTATTTGATTATAAACTAGTTTCGGAACTAGTTTATAATCAAATAAGAAGAACAATATGAGGTGAGTGATAAAAATATTCTACCTTAATAAAAATTATGTCTTATTCAACTTTTACATAGATTATACCAGAAGTGCCTCATTGTGTTATTTTTTTAAGGGCTGAAAATCAATGAAGACCTCCCTTGTCTAAGGATGTAATGAACAATCTTGTAGGGGCATGCCGTAGTGTAGTGGTTAAGGCAGCGCGCTACAAACTGGAAGGTTGAAGGTTCAAGTCCCAATGGGGTCAGGATTTTTAACTGACCTAAACCTTCTGGTGGTAACATGGCCCTGGAGTTGACTCAGCCTCTAACGGAAATGTGTACCAGACACTTGTTCTGGGTGTAAAGGCGGCCGTCACGCAGGGCTGACAACCCGGCTGACATCAAGTGCCGATTGTCTAGAAAAAATGGGAGCCTTAACCTCCTACTACCCCAAGGGTGTTCTATGGCCTGTAGTGGGATCACTTTACACTTTATGATATGCATTATAGATGGAACACATTTTATTGTCAAACTCAATTGAGAGGTAAATGATGCTATAAATTTCTTTTATTTGAAGAGAAAAATATATGCCTGAATTGGAATTTGAGCCTGATGACTCTCGTTCTGTACACCAGTGCTCTGAACACTGAACTACCAGGCTCCCAAATCAAACAAGCATTAATTCTCTCCTTTTATATGAATTCCTGTGCACCGAGGCAATTAACTTTTTATTCTGCATGCTGTCTGCAGCTTCTTTAACAAGAAGACTTTATTTGGAATTAACACTACATTTATAGGCAGTGAAGCTTATTTTCGATCTTAGATATTAAATATATCACTTCTCATCGAAAGAAAAGTTTTATTTGAAGTGAAAAATATGTGCAAGAATCGGGATTTGAACCCGATATTATATACTTGCATGCTTAACAATAAGTCAACTACTTCATGAATTAATTGGAGAAGATTTACATAAATATTTGTCCAGTTCGAAGAAGCACATAAGTAAAAAATAATGTTCTTTTTATCATATTTATCTACAAGTAGATACACACCTTGTGGTCTAAGCACATAAGTAAAATCTGAAAATTTTCCACTCTGATAGGTGAATAATGATATTTCTGTCATTATATTTCAGTTCTATTGAAGATAATTAAAAAAAAAGCTTCTGCTGAAAAGTTCACTATTTTGACTTATGTGCTTTTTTCACTGGTCAGAGAAATGACAATGGATATCACACTACAGCCGCCAGATCTCTGACTCTGAAGTTTAGGTTATATGAGGGGTAAAGGGAGGAACTCGCCCTCTACTGCCAATAAGGAAATTTTTTTTTTGTTCATTGCCACCTGTTTGTCATTCGACATTTCAGGTATTCTCTCCTGGCATTGGCCATATTGTAACCTATTTCTGAGGTTGGGGCGCCTGGAATGCAGGGTTACACTGCCCCAATGATATGATGGGTAATGATGTGCCACGAGAGGCCTTAAACCTAAACTCATCTATTGAGATGAATATGATATTGATGATAATGATGGCCAGATGATGTTCGGGGACCGTTTGGGCCTTAAAGTATCCTGACATTTGTCTTACAGGTGAAGAAAAACCCCGATAAAAACCTCACCCAGGAAACTTGTCCTGAGCAGGGATCGAACCCGGGCCTGCTGCATGACAAGGCAGCACGCTACCTCGAGATCACAGCAGTGGACATAAGGAAATAGGTGAGTGGCAGTGCATGTCTGCCACAACCAATCATTGCTCTTGATGCAGCTATAGCATGCTAGTAAGGTTTGAAATTGCTGAGATGTTGTCAGTTGTATGTCTGCTAACCGCTTACATGAAGCGGCCCCTCCCACTGAATATCCATATCGGTAACACTGTCGTGAAAACGTCAGGGCCAGATAATCCTTTTAACACTGTAAAATCACGAAAGCAATTTTTTTTTTTTGGAAATATGATCACCCTATTTCTTGGTTTCTCTATTAAAATTCCTGGTAACTTGTGGCAGCAAAACTTTCATGAAACTGGAATAATCATTTATTTAAAAATAAAAACTGAGGAATGGAGGAAATATTTTAACAGAACATTGAGAAGATTCAACAGTTGCATTATACATTTTGAGCTTATTACTTATGTGAAATATATTTTTTTGTGTGCCAGCTCCAGAGGTGTTCAGCATGGAACCCTATGGACATGCTGTGGACTGGTGGTCTCTTGGAGTTGTAATGTGCTGCATGCTGACTGCTCAGGTAGGCACTTTCAACAGCCAAACTGAATTATATCTATCAAGTAGTTACAATGGAATTGATGTATCTTTGGATTTCTGACAAGTACAATTAGAGTCCAGAGGAGGAGTACAATGTTGCCATTTATATATGAAACGACAACAAAAATAGTGTGGGATACCAGCTCACCAGAATTTGTAAAACATTATTTTATTTTGAGTCTGTTTATCTTACCTCAATATTAATGTTGATTTGTTCTTGAACATGTTTCGATTGGATCTCAATCATCTTCAGCATCTTGCCCAGACTGGTTGGATTTATGTTGTAAACCCTGGATGTCGATCAACAAATCCAACCAGTCTGGGCAAGATGCTGAAGATGATTGAGATCCAATCGAAACATGTTCAAGAACAAATCAACATTAATATTGAGGTAAGATAAAAAGACTCAAAATAAAATAATTAAAAGAACCTCAAAATATTACTTCCTAAAATAAAACATTAAATACATGGTAAATCTTATTATGAATAATAAAAATAGGATGATCTTGAAGAAGATTTCCTGGCTGTTAGCCCTGGTCTTGAGGCTTAAGTTCCTGACGTTTCGCCAGAGACTGCGTCCGGCATTCTCAAGGGTTGTCTTGAGACTGGAAATTTTGTCGACTGCCTGCCCTATTTATACAGTTCACCGTGATGTTTTCTCTGTGTGGTCCGTTCTGTCGTAAATTGTATCTGCCTTCTGATAGGTTAGCAGTAGGGACTTCCATTGCACCAATGAGGTTGCTGTTTGAAGGTCTAGTAGACTGTTCTTGTAGAGGTTTGCTTCTGGCGTTTTTTAGAGCCGGTATTCATACTTTGTTGACTTTTAATGAATCTTCTTTTCTATTAAAACTGTTTTGATGTTTGAATATTTTTATGGCTTCTCGTTGAAGATGGTAAAATAGTGTGTGCAGTTAGATAATATGTCTGTAAATGTAGGCATAATCTTCAACAATTATAACGGAGACACTCATTAATTATATTAAATTAATGTTGGGAAGTAAACATGTTGTTGTTGTTTTCAAATGCTGGGCCTTGGCACCGAAGCCATTAGCGTTCTTGCTCTCCAATATTTCTCTATTGTGGATCCAACAGGTAATACTTCACAGGTTTGTAGGTGTTCTTCATTCATTTCTTCGTCTTTATTGCATAGAGGACAATTTGGATTCGTGTAGATTCCTATTTTATATAAATGTTTGGCCAAATAGTCATGTTCTGTAAGCAGTCTAAATGTTGCTACTGTAGTTTTACGTGGAAATTCTGGAATAATATCTGGCTTCTTTACTAAAATATTCCATTTTTTGTCTTTGGCTTTATTACATAGGTCTTGGTTTTGTTTGATTTTATATTTGTTTTTAACTATTCTTTTTATGGATGTGAAAGGTAAGCTTTTAGTAGTATTCTGAATTAAATTGGAGCCTTTTTTTCCAGCAATTCCACAATGTGCAGGTATCCATTGCAATTGAATTCTTTTCTGTAGTTTTTGGAGTTGTTGAATCATTTTGTAGCACTCTTTAATTTGTATTGACTTCATTTTGTGTGAATTTATTGCATATATTGCTGCCTTAGAATCAGAGAGTATGACCGCATTTTGAAATTTATTTATTCTGTATAGTAATTGTTGGAGTGAAATATGAATAGCCGTTACTTCTGCATCAAAATTTGTTGTGTGGTATCCTGCTGGTTGATAAAATGAAAATAATGCACATGTAATTCCTGATCCTGAGTTGTTATCAATAGTAGATCCATCTGTGTAGACATGTAACCATTCTTCTGGTGGATATCTCTTATTCACAACTTCTAATGCTAGAGCTTTTAGTACAAGTGTGGGAGTTTCAGATTTTGTAACGGGTTCTTCTAGATTTAGCTGAATGTTAATTGGTTCAAAAGTAAGAGGGTTATCTCTGATCAAAATATTTTCTTTAGATTTAGGAAGATTCAAATCTGTTTTTATTTCCATTACTTTGGACAAGAAACTTGTTTGTGTTTTCAACTTGCTTGGTTGTAACTGCCTTTTTTTCCCATTTTGTTGTTGTTAATCGTAACATTTTCTCATGTTGTGCTATTGCCTGTTCCTCTAAAGTTAGACATATTGGAGGGTTCTGAGTTAGTGCTTGCATTGCTGCGATTGGAGTTGATTTTGCTGCGCCAGTTATAAGCCGTAAAGCCTGATTTTGGCATACTTCTAGGCGATTCAGGTTCAAGTTATTTGCTGTGATTATTACCTCCATTATGAGGTACAATCATTAAAATTCATCGGAGAACATTTTGTTTAATCAACTCACCTCATATGATTCATGCTTCCATGACATCGCAATTTCAAACACAGTCGTGTTCATATTCAACCATAACTCTGACTGACTAAATTCTTTGGCCGTCAACTGTTCTATTGTCGCCATCTTCAGTGCTGCCATCTATGGTTGAATTTATGAACTTCGAAATCAAAGTCATTTCGTTAGGGATATCAAAATTCATTGATCTATCTTTGTTTTTCTGAATGTATATTTTTCCCAAACTGTCAATTTAGCTTTTAAAACAAGTAGAGAAACCTTTGGAATTGACAGTTTGGGAAAAAATATACATTCAGAAAAACAAAGATCAATGAATTTTGATATCCCTAATGTAATTACTTTGATTTCGAAGTTCATAAATTCAACCATAAATGGCAGGACTGAAGATGGCGACAATAGAACAGTTGACGGCTAAAGAATTTCGTCAGTTGGAGTTATGGCTGAAGATGAACACGACTGTGTTTGAAACTGCGGTATCATGGAAGCATGAATCCTATGAGGTGAGTTGTTTAAACAAAATGTTCTCTGATGAATTTTAACTCATTAATTAACTGAATACTAACATTTGTAATAATATTGAAAACCAGAACATGTACAAAATCTGAACTAAAAACACGTGGTTAAATTTTGAAAAATTTACAAACTTTCAAAATATTTTGGTGAATTGTTTGAGTTTATGGGGAATGATTGGCCCTAGCCTCCCCTTATTGGGGATTCTCAACCAGTCTGATTTAGTTATGCTTATTTGACTACAAATGTCACGAGTGAATGTGGTTGGCATGTCGCCTTAAGAGATCTAGTAGTAACTAAGGTATTTTTAACTTTTACAGGAATTAATCACTATGAGGTTTAATTTATGGTAAAATCAAATGTTTCTTACCTCTCCTCATATAAATCTTCTAAGTAGATCGCGATTTCAAGACCATAACGGTCTCATCTTCAGTACTATTTTGGCGACTGATGTTATGTCGATCGGAAGAAACTCTTCTTCTTCCCTATTTTGGTGGACCAATGAACCTTTGGATCAGGTCAGAATTTCAGTCGCCAAAATAGTACTGAATATGAGACTGTTATGGTTTCAAAATCGCGATCTACTTAGAAGATTTGTATGAGGAGAGGTAAGAAACATTTGATTTTAACGAAGGTATTACTTGGATGGTAGAAGGTCAGTAAATTTTGCTTTAGAGGCCTCATTTTTCAGACTTAATGTTCTTTTATGAGTCTGAATATTTTCAGACTCAGGACCCACGGCTTAGAGTCCCTCCCTTGGATTTTTCCATCCTAAAAATCCATTGAACCTGCAACCCTTGGGACAAGAGGCATGGAACATAACCAGTAGACCATCACGGCCGACAGTTTGAATTTATACATTTATCAATAGGTAAATATCATAGGAGGGGGCACACCGTAGCGTAGTGGTTACGGCAGTGTGCTACAAACTGGAAGGTTGAGGGTTCGAGTCCTGGTGGGGTCAGAATTTTTAAACTGACCCAAACCTTCTGGTGGCACCATGGCCCTGAGCTTGACTCAGCCTCTAACAGAATGAGTACTACTAGCTTGTTCTGGGAGTAAAGGTGGCAGTCACACAGGACTGATAACCCAGCTGACATCAAGTGCCGATTGTCTAGAAAAAGTGGGAGCCTTAATCTCCTATTGCCCCGAGGGTCTTCTATGGCCTGTAGTGGGATCATTTTACTTTACTTTAAATAGTATGGGAATATCAGATTCTAAAAGCAGCATTTGGATCAGGTACAACTCTGCCATCCTGGGTAATTCCTCAACTCCCTGTTCATGCTATTTGATTCTGTGTTGAGTTTGAATGAGTAGTGGGAGAGTTTAGCAGCCAACTTGGGAAGCTTCGGCCAGTAGATCCATAGCAAATGTTGCATTCAGTTTGTGTGTGATTTTGAAGACGTAGTTTTCCAGATTTTGTTATTTCCATCATCTGTTATCTGGAGGTAAGTGTATGAACTTAATTATTTGTCAGTTTAATTAAAATTTGCTTTCACGTTATATACTACAAAGAACTTAATGGTAAATTTGCTTGAGTTTTGTCCATGTCTGTCGTCTTAGTAATTATCTGTCATGTTTGTCCAAGTGGTTTAATTCTGCTACTCCTTTGTGGAACAACATCGCCGTGTGGCAGTATTGCCTCACACAATATTTTATTAGAAGGGATTAAAAATGTACCTCTTTGTGATTTTTCAGATTGTTCAATCAAGAGAAAGAACTATACAAAAGGTAAAATGGACTGAAAAAAAAACCTTAAAAGTTCAATTGAAGCAGCATAAAATGGAGCAACAAAGAGAGAAGAAGCAATGGCTTTTTGGCATCCTAGATCAAATTTCATGATAAGTTTTAAAGTCAAAAGATAAAACTAAGCTGTTATAAGATTGGAAGCTCTTTTTTTTAGGAGAGCAAGTAAAACAAATAGCTTATCATGTGATCCTTCTGGAAGCAAGTATCTTATGGAATCACCATAACCAAATTGAGGTGTTTGGTTATCGATTTAGCTGAGGAAAATGGAATAAAACATGATTTTAATAGACTGAGTGAAATGACCAGGATAGATTGGCGAAGAGTGTTCCTCAGGATTAGTTTAAGAAAACCTGAGACAATTAACTTGAATAGGGCAACAGCATTTAATAAAGAAAAACTTAATTTGTTTTACAAACATTTAGAAACTGCCATCATGAAGTATCAGTTTCCTCCTAGTCGTATTTACAAAATGAATCAAACAGGAATTTCTACAGTCCAAAAGCCTGGAATAGTCCTTGCACTCCAAGTGCAGAAGCAGGTGGTGGAAATTACTAATTGGGAAAGGGGAAGAAATATAGCTATTGTGTATACCATGAATGCATTATGAAGCTACATACCCTCAAGTTTTTATTTCCAAGAAAATGTACTTACAAAAAAAGATATCTCACACATTCAAGCCACTGAAATGAAATTTTTAAGATCCATAAAAGGATGTACACGTATGGATAGATTACACAATCAATAAGAAATGAAATGGAGATATTTTCAATAGTCGATAAACTAGAAGCGCACAAATACCAATGGAAAGAACATTTAGACAGAATGGACAATACAAGATTACCCAAAAAGATCTACACCTACAAACCACATGGAAAAAGATCTTTGGGTCGGCCAAGGAAACGATGGACTTGAGACTGGAACAGGTCGCATTGACCTAATCCTGGAAAGGAAGAAGAAGAAGAAGAAGATGATGAAAATATATTTCACCTCTTTTACAGTGAGGAGGACCTTAATAGAGGGTTGAGTGGGGAGTTTTTCTTAGAATGGCTAGAGCATTTCCAGAATGCTATCAATTCAAATGAAGAAAAACCTTATCTTGCTTTTGATGGATAACTGTAGACACCACATTTTGTTGGAGTGTTATGATTTTTTCCAACATCACATTCATGTTGTGTCAATCCCTTCCCATTCTTCTCACAAACTCAACCATAGACTAGTTTCTACTCACCTCTAAGGAATGTTTGTAACAAGGAGTGTGATTACTTCATGAAATCAAATTTTCACTAGAAAATAACATCTTATGACATTGTCTCAGTACTCTTCTTCTTCTTCTTCCTTCCAAGTATTAGGCCAAGGCCTGTTACGATCCTATAGAAAATTTTCCCTCCTACTTCCGGGAAATTCTCGTATAAGACTTGAAAGCATAATAATAGTCCCTTCGATTGGTTGCTGGCCAAAGGAAGGCAAGACCAGTGATGGGGCTGCCATCTTATAGCCTCTGGTCAGGCTTTTCTGGAGAAGAAAAGAAAATAAAGGAAAGAAATAATGGAAGAAAGGAAAGACTCCCTAGCCCTCGGATGCCCTAATAGCGTCGGGGTCGAAAAAAACAAGAGTTAACCAAGAGAGGTTAGATAGTAAAGTTAAAAGAGTGCAAAACACAAGTAAGTGGAAGAAATGTTTTGCTCAGCTTGGGCACCTTGTGGTCGCCATCCACATATCCCCTAGAAGAGGACCCCTGAGGGGTGTCTCAGTACTCAGCAAAGCTTATTTGGGAGTCGCCACTGTAGTATCAGGATTCAAAGTGTGTGGAATTTTTCCTTTTCAACCCAACAACCAACAAGTTTATTAAGGATGGCGTTGCTACCACTCATTCTCTCATTCAGCAAATAGTTATCAAGGACAAAGAAGCAAACATTGCTGGTGAAACATTTAATGATACTGCTGCTGAGACTTCATTATGAATATATGACTTATATACTAACCCTAAACTAGTCACATCCTCAGGAAAATCTGATTTCCAAAGAACCATTCAAGAGATTTCACCAATGCCATGGAAAGATTTATGTCTTAAATACCAAAATTCAGAATTATAGTAAGCCGCATTCAATTCCTTTAACAACTACATTCGTGATGAGCTTCCTTGAAGATGTATGGGAAGGAATGATATAAAATAAACAAATTTCTCAACAGAAAAATTACCGATTCTGAAAAAAAATTGCAAACAAAATTACAAAAAAAATTATCAACTAAAGGAAGAAGTTAATTTCTCAGAATTACAAAAAGAGAATAGTTAATAAATATGACAGAAGGAAACTTAATTTTGATGAAACATCATCAGAAGAGCTGGACTGGAAAGCCCTATATAATGAAATGAAGATGAAGCCAACAATGATATAGGTATATATTTGATTTGCAGAGAGTTCGGAAACAATTGAATTTGGTATAACTGCTTTATATGCTAGAAGTGGACTAATTTTGAATGCAGTGGAAAGACAGCCCTGATAAATATTTGTGATTTTTGTTCATAAATTGTTCTTTATACATCTTATCATTTTTGCACACTTATTAGTATAAATAAATGAATACTGTTATATACAATAAATGAGCAATGAAATTTATTTAATCAAAATTGCAGTGGGAAGTAACACTATGAGATGATTTAAAATTTATAAATTATGTAGGTAGAAAATAACACTATGAGGTTTATTTTAATTTATGTTGAGTTGTTTTTGACTCACCTCATACTTCTTAACTCCCTCGCAGACTCGAGTTTCTTCACTGCATTTGTGAACAATTTGATGATATATATAGCAATCAACACATAGGGTGGATTTCTTAACCAAAGTCTAAACCAGGACTGCGGTTTTTCGATTATTTATTGTTTCCATAACACCTATAAAAATTACTGAAAATTCACAGAAATTGTTATGAAACCATAGACATGATTCAGACATTTGTTTTAGGAAATAACAGCCGTAGATTTTCAATTTTTATGGTTGTTATGGAAACTACAAAAAATCGGAAAAGCGCAGTCGTGGTTTAGACTTCAGTTGAGAAATCCACTAATAGATTTGCTTTAGGAGAGTTGAGGTATTCCATTTAGACTACATTTTCACTGTCCACACCCCATATTTTTGACTTTGCACCTCTTCTGCACCTCAAGTTCTCAGATCCTAGAGACACCCCTCGTGGACTTCTCTAATACAAGTCTGAAACATTACAGTTGCACCCAACTTGCTTGGTCTGTACATGGATTGTGTGTCATTGCTGTGTGTTACAAAACAAAGAATAAGGCTATGCCATTTGTTTCCCTTATACATTAGGGTGTCCATATTACTTTCATTGTAAAAGGGGACATGTACAAAAAATTAAAGGAAAAACCTGGGACATTTAAAAAAAAGGTGGGACATTAACAAAATATAAAAAAAGAATGTTATTTTCTTTTTACCACGACACTGTTGCCAATACAAATTTATAATAATCAATCATTCACAAATCAAAATAAACTTAAGTAATTGTTTAATAACATTTAAAATATTTATATATCCCTGCAAGGGGTATAAAAATCCAGTAACTAAATCTCTTTCATCTAAGTTAAAATAGTATTTCTCCACCGCCAAAGTGCCAGAATTAGCAGGAAATCTCCAACATTGGCTGCACTGACCATGGATTGACAATTTGAAAAATGCACCAGTTACCAATATATAAAAATAAAAAAAAACAAAGATTATAGACCAAACAGTGCATCATGGTCATACAACTGGCGCTTTCGTTCATATTTATAATGACATAGTAAAGAACAAAACAAAAGTCGCCATTCATAAATACATTGACAAAGCATCATCCCAAAAGCAGGACATTTGAGTGTCCCCAAGAAAACTTTCGGGACAGCAGGACATTTTCCAAAAAACAGGACTGTCCCGGGAAAAACGAGACGAATGGACACCCTACTTATACATAACAACTTGTCTATAGGAAAGGTAATTGAAGTGTACAGGGAAATAACTAGGTAAGTCACTTTTTCCTTGAAACCTAGAAAACACTTTTAATTGTGTAAGATCCATACTCCCTTACCTGTATGCCAAACTTTGGTGGTAAATAAACACATGACTAAATGATAGTGTTTTACATGGAAAATCTTTCTCTGTACTCTTCAATTATTTTCAAATGTTAAGGATTCTTCCTTCCTTTCCTACCAGCTGAGAGTATCATACTTTGGCAAATAGCTTTTCTTCCTTTAATTTTATTTTGAGATGCTTCAACATCTAGACATGTTGCATTTAGGATCTTCAGGTTATGTCAGTAGATTTGTGTAGTCTTTGTTTTCATGTCTATTCATGTATTGCATTTGTGTGTCGTCTGTATTCATATGTCTGAGCAAATTCACTACAGTATGTCAATTTTAATGAAATATAGAAAGATGAATAAGGATAAAATCCAATGTTATAATGAAATTGCAGCAACCTCGTTTGGTCTTTTGTGAACATTTACATCAAGGTGGACTAGTTGTTTCCATAATCAATTCTCCTTCTTGTATTCACAGGATGAAACCGCATCTCCTTGGTCAATGAGTTTTTTTTTTTCAGGGCATGCTTGTAAATAATATTATAATTAATTTTTCTCCAGAATTAATTTATTCTATTTCTTTAGTAGTTTTATTTTCATTTTTCTATCTTGTACTTTTTATATTTTATTTATTAAATATAGAGTAAATAAAATATACTGTAAATAATAATTGTATTATAGATATCATTTATACTTATTGCAATCTAGACTTAAATATAATGTTCGTTTTTTTCTAATATGGTTGAATGGTAAATAAGGCCATAAGGCCTTAACTCTGCTAGGTAAAATATATGTATTATTATTATGATTATCATTAAAAATTAAAATATAAAATTATGGAATATTCACCTGAAAGGTCCGTCTCCTCAACTTTATTATTTAACTGTAGCGCTTTCGGGACTAGTTCCATCATCGGCAGGATTCAAAACTGGTGTTTTGAATCCTGCCGATGATGGGACTAGTCCCAAAAGCGCTACAGTTAAATAACTAATAAAGTAGTTTTGAATCCTGCCGATGATGGGACTAGGTCCGAAAGCGCTACAGTTAAATAACTAATAAAGTTGAGGAGATGGACCTTTCAGGTGAATATTCCATAATTTTATATTTTAATTTTGAATAATACCTCAACGGAAGATATTGTGAATCTTATAAAAGTTTATTATTACTAAAAATCTTGAATAGGCTTCCCTAGCAAGGTAAGTAAAGCTGTGGTTGCACTTGTCATAGATTTGCGGCACATAAAATAACTTAAAGTCTAAAATAAGAAATTTCTGAGTAAAATTTGTCGATCCTTTCATGTCCAGATTTTAATTGTGTCTCTAATGACCTGAGCTATTAAATATCTTTCTTTCTTTGGATAGAGTAAATGCATAACTGCTTTCCATCTTTAAGTCTTTCCAATTGTTTGGGTTGACTATTTATAAAGGTATGAATATATATATATAAATTGTGTGAATGAATTATGTTACTTGGATCTTAGTGGTTATTGACATAGATTTGTTTTCATATTTTTAATCTCATTGTTAATGTTTACTGTACGCATAACCTATGAAAAAAAAATGAATTGCACAGATATTTCTTGAGTTCCACAAAGAAGGTACCGACGTAATCAGGTGACAGCTATCTGGTTCACAAGTGCACAGTCAGTTGAGATAATAAAATTTTGTCATATTTCATTGAGTGTCGTGAAAGGAAAAATAATTTAGCGTAAATAAGTAGTATAGTAAATGCTGTAAATAAAATAAAGCAAACACAATAAAAGAAAACAAGATCAATAAAACAAAAAAGTGAATGGCATCAGGATCAAACACGCGAACATTTCCATGGTAAGCAGTCATTCCCTCTTAGACACAATCTCTTTAGTAGAAACTTCTCGATGTAATGCATGGACATATGGAATTAGATATTGAATTGTTTTGGTTAAAATTAATCAGACCCCTCCACGGTGGGTACAGGGAGCGACGACCCCGAGGTACCTAAGCTACCCAATGCTGGGGGTATAGCTGGGCCACCCTGTCTCCAGGGGAAATAAATATGGAGACCTGGACTTCTAGTTGGGGATTGGGCGTAGGGCTAACAACCCTATCCCATAAAAAATTACCACGTTGAGAAGCCCAAAAGTAATGGCCGGACTGATCTAAGTATTAAAGTTAGATGTATCGAATGGTTGGACCATATTTGCAGAATGAATGAGACACGTTTGCCCAGGATGATATCAAACCTAAGCTGGATGGAAGGATACAAGTTGGGAGGCCTAGTTACTATGGATGGATGATGTACAGGCAGACCTACGGAAGATTGGCATAACAATTTGGAGAAATAAGGCCACTGACCGAAGAGATTGGATGGTTGTTACGAGGGAGGCTAAGGTCAAACTAAAAGGACCGTCACGCCAATGATGATGATGATGGACATAAACCATCTCTTCTGCGTTTTATATTTTTTTATTTATGCCCCAGGTTGTCATTTCGACATTTCTGGTGTTTTCTCCTGGCATTGCCGTAATTGTAACTCACTTCTGAGGTTGAGGCGCCTGGATGGCAGGATTACGCTGCCCCGGCGATATGATGGATGATGATAGTGGTGCGATAGGAGAGTCTTTAATCCTAAATGTGAATGATAATGATGGTCATATGATGTTCGGGACGCTCCTGACATTTGTCGGGATCGAACGTGGGTCCGCTGCCTGACAAGGCAGCATGCTACCTCGATACCACAGCGGTGGACTGTTTTTTTTATAAATTAAAACATGGGATATTGCAATCGTCATCCGTTTCCTATAGGCCTATTTTACTCTCCAATTTCGTGGCGTAAGTGATCGGATACTCACCCTCTACCTCTGGGTCCGGACTTCGCGTTTCTTTTATTCCATGTAGGGTTCGCGTGGACGAATCGAAGCCAAGAAACGTTTTTCTTGGATTTTCTCCCGTTTTGCCCCTCTCAAAACTTCATTTCGTGTGCCCCGTGTGCTGTAGTGATAAGTATGGCACCCCCGTACATGACAGACCTTCAGTAGTAGAGGCTTCGTTTTATTCCTCGACCTGGCATTACACCCGACACGAGTAGAGACTTTACTTTAGACTACTCTCCGATGTCGAGACAACCTCCAGTGTTGGGTATAATTTTTACCTTTGTAAATATATAATAAATATACAGAACGAAGAAAACTATATTTCAAGTTCTGTTACAAAGCATTTTAGTATATTTGGATAGTAAGTAGAAAACAAACCAATAATCTGTCTCTAATGGGTTTTTGGAGGCGATCAAGAATTTCAAGAAGGAATTAAGCCAGAAACAGCACAAAAGGGAAATTATGCAAGTTGAAAAAAAAATCGAAAAATAGAAGAAACGTGTTTGAAATGGTATGGACACCTCATAAGAATGGAAGATGATAGAATACTAAAGAAGATCCTTGATTGGAAAGTTAATAGAAGAAGTGGAAGAGGCAGACCCAGAGAACGTTGGATATATGTAATTGGAGAAGTGTGGAAGCTAGAGATTTGAGGGAAGAAGATGCTTTAGACAGGAACCTCTGGTGACAAATCACTTTGGGTTGAAGGAGAAACACTGTATTGTTGAATATTCCTAATTAAAAAAAAATAAAGATTGGTAACTTGTAAGCACTATGAAAATTACCGAAGTTATTTAAAAAAATCTTATCAATCAGGATCGAACCTGGCCTCACGATGTCGCAAGCTAGCATCTTACTGTCTTGTTCACTGAAGTGTACAATGCGGATGCTGCATGAAGAGAGATTGCGATCTCACTCGATTTGAACTTAATGGAGTAATCACACATAACCAGGGCTAGGATTTATGAGAATAAACATGGCTAAATGTGTACACTTAGCAAAAAAAAAAAAAATGGGCGGACTCTTTGATCTCGAACATTTGAAGTTTAAACGCGCGATTCACACGAGTAAACTAATAGCACAGTGGAGCTACAATACGTCCCCCATCCTCCAATGAAGAGCATTATTTTATACATAGCAAGCCACCGAACGCTTGACTCAGTGTCTTATGGCTTGCTTCGTATGCAAGAGGCCATTTGTTCAATTTCTGCTGTGGTTAAATTATTTTTTAATCGTTACAATTCTTTCTATTTTATTCTGTCTGCCCACTCTTTAAGAAGTAACGACAACTATTTGGAAGTATTACTATTTGATTATTTATTATTATTGTTGTACATATTGTTGTCCATCATCTATGGAATGATATTAGGCTGCACTTGAACTATAAAAACTAAATGTTTTAATTTAAAGGTCAAACTTTTTCCTCAGTAATACCTAATAAATAAATACATATATGTAAAGCTATATTTCTTATTACATAAATTTATAGCATTATTAAAACGTGGTACAGCACACACACACACACACACACACGCACGCACGCACGCACACACACACACACACAAATTAAATTTATTCCGGTACCTAAATAGTATTATAGAGTTTACGGAGGCAGGGATGTTACTTAGAATATTGTAAGTGGACTTAATTACGTGGCTGGAATTAAATGTTATAGGATGTATTTTGCGGAAATACAAATAAATAACAAAAAAATCATCGTTGAGGGATTTGAACCTTGACTCTTATGCATGTTCCATTTTTTCGTCATTGGTTTAACGATCTACGCTACTCAAACGTCTGTTAGTAGTCATATAAATCCTGGTTGTCATGTTTACTTTTAACTATGCGCGAGATTTGAACTTTATTCAAAATGTCGCAATTTTAGTAATATTGTATTTGTCGAACACTCGTAAATATCTAGAAACATATCTCCTTCACTGCTCTGTAACTATTTAAGGCGATTAAAACCAAATACAGCTTATTTAGAACATTTTAATAATGCATTACCTCGTGAACCACAGCTTTAGTTCTTCGAGCCTGCGCAGGGACTCTGCGTTTTGAAGCCGCTCATTTTTTTTCTAAGTGTACATACATATGGGTTAAAGATTCTCATTACATGGATCGTATAACTAACTCACTGGCACTATCAAACTAATGAGTTAATTCTTTCCAATCATTCCTGTATAATCTACTTCCCTAAAATCATGCATAATATTATTCTTCCACCTCATTATTGATCTACCAACTGGGAGTTTTCCTTCTGGTTTTCCTACAAGAATTTTTGCATGTTTCCATGCCCCTCTTTCATTTCCCATTTGTGCCACAAGTCCTGACCATCGCAGTCTACGAGACTCAACTGTTCTTATTGAATCTGGTTTCCTGCAAAGATAATATAGCTCACATTGATGTAAGTCTTCTCCATTCGCCAGTCTCTTCACATCTTTTTTGGGATATGTATTTTATATAGAAATGGTGCAATTGTTTTCTGGCAGGTATTACAAAAAAATACACTACCTTTTGTTGATAGTACTTCATTGGACATTTCGCTTACATACATATAATTGTAATGTTACAAATGACGATTTAGGATCTGATGGTATTTTAACTATTTAATGTACCAAATAATAGTATATAATGATGCGAGGTTGGGAAATGGTTTTTACAGAATCGAGGAAAAATGTTTAAAAACCGAGCGATAGCGAGGTTTTTAATTTCCGAGATTCTGTAAAACACTTAACAAACGTGCGTTTACATTATTTTTTTGCGCGATGGTGTTTCCAAAATAATAAATATTAGTAAAATAATAACATCTTTGTTGGAAATATTTGCGGTCATTATAAACAATTGACTACCGTTAATAGTATGGGCAACGTTTATTAGTTGAAACAACAGGAAGCCTCGAGTACAATTATTGATAACATGGCCGCAAGTACGTATTTATTGTTTATATTGTTTCAAATAAAGTTCAGTTCATTTAAAATGCAGTGATTTGTTTTGTATAATGTATATTAACACTACCTTTTGGATATTTTCTGTATATACATTGTACGTAGTATACATAGGAGGCAGTGGTTTTACTTCCCCTACGTGGGTGTAAATGTTATATTACAGTATAGTTATTTAGTATGGCAACCCCGAAATGTAGGAAGTTGAACTTTGAATAATGGTCGTCATTGCTGGCAAGTACGATAAAACGCAATATAGCGAAAAACACATATACAATTCATACTGAAGATGCACTCAAAACTCATACACGACTGTTTATAGTTAATTGAATAGAACATGTGAAGCTAAATGTTTGAACCTTTGAACTATTTACATTAGTTCTGCTATTGCCTGGGCTAGACCTACTATGGTAGGCATATGAAATTCTGTTGTCGCAGGGGGTTGGCTGACTAGGCTGAGCAATAAAGAAAATAATATGTATAACATACAACTTCTTTTCAGCATTCCATAGAAATTCAAGAATCCGGCTTTGAAATGCAGATGTTAGTAAAATAAATCTGAAACAATTATCTAACAAGAATAAGTGTGAAACCATAAAACATGGAATATTTTATGGAACATATTTAAAATAAAACGTTCAGTTACATAAAGATATGTGGCATTTTCTGAAATATGTAAACATTTGTAGGCCTACTATACCCTGAAATGTGGACAAACATGGAAAAATAAATATGTCTTACACCACACCAAATGCCCTAATTCGTAAACACAATATAACAAAAATGTAACTTTAACTAATGTAAAAACAAATATGTATTTACATAGAAATCCTGGCCCTTCACATAATTTAGAGGTGTGAATCGCGCTTGGAGACCATAACTTTCCACTACTAACAATCAGAGACGTGTCATCTATTTATTCGAAGCCTGTACATGGAATGTCTTTGACCAAACTAATAGCAGTGGGAATGTAAATTACATGTTGAAGTTTAATTAAAGAAATGTTTAATGATGATAGAAGGGCTACACGTATCACACACATTTTGTTCTACATTCGTATATGTGAAATAATTATTCGCGCCAAGCAGTCTGGAAATCCTCTCCCGCCATAAAGAGTAAAAGTGAGTTTCACTTCCAGTTTTTTTTTCTTCTTCCATTAACGAAATCAACGATTTATTGAAGTATGCAGTCCGTGAATATGGTAGACTCGACATATGAAAACTCCAATGAAAGAAATCACTCGCTTCATATTTTTTAAATATTATTTCTTCCCAACTATTCCGCCGAGTTGGTTCAGATGGTAGCATGCCTGCTTCTTGACTAGCGTTCTCGGGTTCGATACCCCGGGGGTTGAACATTTGAACTATAAAATTAATTTAATTAACCTTAAATTTTTTAATTGTAAAATTTGCAATCTCGGGGCTGGGAGAGATAGTGGTGTAAAATTTTTAATTGCTAGATTTTGCACCAGATTCCTGCAATCAATTGCAAATCCCTTCGCAATACATATACTTACTTAATTACTTACTCGCTGGCACTATCGAACCCGTAGGTTCATGGCCGTGCTGACATAAGCTCTCTATACATCCCTACCCTGAGCTAATGCTTTCCAATCATTCCCTGTATAATCTACACCCCTCAAATCATAGTTAATGTTATTCTCCCACCTCATTCTTGGTCTACCAAATGGGGGTTTTCCCTCTGGCTTTCCTACAAGAAGCTTCCATGCAAGTCTTTCATTCACCATACGTGCAACATGTCCTGCCCATCGCAGTCTACGAGACTTAACTGTTATTATTATATTTGGCTTCCTATAAAGAGCATGTAGTTCATTGTTATGTAGTCTTCTCCATTCACATGTCCGTTCATCTCTCTTTGGTCCAAAAATTTTCCTAAGTTCTTTATTCTCAAATATTCGTAATCTCCTTTCCTCCCTTAAAATAAGAGTCCATGTTTCCCACCCATATAATATAACTGGTAGAATAATAGTTTTATATATTTTCAGTTTAACGGTTTTTGAAAGGAGTTGGGACATCAAGAGTCTCTGCAATGCATAATAGCACGCATTTCCAGAATTGAGCCTATGTTTAATTTCTTTGTGCATCTCATTCCTATTTGTAATTATTGTTCGAAGGTATTTGAATAGCAATATATATATATATATATATACTAATACAATTCATATCAAATTCCGTTGAGGTGAATAGTCATAAGATAAAAATTAAAATAAAAAATGTACCTGTTGGAAGGTGTCGTCGTCCTCAACTTTGTTAAACGTGTATTATTCTTTTTCAAATGCTCCAGGTTTGTCTTTCGACATTCCTGGCGTACTTGTAACCCACTTCTGAGGTTGGGGCGCCTGGAAGGTGGGGTTACGTTGCCCGATGATATGATGGGTGATGATGATGATAATGGTGCAGCAGGAGAGTCCCTAATCCTAAGCTTAACCTAAGATGAATATGAATGATGATGATTGCGATGGCCATATGATTTCGGGGACCGTTTGGCCTTAAAGTTTTTCTGACATTTGTCTTACAGGTAAGGAAAAACCCCGATAAAAACTTCACCCAGAAAAACTGTCCCGACCGGGGATCGAACCCGGGCCCGCTGCGTGACAAGGCAGCACGCTACCCCGAGACCACAGCGGTGGACATGTGTATTATTTTAAATACATAATTTTAACGTAATTGAGGACGACGGCACCTGCCAACAGGTACATTTTAAATTTTTATTTTTATCTTATATATACGTAGTAACGAAATATACAAAAAATGTTTATGTTAAAATACATTGTTAAGATATTCATTCCCAATAACTTTTTTTATGTTTTTAAAACGAAATGAACTGAAAAACTATATGCCTTGGAATTTAACTCTTAAGTTATTATAAAACCTTAGACTAAAAATTAATACTTTTATAATTAGCTACAGTTGTGTTATATTTTATTTTTCTGTTAAACATAATTCATATAAGATCTTTTTGTTTTCATTTGTATGTTTTTAGGTGTATTATTTCTTTGTTGAACAACAACAGAGTATTTTTTTAAATTGAAAATATAGCCATGGGTTGTAAATATTATTCTGTTTCTGTGAACCGTGGAATTCTTTCATAGAATTATGATATAGATCTTATGCAATAATTGAGGTCGATATTCGCTTTCGTTGATGTTCTGCACGTACGAACAAGTAGAAATTTTATGCTAAAACTCTTCACTGCACTAATATTTGATATACGTATTTTCAACCTCTGAAAGTAAAAATAAAAAAAAGTATGTAGTGCAATGCACTTAAGAAAACTCTTACAGTCCTTGAAAGAATTTCCGAGTTCTGTATCGGAGAAAAATTATAGTAAAAATAACTAACTCACTGGCTCTACCGAACCCGTAGGTTCATGGCCGCGCGGCTGAGCTAATGTTTTGCAATCATCCCCTGTATAATCTTCTTCCCTCAAATCATGGTTAATATTATTCTCCCATCTTATTTTTGGTCTATCAATTGGGCGTTTTCCCTCTGATTTTCCTCAAGAAGCTTTCATATACCTTTTTCATTCCCTATTCGTGCCACATGTCCTGCCCATCGCATTCTACGAGACTTAACTGAGGGCTTGATTCCCCCTTCGCGACCACGGGCCCAACCCAAAAATGGCGGTATGGGTCATGGAAGTACAACCTGGTGTGTCGGACCTGGCAGACGACCTACAACTTGCATAACACCGTAGAGTAGACTTTCATTCCACAATATGTCGCATATATTTTTAACCAAACATTTTATCTTAAATATGCTCCATATTTTATGGTCTCAAACTTATTCTTGTTAGTTATTTGTTTAAAATTTATTTCACTAGCATCTGCATTTCAAAGCTGGGTTCTAGAATTTTTATGGAATGCTGAAAAGAAGTGTATGGTGTATATATATATATATATATATATATATATATATATATATGCCCACCGCTGTGGTCTCGAGGTAGCGTGCTCCTTGTTAGGCAGCGGGCCCTGGTTCGATCCCCGGTCGGGGCAGTTTTTATGGATGAGGTTTTTTATCGGGGGTTTTTCCTCATCTGTAAGACAAATGTCAGGAAAACTTTAAGGCCCAAACGGTCCCCGAAATCATATGGCCATCATTATCATCATCATCCTTCACCGGTGTCGAAAGCAACGGGAAGCTACCACACCTACAATTCCCTAGTGAAGCTGCAAGCATAGCATGAACATGCTATGATCGGGCACTATGGATATATATCCATCCATAGTAATTCTGCCCGAGGGCATATCCTTCACTGCAATCATAGCATTTTCATGCTATGCTTGCAGCTTCACTAGGGAATTGTAGGTGTGGTAGCTTCCCGTTGCTTTCGACACCGGTGAAGGATGATGATGACGATGACCATATGATTTCGGGGACCATTTGGGCCTTAAAGTTTTCCTGACTTTTGTCTTACAGGCGAGGAAAAACCCCGATAATAACCTCACCCAGAAAAACTGCCCCGACCGGGATCGAACCCAGGCCCGCTGCGTGACAAGGCAGACGCTACCTCGAGACCAATTTTCTTTATTGCTGAACCTCGTCAGTTAACCCCCCCCCCCCGAAATGATGGTATTTTTTCTATACCTTAACATACCATATCTAGTTCAGGCAATTTGCAGAGCCACTGAATATAGGTAAAGGGTTCAAACATTCAGCTTAACATTTTCTATTCAGTAGTTCATGCCGTAGCATTTCGTTATGCTAATACACTACAAGATAGAATATTGCGGATTCTAAGTCTCGACGGGATCAAGCTTTTCAAAATGGGCTACACCTGCTGGCAGCATTATTATTATCCTAGCGTCGACTCAGCCTCTTACAGAAATGAGTATCAGACTGTATTCTGGGGTTAGCGTAAAGACGGTAGGCACGTAGAGCTGACAATCCGATTGATATCTCGTGGCGATTGTTTAGAAATGTGAGAGATTTAACTTTTTGTATTATTCACCACCATCAAATCATGTTTGTTTTCCCACCTCATTCTTAGGCGATTTCCATATGATTTTCCTACAAGAAGTTTTCATAGCCTCCTTTCATTTCCCATTCAGGTCACATGTCCTGCCCATCGTATTTCACGAGAATTAACTATTTTTTATTATGTCTGATTCCCATAAAGATCATATACGCCCACTGTTATAAAGTTTTCTTCATCCACCTGTCTGTTCGTCTCTCTTTGGTCCAAACATTTTTTAACCATTTTATTCTCAAATGCTCTTAATTTTTTGTCAAGTCTTAAGGTATTTTGCATCCATTAATAACGAAGAATAATTTTATATATTTTTGTATTTTTTAGAAGGGTTGGTATGATAATCGTTCCTGTAATGCATAATAGCATGCGCTATATAGTTGAGTCCATGTTTAATTTTTTTTCCTGAACCTCATTTTTATATGTAATTATTGTTCCTTGGTATTTTAACTCTGCCACTTCTTAAAAATTCCCTATTTGTAGTAGTTAAGTGCCCATCGCATTTAATTATGTATTTCTACATGTGACCATGTATTTAGTATTGTTCATCTCATCTAGAAGTTAGAATTTTCATTTACGTTGAAGATCTTACCGTGCGATCAAATATGACTTAATTTAATTAAGATTAATTTTATAAATATTTTAATTAGTTAATATGTTAAATATAATTATTTGTTTCTGTATTTATTAACGACATACACTTCAATCCTTCTAGATAATTGAGGCATTGATGAAAATCAAATTTTACCAGGGGAAGCAAAAAAACAATTTTGACGCGTTTAAATTTAAATATATTTTGTAAAGCTAATATGGATATTATATAACTATTAGTCCACCGCTGTGGTCTCGAGGTAGCGTGCTGCCTTGGCACGCAGCGGGCTCGGGTTCGATTCCCGGTCGGGACAGTTTTTCTGGGTGTTTTATCGGGGTTTTTCCTCACCTGTAAGACAAATGTCAGGAAAACTTTAAGGCCCAAACGGTCCCCGAAATCATATGGCCATCATCATCATCCTTATCATTATCATCACCATCCTTCACCGGTGTGGAAAGCAACGGGAATCTACCACACCTACAATTCCGTAGTAAATCTGCAAGCGTAGCATGAAAATGCTATGATTGCAGTGAAGGACCTGCCTTTGGGCAGAATTACTATGGATGGATATAACTATTTTGCAAATAAAATTTATTGTTTAGTAGTGACAAAATTATATTAAAATTAACGTTGGGATTTTTTTTTTTTGCTACCCCTGTAAAATTTGTTTTTTTTTATGAATTACTACTTTTCCCATGTCAAAGCCTCAATTCCTTTTCTCCCTTTTTTTTTGGCATGTCCTGTCCGTATTACAGTAGCTCTTTACATAGGCTTATTTAACGTTTTTAAGATGTCTTGTGACTTATATAGCTGATTTAATTCAAATTTTAATCATCTTGAAGAATTTTATTAAATAATAAAAATGCATCCGTGAAATGTTGTTGATCTAATAAATGCTAGTTGATGGTGGTAGTTTTGGCGGAGCGGCATCGTCGTCATTGTTGCTGTTATTGTTGGAGACTGTGGCAGTAGTTTATTTAACAAAGCTCTTCAACATTTTCGGTCATCAACACTCTTAGGGTCCGTTTCACCAACAGAGGTAACTGTATTACGCCAGTTTAAGCTATGTGTTATATATGGGGAAAACTGGCGTAATACAGTTACCTTTGTTGGTGAAACTGATCCTAAATGAAGTCCACCGCTGTGGTCTCGAGGTAGCATGCTGCCTTATCACGCAGCGGGCCCGGGTTCGATCCCCCGTCGGGACAAGTTTCCTGGGTGAGGTTTTTTCGGGTTTTTTTCTCACCTGTAAGATGAATGTCAGGAAACTTTATGATCCAAACGGTCCCCGAACACCACCTGGCCATCATTATCATCAATATCATATTCACCTAATTATCTTAAGTTTAGTTTAAGTTCTCTCCTAGCGTATCATTACCATCATCATCAACTCTCATATCATCGCGGCAGCGTAACCCCGCCTTCCAGGCGCCCCAACCTCAGAAGTAGGTTACAAATACGCCATGCCAGGAGAGAACGCCAGAAATGTCGAAATGACAACCTGGGGCATACTAAATGAAAGCCGGGCGTAAAAGGGCTGACAAATTATACTCAGATGTCTTTTTTTTTTTAATTGAGATTATTATGTGTGCCGTAAAATAAAACACGGGGCCCACGGCTTTACTTCTATTCCGAAGGAAGTCTTACCCAGGATTTTGAACCCGCGAACTTAGTAATCAATCTCTGACTTAGTAGCCACCGGTAAACGGGACATACGGTATATAGTTGTTTATTATGACTATTTAACTCATGCCACAAATGCTAGTCAGTGATCAATCACGTTTCAATGAATGTTGTTTTACAAGCAATGACAATCGTGTTTCACCTCGCTCTTTATCGATTTCTCTTTATCAGCTCCTGCTTTTGTGATAAAGAAAGCTCCTCCTTTTTAATGTTCTGAACAGGTCAAAGCATTCTTTTTCTCCAACAAATACATTGAATGTAGCAAATAATGAAAAGATTCCCTGATTTTACTGAGTTGTTTACTAAAAAAATAAATGAATAACCCATAATGTTGATTATGATATATAGTTTGATGTGTTTCATTATTTCTCCACTTGGGTGCACTCTTACAATATTGCGATCTTATTTGGCAATAAATAATATGATCAAGCAGCAGTGAATGAACATAACCTCACATTTCTGATTTGTTTTCAAACATCGCCGTTTACATTAAATATATAAATATTTTAAAATAACTATAGTTAAACAATGATTTGTGAGTAAACAGCTTAATGCTATTCGTTAAATAGTCCTAACAAATGCCACTCTTGATTTCCAAATTCTCTAGATAAATTCACTCCTCACTTCGTGAGTCGTGAATTTATCGATAATTTGGAAATCACTCGTGGCATTACTTATGAGTAATACTTTCTTTAAAATATTTTTGCATAAGATGTACTTTCGTCGCTGTTTACACGGAATATTGTGGTTGTGGTCTGCAATAGTGTCTCGTGACCAAAACCTTGATCTGGTGTTTTCTGAAGGCAGGTATTTAGAAAGTGTTTATCAAACTATTTGTATCCCTGAATTTACGATTTATTATCTGTAAATGCCGTCAGTGACCTCATAATTAAGTTGTTAGTTTTAACTTCTTGTTATGATGTCTACATGTTTATAACATTGTTTCTCTGTGGAAATAACAAGGAAGATTGAAAGATTAATTTTTAACAATTGCAACATGGTATACATATGGACAACAGCGGGGCAAAATTACAAAAATATCTTCTTTTTAGTTTAATTTGAAATGAGATGCACAAAGAAATTAAACATAGGCTCAATTCTGGAAATGCATGCTATTATGCATTGCAGAGACTTTTGATGTCCCAACTCCTTTCAAAAAACGTTAAGCTGAAAATATATAAAACTATTATTCTACCAGTTATATTATATGGGTGCGAAACATGGACTCTTACTTTAAGGGAGGAAAGGAGATTACGAGTATTTGAGAATAAAGTTCTTAGGAAAATTTTTGGACCAAAGAGAGATGAATAGACAGGTGAATGGAGAAGACTACATAGCAATGAATTACATGGTCTTTATAGGAAGCCAGATATAATAAGAACAGTTAAGTCTCGTAGACTGCGATGGGCAGGACATGTTGCGCGTATGGGGAATGAAAGACGTGCATGGAAACTTCTTGTAGGAAAGCCAGAGGGAAAACGCCCAGTTGGTAGACCAAGAATGAGGTGGGAGAACAACATTAACTATGATTTGAGGGAAGTAGATTATACAGGGAATGATTGGAAAGCATTAGCTCAGAATAGGGATGTATGGAGAGCTTATGTCAGCGCGGCCATGAACCTACGGGTTCGATAGTGCCAGTGAGTAAGTAAGTAAGTAAGTTAGTTAGTTAGTTTAATTTTAGAAAGAACGCTTCTCCGTCGTGCAAATGGCTAGTTCCTCGCCGTCAACCTCTGGGTCCCGAGTTCGTATCTAGGTTACTTCATGTGAGGTTCGTGGTGGATGAATCAGAGTCTGAGCAGGTTTTTCTCGGGGATTCTCCCGTTTTCTCCGCCCAAAACCTGATTCCACTACTTCTCCAAACTCTAACTAGACTAAACTCCATGACATGACAGTCCTAGAAGACCCTTGCCCTCACATCTGCATGTGACATGACAGAGGTGGACGATCATCTAACCGGGATAGAAGCTACTTGTAGGTCAGCATGCCGAATCACCCAGCCATTATAGCTGATTTTATCAATCTGAAATAGATACTCATATTTATTGTAGCTACCCGAAATCCGCATGGTTCTCCATTCTCGTGTCGTTGATTTCATTTTATCTGCCCATGTGTTTGTACGAAATGCCTGGTTAGCTGACATCTTTGCATATCACAGATGTTCAAATTTAGGTGTTTCATCTCATGTCTTGTTCTGGCTTCATGTCGGACGAGTATAGAGGAATGGATTTGGAACAGAATGTAAAGTAAAGTGATCCCACAACAGGCCCGGAGGCCCTTGGGGTAGTAGGAGGTTAAGGCTCCCACTTTATGTCAGCCGGGTTGTCAGCCCTGCGTGACGGCCGCCTTTACCCCAGAACAAGCGTCTGGTACTCATTTATATTAGAGGCTGAGTCGGCCATAGTGCCGCCAGAGGGTTTGGGTCAGAAAGTAAAGTGATCCCACAACAGGCCCGGAGGCCCTTGGGGTAGTAGGAGGTTAAGGCTCCCACTTTATGTCAGCCCTGCGTGACGGCCGCCTTTACCCCAGAACAAGCGTCTGGTACTCATTTATGTTAGAGGCTGAGTCGACCCCAGTGCCATAGTGCCGCCAGAGGGTTTGGGTCAGAAAGTAAAGTGATCCCAGAACAGGCCCGGAGGCCCTTGGGGTAGTAGGAGGTTAAGGCTCCCACTTTATGTCAGCCCTGCGTGACGGCCGCCTTTACCCCAGAACAAGCGTCTGGTACTCATTTATGTTAGAGGCTGAGTCGACCCCAGTGCCATAGTGCCGCCAGAGGGTTTGGGTCAGAAAGTAAAGTGATCCCAGAACAGGCCCGGAGGCCCTTGGGGTAGTAGGAAGTTAAGGCTCCCACTTTTTCTAGACAATCGGCCCTTTATGTCAGCCGGGTTGTCAGCCCTGCGTGACGGCCGCCTTTACCCCAGAACAAGCGTCTGGTACTCGTTTCCGTTAGAGGCTGAGTCGACCCCAGGGCCGCCAGAGGGTTTGGGTCAGTTTAAAAATCCTGACCCCAACGGGACTTGAACCCTCGACCCTCCGGCTTGTAGCTCAGTGCCTTAGCCATTACGCTACGTAAAATAATAGTTATTATTTTATTCAGTGTTTATGATGCGCTAGCTCAGATGGCAGTATGCTTGCTTCCTGACTAGCAGGTCCGGATTCAGTGCCCTTCGGAGTTGGGAATGTTAATTGAATAATCCTCAATGTAGGGTCTAGGAGGGGTCTATAATGGCATAGCCCAATGTTGAGCCATAGCCTCTCCTTTGTTAGGAGTTAATATACCAAGTTAATTTAGTTACCTTATTTTTCCCATAGATGCCATGAAATGCACGCGGTCAATATATCGATTCAGTGAGACATCTAGCAGGCAACTGAAATATTACTAGGGTGTTGAGGTCTGTAAATTTTGCTTAGAGTTCTTTTTATTCAGGCATAAGGATCTTTTACCATTAAAACATGTTGCCTGTTCATTCTTACCTCTTATAGTTGTTTTTGTCGAACAAATGTTTCAGGGCTTCTTAGCCCCATCGTCAGCTATTACATACTTCATTTTCTCATGTTGTCGGCCCTGATTCTTGATTCTTGCTCTCTTTGCCTCTGGTCCAATGAATTTACTAACGAGGTTCCTTTCTGCGGGAATTTCGAAGTTCATAATTCTTTTACTGCGGTTAATTTACGACACAGTACCCAAGATCTCTAAGATATGTATATAGGTTTGAACTAAAATTTAGTATAGGCTATTTAGAATTATTGGTATGATGTACACTAAGAAAAAAAATGAGCTGATTTTTAAGTTTTAACGAGAAACTAATGGCACAGTAGAGCTAAAATACGTTCCCCTTCCTCCAATAAAGAGCATTCTTTTATACACAGTAAACAAGCGAACCCTTAGCTCAGAGCCTTATGGCTTGCTTCGTATACAAGAGGTCACAGGTTGGACTCCCGATGAGGTTAATTTAAAAAAAAAAATATTACAATGCTTTCTATTTTATTCTGTCCGACCACTCTTAAAAAACAACTAATTATTTGGAAGCATTACTATTTTATGGCTTGCTTTGTATGCAAGAGGTCACAGGTTCGACTTCCGAAGAGGTTAATTTTTTAAATTGATATAATGCTTTCTATTTTTTTCTGTCCATCCATTCTTAAAAAAACTAATTATTTGGAAGTATTAATATTTATTATTATTATTATTATGTCCATCATCTATGGACTATCATTAGGCTGGACTTGACCTATATTAACTAAATATTTTAATTAAAGTGTGACTTTTTTTCACTAATACGTAATAAATAAAGAAATACGCAAATACATAAACATGTGAAGCTATAATGTTGAGTGATTCCGGGTTATGTGGCCGTGGTCCATAGTTGGTGTTGATACCAGACGTTTCGCCCTCAACTGCGGAGGGCATCTTCAGTGGCGAGTGCTTCTATGCGTGTTTCCTGGTCGGAAGATCTACTTAGAATGAGCGCTGTGGACGTAGAGGACGTTGTATTAGTGGGGGGTGCAGGGTGAGTGGGCGTGGCTCTTGCTGATTGGCTAATAGTCGTCTCCTTGTTGTCACTGGTGTTAATGCTTTTATTTTCTAGTGTATGAAACCAGGCCTTAGACAGTTTGATACCTTCTTCTTTTCTGTTAATATTTCCCTTATGCTTGTGTATTTCTATAGCCTCTCGGTATAATCTAGGGAAATAGTATGAAGTTGTGGCTAAAACTTGTGTATCGTCGAATAGAATCTGGTGTCCATTCGTAATGGCATGTTCTGCTACAGCTGATTTATCCATTTCTCCTTGTCTGCAGTTTCTTTTATGTTCTGATAAACGGGTGGCTATACTTCTTTTCGTGGTCCCTATATATGATTTACCACACGAACAAGGAAGTCGATATACGCCGCAAGTGGAGAGAGGTGGCCGAGGATCCTTAGCTGAGCGAAGGCAGTCTTCTATTTTTCTTGTAGGTCTGTAAACTGTTTTTATGTTGTATTTTCGTAGGAGTTTTCCGATACGATCTGTGACTCTTTGTACATATGGTAAGTAGGCTATGCTGGTTGAGGGTGTGTTATCCATTCTGACGTGCTGTCTTCGTGGATGTATGGTTTGTCTTATTTCCTTGGATGTGTAGCCATTTTTCTGGAAACAATTGAACAGATGGTGTTGTTCTTGTTTAAGGTGTTGTGGTTGGCATAACTTAGTCGCTCTGTCGAACAGTGTCTTAATGACACCTCGCTTTTGTCTTGGATGGTGGTTAGAGTCTTTCTGCAGATATCGGTCTGTGTGTGTAGGTTTTCTGTAAACTGTATGTTGAATTTCCCCATTGCCAGTCCTTATTATTTGAACATCCAGGAAAGGAAGTCTTCCATTATCTTCTTTTTCCATTGTGAACTGTATTTTGTTGTGTCTGCTGTTAAGGTGTTGAAGGAAACGTTCCAATTCTTCACTGCCATGTCTCCATACTACGAATGTGTCATCAACATAGCGAAACCAATGTTCTGGAGACTTGGGAGCTGTTTTTAGTGCTTCTTCTTCGAATTTCTCCATGAAAAAATTCGCTACTACTGGGCTTAGAGGACTGCCCATGGCTACTCCGTCGGTCTGTTCATAGTAGCTGTTGTTCCATTGGAAGTAAGTAGTAGTTAGTACATGCCTGAATAAATTGGATATTTCTTCTGTGAAAATCTGTCTAATGTAGTCCATGGTCTCATTTACCGGCACCATGGTGAAAAGGGAAACCACATCGAAGCTAACCAGTATATCTTGAGATGTTACGTTTATATTCCGTAGTCTCTCAATGAAATGTGTCGAGTCTCTGATGTAGCTGTCCGTTTTTCCAAGGAGTGGTTTCAGAAGTCCTGTAAGATGCTTTGCCAGTAAGTAGGTCGGGGAACCGATGGCACTGACAATTGGCCGGAGTGGAATGTTGTTTTTGTGTATTTTTGGAAGACCATAGAGTCTTGGAGGTTGAGCTTCGGATACGCGTAATTTCTTCTTAATTTCTTCTGGCAAGGACGATTGCTTGATAAGATTGTTGGTTTTTCGAAGAATGCCGGATGTAGGGTCTCGCTTGATAGGTTTGTATGTTTCTGGTGTCAGAATCTCTATTATTTTCTCTTTGTATTCGTGTGTATTCATAACAACTGTAGAGTTTCCTTTATCGGCTGGTAAAATGGTGATATTATTATCATTATTTAAAGTTTTTAGCGCTAGTCTCTCCTTCTTAGTTAAATTGCTTTTCGGTGGTTGGGCGCGACGGAGTATTCTTGCAGCTTCATAACGAATTTCATCAGTTGTTTGCAAGGGGAGATTCTTGATGCTTGCCTCGATGTTAGAGATAATATCCTCTACAGGTATTGATGTGGGTGTGATGGCGTAGTTGCCTCCTTTTGATAGTACAGATGTTTCTTCAGTTGACAGCGAGCGTGATGACAGGTTTGTTACGGTATGTTGTAGACCGACTGATTGCTGTAAGGGTCGCGATTGCATTTTTAGAAAGTCGAATTTCTTCATCTGCGTTCTAGTAGACTTTAACATGGTTGCTTCACTTGAGTTGTATGTAATGCTGTCGATCTTGTTCCAATAATGGTAAGGAATGCTGTTACTGATTGTTATGTGAAGTGTAAAGAGTTCTGCGTCGTTGGTTGCTAACTCCTTCCGTGTTTGTTGGATGCGTTCTCTGAGTAGAGCACGTTCAGTACGGTCGTATATGCGATGGGCTTTTTTAGATCTAAAAGTCCTCCGTTGTTGTAGGAATTTGGGTATATATCCAGCGTCTCTGCACCGTAGTAAAAAAGTATAAGATGATAGTAATTGGGATTTCTTCTTCCGGAGTGTCTCCAGGTGTCTAATACGTAAATAACTTTCCTCCCCGTAGAGGCGTTTAATAGTTGAATGCAGGCTTTCACGGCCGGTAATCGTAATGTTGAGTGATTCCGGGTTATGTGGCCGTGGTCCATAGTTGGTGTTGATACCAGACGTTTCGCCCTCAACTGCGGAGGGCATCTTCAGTGGCGAGTGCTTCTATGCGTGTTTCCTGGTCGGAAGATCTACTTAGAATGAGCGCTGTGGACGTAGAGGACGTTGTATTAGTGGGGGGTGCAGGGTGAGTGGGCGTGGCTCTTGCTGATTGGCTAATAGTCGTCTCCTTGTTGTCACTGGTGTTAATGCTTTTATTTTCTAGTGTATGAAACCAGGCCTTAGACAGTTTGATACCTTCTTCTTTTCTGTTAATATTTCCCTTATGCTTGTGTATTTCTATAGCCTCTCGGTATAATCTAGGGAAATAGTAGGAAGTTGTGGCTAAAACTTGTGTATCGTCGAATAGAATCTGGTGTCCATTCGTAATGGCATGTTCTGCTACAGCTGATTTATCCATTTCTCCTTGTCTGCAGTTTCTTTTATGTTCTGATAAACGGGTGGCTATACTTCTTTTCGTGGTCCCTATATATGATTTACCACACGAACAAGGAAGTCGATATACGCCGCAAGTGGAGAGAGGTGGCCGAGGATCCTTAGCTGAGCGAAGGCAGTCTTCTATTTTTCTTGTAGGTCTGTAAACTGTTTTTATGTTGTATTTTCGTAGGAGTTTTCCGATACGATCTGTGACTCTTTGTACATATGGTAAGTAGGCTATGCTGGTTGAGGGTGTGTTATCCATTCTGACGTGCTGTCTTCGTGGATGTAAGGTTTGTCTTATTTCCTTGGATGTGTAGCCATTTTTCTGGAAACAATTGAACAGATGGTGTTGTTCTTGTTTAAGGTGTTGTGGTTGGCATAACTTAGTCGCTCTGTCGAACAGTGTCTTAATGACACCTCGCTTTTGTCTTGGATGGTGGTTAGAGTCTTTCTGCAGATATCGGTCTGTGTGTGTAGGTTTTCTGTAAACTGTATGTTGAATTTCCCCATTGCCAGTCCTTATTATTTGAACATCCAGGAAAGGAAGTCTTCCATTATCTTCTTTTTCCATTGTGAACTGTATTTTGTTGTGTCTGCTGTTAAGGTGTTGAAGGAAACGTTCCAATTCTTCACTGCCATGTCTCCATACTACGAATGTGTCATCAACATAGCGAAACCAATGTTCTGGAGACTTGGGAGCTGTTTTTAAGTGCTTCTTCTTCGAATTTCTCCATGAAAAAATTCGCTACTACTGGGCTTAGAGGACTGCCCATGGCTACTCCGTCGGTCTGTTCATAGTAGCTGTTGTTCCATTGGAAGTAAGTAGTAGTTAGTACATGCCTGAATAAATTGGATATTTCTTCTGTGAAAATCTGTCTAATGTAGTCCATGGTCTCATTTACCGGCACCATGGTGAAAAGGGAAACCACATCGAAGCTAACCAGTATATCTTGAGATGTTACGTTTATATTCCGTAGTCTCTCAATGAAATGTGTCGAGTCTCTGATGTAGCTGTCCGTTTTTCCAAGGAGTGGTTTCAGAAGTCCTGTAAGATGCTTTGCCAGTAAGTAGGTCGGGGAACCGATGGCACTGACAATTGGCCGGAGTGGAATGTTGTTTTTGTGTATTTTTGGAAGACCATAGAGTCTTGGAGGTTGAGCTTCGGATACGCGTAATTTCTTCTTAATTTCTTCTGGCAAGGACGATTGCTTGATAAGATTGTTGGTTTTTCGAAGAATGCCGGATGTGGGGTCTCGCTTGATAGGTTTGTATGTTTCTGGTGTCAGAATCTCTATTATTTTCTCTTTGTATTCGTGTGTATTCATAACAACTGTAGAGTTTCCTTTATCGGCTGGTAAAATGGTGATATTATTATCATTATTTAAAGTTTTTAGCGCTAGTCTCTCCTTCTTAGTTAAATTGCTTTTCGGTGGTTGGGCGCGACGGAGTATTCTTGCAGCTTCATAACGAATTTCATCAGTTGTTTGCAAGGGGAGATTCTTGATGCTTGCCTCGATGTTAGAGATAATATCCTCTACAGGTATTGATGTGGGTGTGATGGCGTAGTTGCCTCCTTTTGATAGTACAGATGTTTCTTCAGTTGACAGCGAGCGTGATGACAGGTTTGTTACGGTATGTTGTAGACCGACTGATTGCTGTAAGGGTCGCGATTGCATTTTTAGAAAGTCGAATTTCTTCATCTGCGTTCTAGTAGACTTTAACATGGTTGCTTCACTTGAGTTGTATGTAATGCTGTCGATCTTGTTCCAATAATGGTAAGGAATGCTGTTACTGATTGTTATGTGAAGTGTAAAGAGTTCTGCGTCGTTGGTTGCTAACTCCTTCCGTGTTTGTTGGATGCGTTCTCTGAGTAGAGCACGTTCAGTACGGTCGTATATGCGATGGGCTTTTTTAGATCTAAAAGTCCTCCGTTGTTGTAGGAATTTGGGTATATATCCAGCGTCTCTGCACCGTAGTAAAAAAGTATAAGATGATAGTAATTGGGATTTCTTCTTCCGGAGTGTCTCCAGGTGTCTAATACGTAAATAACTTTCCCTCCCCGTAGAGGCGTTTAATAGTTGAATGCAGGCTTTCACGGCCGGTAATCGTAATGTTGAGTGATTCCGGGTTATGTGGCCGTGGTCCATAGTTGGTGTTGATACCAGACGTTTTCGCCCTCAACTGCGGAGGGCATCTTCAGTGGCGAGTGCTTCTATGCGTGTTTCCTGGTCGGAAGATCTACTTAGAATGAGCGCTGTGGACGTAGAGGACGTTGTATTAGTGGGGGGTGCAGGGTGAGTGGGCGTGGCTCTTGCTGATTGGCTAATAGTCGTCTCCTTGTTGTCACTGGTGTTAATGCTTTTATTTTCTAGTGTATGAAACCAGGCCTTAGACAGTTTGATACCTTCTTCTTTTCTGTTAATATTTCCCTTATGCTTGTGTATTTCTATAGCCTCTCGGTATAATCTAGGGAAATAGTAGGAAGTTGTGGCTAAAACTTGTGTATCGTCGAATAGAATCTGGTGTCCATTCGTAATGGCATGTTCTGCTACAGCTGATTTATCCATTTCTCCTTGTCTGCAGTTTCTTTTATGTTCTGATAAACGGGTGGCTATACTTCTTTTCGTGGTCCCTATATATGATTTACCACACGAACAAGGAAGTCGATATACGCCGCAAGTGGAGAGAGGTGGCCGAGGATCCTTAGCTGAGCGAAGGCAGTCTTCTATTTTTCTTGTAGGTCTGTAAACTGTTTTTATGTTGTATTTTCGTAGGAGTTTTCCGATACGATCTGTGACTCTTTGTACATATGGTAAGTAGGCTATGCTGGTTGAGGGTGTGTTATCCATTCTGACGTGCTGTCTTCGTGGATGTAAGGTTTGTCTTATTTCCTTGGATGTGTAGCCATTTTTCTGGAAACAATTGAACAGATGGTGTTGTTCTTGTTTAAGGTGTTGTGGTTGGCATAACTTAGTCGCTCTGTCGAACAGTGTCTTAATGACACCTCGCTTTTGTCTTGGATGGTGGTTAGAGTCTTTCTGCAGATATCGGTCTGTGTGTGTAGGTTTTCTGTAAACTGTATGTTGAATTTCCCCATTGCCAGTCCTTATTATTTGAACATCCAGGAAAGGAAGTCTTCCATTATCTTCTTTTTCCATTGTGAACTGTATTTTGTTGTGTCTGCTGTTAAGGTGTTGAAGGAAACGTTCCAATTCTTCACTGCCATGTCTCCATACTACGAATGTGTCATCAACATAGCGAAACCAATGTTCTGGAGACTTGGGAGCTGTTTTTTAGTGCTTCTTCTTCGAATTTCTCCATGAAAAATTCGCTACTACTGGGCTTAGAGGACTGCCCATGGCTACTCCGTCGGTCTGTTCATAGTAGCTGTTGTTCCATTGGAAGTAAGTAGTAGTTAGTACATGCCTGAATAAATTGGATATTTCTTCTGTGAAAATCTGTCTAATGTAGTCCATGGTCTCATTTACCGGCACCATGGTGAAAAGGGAAACCACATCGAAGCTAACCAGTATATCTTGAGATGTTACGTTTATATTCCGTAGTCTCTCAATGAAATGTGTCGAGTCTCTGATGTAGCTGTCCGTTTTTTCCAAGGAGTGGTTTCAGAAGTCCTGTAAGATGCTTTGCCAGTAAGTAGGTCGGGGAACCGATGGCACTGACAATTGGCCGGAGTGGAATGTTGTTTTTGTGTATTTTTGGAAGACCATAGAGTCTTGGAGGTTGAGCTTCGGATACGCGTAATTTCTTCTTAATTTCTTCTGGCAAGGACGATTGCTTGATAAGATTGTTGGTTTTTCGAAGAATGCCGGATGTGGGGTCTCGCTTGATAGGTTTGTATGTTTTCTGGTGTCAGAATCTCTATTATTTTCTCTTTGTATTCGTGTGTATTCATAACAACTGTAGAGTTTCCTTTATCGGCTGGTAAAATGGTGATATTATTATCATTATTTAAAGTTTTTAGCGCTAGTCTCTCCTTCTTAGTTAAATTGCTTTTCGGTGGTTGGGAGCGACGGAGTATTCTGTGCAGCTTCATAACGAATTTCATCAGTTGTTTGCAAGGGGAGATTCTTGATGCTTGCCTCGATGTTAGAGATAATATCCCTCTACAGGTATTGATGTGGGTGTGATGGCGTAGTTTGCCTCCTTTTGATAGTACAGACGTGTTTATTCAGGTTGACACCGACCGTACCGTACAAACACTGTTCACGCACATGCTCGCTGTCAACTGAAGAAAACATCTGTACTATCAAAAGGAGGCAACTACGCCATCACACCCACATCAATACCTGTAGAGGATATTATCTCTAACATCGAGGCAAGCATCAAGATCTCCCCTTGCAACAACTGATGAAATTCGTTATGAAGCTGCAAGAATACTCCGTCGCGCCCAACCACCGAAAAGCAATTTAACTAAGAAGGAGAGACTAGCGCTAAAAAACTTTAAATAATGATAATAATATCACCATTTTACCAGCCGATAAAGAAACTCTACAGTTGTTATGACTACCCACGAATACAAAGAGAAAATATAGAGATTCTGACACCAGAAACATACAAACCTATCAAGCGAGACCCCACATCCGGCATTCTTCGAAAACCAACAATCTTATCAAGCATCGTCCTTGCCAGAAGAAATTAAGAGAAATTACGCGTATCCGAAGCTCAACCTCCAAGACTCTATGGTCTTCCAAAAATACACAAAAACAACATTCCACTCCGGCCATTGTCAGTGCCATCGTTCCCCGACCTACTTACTGGCAAAGCATCTTACAGGACTTCTGAACCACTCCTTGGAAAACGGACAGCTACATCAGAGACTCGACACATTTCATTGAGAGACTACGGAATATAAACGTAACATCTCAAGATATACGGGTTAGCTTCGATGTGGTTTCCCTTTTCAAACCATGGTGCCGGTAAATGAGAC